>CAMRHE010000165.1:3895000-4481341 GCA_947044405.1 Leptodactylus fallax | reverse complement strand
TTACCCATGAAATACAGTTAGTAGCCTTAACAAGGATCACTGTACTAATCTCACAGTCTGAAGAATACATACAGATACCACATAAGGTTATAACAGTAGCTTTATAAGAATCAACAGGGTAATAATACATACATACAATATACTCAGAACACAGCAATACTACAACAACCAGCAAGTCCTCAACCGTCTTAGGTTATATACCCGGGTATATATATAGATATATAGCAAGAGTCCGGTGCACAATACCTCCAGGCAACAGAAGAGATGCAGGGGCCCCTGTGGATGACTGTGGATCCTCGGATTCTTCCAGGAGATGACAGACAGCCGATCAGGAGATGATGATGATGATGGTGAGATTCTTCACAGGCAGCAAACAGGGCGACGGTGACGGCAGTAGATGCAGGCCTGACTACCCTAACACTGAGTCCTTAACCTGCCAGCTAAACTACTAGTGCCACCGGGCCTCTAACTAGCTAGTTGGCCTTCGGAAGCCTAA
Source organism: Leptodactylus fallax (assembly GCA_947044405.1). Lineage (NCBI taxonomy): Eukaryota > Metazoa > Chordata > Amphibia > Anura > Leptodactylidae > Leptodactylus > Leptodactylus fallax. Next base: position 4,480,845 of record CAMRHE010000165.1, on the reverse strand, counting down.
CCTATCACTGCCCTGAACTGTATATATATATGGATCCCTAACTACGGTTACTAGCTAGGTCCTGTGAGTATATAGGGGGTAACACATACCTAACTATATACTGTGAAGTAAAGAGGAACAAGTGGCTCTTAGACTCCCCCAGACATAACATGTCTGTCTCAGCAGCTCTGCTCACATCTCTCCCCCCAGCAGCTCTGCCTCACATGTGTCTGACTCACTGTATTTACAAAACAAAACTTGCACTAAATGCCTGGGGTCTCTGAAGCCAAACTGCAGGGGCAAAGAAGCCAGATACATTATATACTAGTAGAAATGGCAGTTCCCTACACTCTCCCTCTGGTGAAATCTTTACGTCACGTCAAAGACATACAAAGTCATAGTATACAGTCAACATTACCAATGACAATATCAATATGGTTGCTTTTGCATTTACAGAGTCACAACAGGTTAATAGGTATACATGCCAGAAGGAGCGAAAATTGGTAACATATTGACCAAAGTGGACACTGCACCCACCCAAGCATGGTATAAATGAGGCTGAGTAGTAAATCTGGGGTCCCCCAAACTATCATATGTCAGCATAGGTGGAGGGTGTCTAATTCTCTCTCCTCTCCGTACCTCTCTCTGAGGTAAACTAGCATGTCCAGGCCCTAAACTAGGGTTGTCTGCCATGGGAGGGGATGGTGCTGGTGGCGTAGGAGAGCTAGATCCCTGCTCATCTGTAGACACAGATCTAGGTACGAATTCTGGAGTTTGAGGGTTCATAGGTCTCCCTGAAGGAGAAGATACTGGTGATCTAGGAACTTCAGGAGCCACAGTCCAATCACTCTCAGGAGTTTCAGGAAGGTCAGGTGGAATATCGGCTAAGGACTGTGGAGAATCGCAGGCCGAGCCATCATTGGAGATATCCATACCATCAATCTGAGGTACAGGCAACAAATGATTTCTATGCCAAGTCCTGATCCTCCCGTCCCGTCCTTTTATCTTGTAGACTGGTATTCCAGGCAACCGATCTACCACTGTAAAGAGTTCACTCCGCCATCGATCAGCCAGCTTATGTTTTGCAGATGCTCCCAAATTCCGTAGCAGAACATGGTCCCCAGGGTTCAATTCTCGGTATCTTACTCGAAGATCAAATCTCCTTTTATTTCCTTCATTCACTTTGGCCGCATTTTCCTCAGCCAGCTGATAAGCACTCTTAAGCGTTTCTTTCAAACGTGCCACGTATCGGTAATGATCTCGATGACTGATACCATCGGTAGAGACTCCCAACAAGATGTCAATAGGTAGCCTAGGCTCTCTTCCAAACATCAGAAAGTATGGTGAATATCCTGTGCTCTCGTGCCTTGTACTATTATAGGCATGCACCATAGCCTCCACTTTTCGACTCCAGGATCGCTTATCCTCAATTCGTAAGGTACCAAGCATATCAAGTAAAGTCCTGTTAAATCTTTCAGGAAGGGCATCTCCCTCTGGATGGTAAGGCGTCGTCCGACTTTTGCGGATGTTCAACAACTGAAGTAACTCTTTGATCAGGTTACTCTCAAAATCCCGGCCTTGATCAGAATGCAACCGGTGTGGTAAGCCATAATGGATAAAATACTTTTCCCAAAGCACTCTTGCAACAGTGACTGCTTTTTGATCCTTAGTCGGAAAGGCTTGAGCATATCGTGTGAAGTGATCAGTCACCACCAATACATTTCCAAATCCTCTGGAGTCGTTGTCAATACAAAGGAAGTCTATGCAGACAAGATCCATGGGGCCCGAACTCTTCAAGTGTCCCATGAAGGCCGCTCGAACCGGGACAGTCTTCCTCTGCAAACATCTGCGACAGCACCTACACAGACGAGTCACGGTATCTCTCATTTTGGGCCAGTAGAATCGGTCTTGTATTAGGCCATAAGTCTTCTCAGGTCCCAAATGACCATGATAATCATGCAGACTTCGGAAAATCATCTTCTGAAAGCAGCTTGGAATAACTAGTTGGCGCCTTCCAGGGTGATCATGATACAGCACCACACGATAAAGTAGGCCATTGTCTATTTCAAACTTCTCCCAATCTCGTAGAAGTTGACTGCATTCAGAGGGTAGGGATGTCTTTAACATTTCTCTGTCTTGAGAACTCACTGCTTGATAAAGAGGTCCAATTAAAGGATCAGTCTTTTGACTCCAGATCATTCGCTTTGAAGATATAGAACAACTCTCAAAGGATCCTAAAGCGGCAGGGTAGGCAAACATGTCTGGTACAGCTTCGGGACCTCCCCCAATAGAGTCAATAAGCCGAGTTTCAGAAAAGGCTACTCGGTCTTCAACTACAGCAGCCATGGCACACAAAGCTCCTACTCCAGGACTTGGCACTTCTTCCCATTCATCCACTACTTCCGGACTAGGTAATCCAGGCCGTCTTGATAGAGCATCTGCCCCAATGTTCTTAGGCCCCGATTTATACTTGAGTGTGAATTGGTAGTTGGATAAAGCTGCCAACCAGCGATGTCCTGTAGCATCGAGCTTAGCAGTTGACAAAACGTATGTCAGTGGATTGTTGTCTGTTCTTACTTCAAACATGGCTCCGTATAAATAGTCATGTAATTTATCAACAATGGCCCACTTGAGCGCCAAAAACTCCAATTTATGTACTGGATAATTTTTCTCGCTGGGAGAAAGACTTCGACTTATGAAAGCTATGGGCCGTAACCCGGCCGGGTATTCTTGGTGCAGCACGCCACCTAATCCTTCAAAGCTGGCATCTACATGTAGCACATATGGCTTCTGTGCATCAGCATAAGCCAGAACGGGAGCTTCTGTCAATTTCTTCTTCAACAACTTAAATGCTTCTTCACAATCCGCAGTCCACCTATCGCCAAAAAGGCTTTTGGAAGACCCTTTCTTCTTTCCCGGATCTCCTGCATCACTCTTCAACAGGTCGAGGAGGGCTCGAGCAATTTTTGAATATCTTTCCACAAATCGTCGATAGAATCCACAAAACCCCAAGAAAGATTGCAACTCCGTAATATTTTGCGGTCGGGGCCAATTCACCACAGCTTCAATCTTACCAGGATCGGTAGCAACTCCTTCAGCAGAAACAATATGACCTACATAAGTGACCGAAGATCTACAAAATTTGCATTTGTCAGCCGACAACTTCAGCCCCTCTTCTTTTAAGCGATGGAGTACTCTCATGAGTCGTTCTTCATGTTCTTCCAGCGTCTTTCCAAACACAATAATGTCATCAAGATATACAAGGCATTCCCGGGGCACTAAATCACCTAACACTCTTTCCATCAACCTTTGGAACGTTGCTGGCGCACCTTTTGTACCTTGCGGCATACGAGTGAACTGAAAGAAACCCAAGGGGCATATGAAGGCTGTCTTTTCCTGATCCTCAGGTGCCATTGGGACTTGATAGTATCCCGATCTTAGGTCCAGCACTGTGAACCAACAGTTTCCATTCAGAGCTTCCAGAGCTTCTTCAATTCTCGGCAGTGTATACTGATCAGGTAAGGTTCTCCGGTTCAGAGTTCTGTAATCCACACATAGGCGAATTGCTCCAGATTTTTTTCTTACCACCACAATAGGTGAGGCATAGGGGCTCTTACTGTCCACAATGATCCCCTGACCTTTCATTTGCTGTAGAGTCTGTCTTAACTCATCAACATCCTTTGGAGCAACTCTCCGTGGTCGCTCCCGGAAGGGAGTAGAATCGGTCAATCGGAAAGTGTGTTGAGCACTTTTAGCACAACCTACATCCATATCATCCATGGAGAACACTTCCGATAATTCAGACAACTTCTGTGTCAGTCGCTGATTCCAGGCCTCTGGTAAATGTGGATCACTCAAGTCAAGATTGAGATTAGGGATTGCATCTCGGATTTGAATCCTGCACACTTCAGCGTATGGATTTACTCCAAGCACAGGGTAGCAGTGGGCCACATTCTGGTATGGTCCAATTACAATCGGATGCGGTGAACAGTTCCTCACTGTCACACAGGTAGATAACTCCACTTTATTTCTCCAGTCCTTTCTCTCTGGGATCACCATCCAGCCATTCTGGTTAATCATTTCTTCAGGGGTTTCCATAAGGACATAACTCCCCCCTTCAAGCAAATCGGGAGCAATGCTGGAGGCTACTCTCAGAACTCTCTCCCCGCCGGCAGGAACTTCCACGGTTCTCTCACCGATATGATATACCATTCCATGTCGATAGCCAGTAGACAGGGCATCACAGAGTTCTCTAAGATCAGAAGATATATTCACCGGCTGAGCTGCAGGGTTCCAATCTCTTCCAAGAAACTTCTGAAAAGCATAATGCACTGCGGGACAATTAGTGCCAAGTATCACAGGAGCTGCACAAGAATCCCCTGTATCAGGACAGACAAGAGCCGTAATCTTCATGGGAGCGACACTCTGATCTTCTAATTCAGGGACAGCTATAACTACTTGTAGGCTGCCATCTACAGGATATGATCCTGAATTAAGCCCCCACAATTTCATTTGTCCTGTAGACTGAAGAGGTATATCCCTCAGATACTTTTGGTAGAACGAGCGATAAATCAGGGTCACTTGAGATCCTGTATCAAACAGGGCAGGAGCGGCATGACCATTGACAGTGACTTTGACAACGGACCTGGAGCCCGCGATAGCGCCTCTGGTATTTACTCGGCCCGCCTTCCTTTGGTGTCTTTGATTCTGAATAGAGAAGACAGCACTGTGTCCCAATCCCTCACTGTCCTCCGTACACTGTCTGGCAGTATGGCCCGTCTTACCACATTTATAACAGGTTCTAGCATCCTTCCTCCGTTGAGTGGCAGTGGGTGGAGTGGCGGACTGTCTAAGTTCTGACCGCTCCGCTGGTTTGTCCTTGTTTGAATTAGGAACAACATCTTCTTTAGAGATGCTTTTCGCTTTCTTAGGGGTACTAAAACTAATGTCAGCTTCTTGTTTCTTCACTAACTTCATTAAGTCAGGAAATGGAAGGACTCTATCAGATAGTAAGACCTTGAGTACTTGAGCAAGAGGATGATGAGGTTGTAACCCTCTCACCAACTGACTGGTTCTCATAGCGTCTACCTCTGAAGTAGATATAGCTGCGTGGTACACCAGACGTGAAAGAAGTAGCTGTAAACGGTTAATAAAAGTAGAGACATTTTCCCCTTCTTTTTGACGAACCATTCGGTAATCAGCAACCATCTGGGCAAGGTCATAGTATGGCTCAAAGTGATCAGACAGTACTTGTATATAGTCCAATGCACTCACTCCTTCATGAGAGTCTCTGTACAAGCGGATCAATTCTGCAGCAGGAGACCGCAAACTTTCACTGATACGCTGCCGCTTGCCTTCTTCAGAGCAAGACCATTCCTTCAGGCATTGGAGAGTATGTTCTTTCCATATCTCAAAGTTTTCCTCCCCTAGTGGTACTGGGACATTACCAGAGAATACTTTTAGTTTCTTGTAGTGAGTGGCCTGCAGGCCCTGAGCTAACATTTCAGTCAGCCTGGCTAAAGTGCTAATAGCACTGTCACTAGAGGAACTGCTAGCGACGGCCATACTGGGGGGGTAACTGGCTGAGCGGGGGTTCTTCCTTTACCTGAACCAGGGGAGGAACAGGCGGTCGGTAATCCCATGTAGTAGCTAGTGGGAGGTTCCCCTCTGAGCTATATCGCTTCTCCATATCAATGACTATTCCCACTTCTAAATCTCAGCAGTGCCTCCAAATGTAGCCCTATTTGGGGGGGGGTATGAGTATTATCCCTCCCGCAACAGACTCTGGCGCTGACCTGTGTGTATAATGGGACCTGAAGCCTTCGCTGAAGGGAAGAGTGGGAACATATATGAAATATATCAGTGCCTCCACCCAGGATAGAGCCTCTGTATTACAGGGAGGATCTCTTCCTGGGACTTACCCATGAAATACAGTTAGTAGCCTTAACAAGGATCACTGTACTAATCTCACAGTCTGAAGAATACATACAGATACCACATAAGGTTATAACAGTAGCTTTATAAGAATCAACAGGGTAATAATACATACATACAATATACTCCAATATACTCAGAACACAGCAATACTACAACAACCAGCAAGTCCTCAACCGTCTTAGGTTACGGTATATATATAGATATATAGCAAGAGTCCGGTGCACAATACCTCCAGGCAACAGAAGAGATGCAGGGGCCCCTGTGGATGACTGTGGATCCTCGGATTCTTCCAGGAGATGACAGACAGCCGATCAGGAGATGATGATGATGATGGTGAGATTCTTCACAGGCAGCAAACAGGGCGACGGTGACGGCAGTAGATGCAGGCCTGACTACCCTAACACTGAGTCCTTAACCTGCCAGCTAAACTACTAGTGCCACCGGGCCTCTAACTAGCTAGTTGGCCTTCGGAAGCCTAACCTATCACTGCCCTGAACTGTATATATACCCAAACCCCCCCCAACCACCCAACCCCAACAAAACAAAAGAAAAAACAAAAAAAAAACAAAAAAAAAAAAAAAAAAAAAAAAAAAAAAAAACACCCCCCCACCCCCCCCCCAACCAACCCCACCCCCCCCCCCCCCCCCCCCCCCCCCCCCCCCCCCCCCCCCCCCCCCCCCCCCCCCCCCCCTTAATAAAAAAAAAAAAAACAAAACACAAACCCCCCCCCCACCCCCACCCCCACCCCAACCAAAACAACAAAAAAAAAAAAAAAAAAAAAAAAAAGAACCCCCCCCCCCCAAAACACCAACATTCCACCATAATTAATTTATTATTATCCTTTTTAAAAAAAAATTTTTTTTTTTTTTTTACTCCCCCCCCTTCTTTTATGTTTTTCTACCACCTTTTTTTATAAAACTTAACCACCCCCCCCCCCCCTTTCCGCCCCCTCCCCCCGCCCCCCCACAATATAACCCCCCATTTACACATACTATAATGTCCCAAAGTGGCTTCCAGACAGTATAATGTCCCATAGCGGCCCCTCCACACAGTATAATGTTCCATAGCTGCCCCTCCAGACAATATTATGTCCCACTACAGTGTTCGTTGCAAGTATTTTTGGAGTATTTCACCCACGAGCTATTATTATAGCTCTGAAAAGATACTGATAGCAATAATAATAATAGCAGTAATAATAGCAGTATTTGTTGGAGTTCATGGGCTCCTGGCCTTTCTTACTGATCCCTGCTCCTGCTCACGGCCACGTCTGCTTCCCCTTCTTCCCTCCAGGGGGCCCCAACGTTGTGATATGGGACGTACGGGGCGCCCTGGAGGGCAGAAGGGGAAGCAGAGATGGCTGTGAGCCGAAACTGGGATCAGTAAGTAAATAGGGTCCATTACCTGCTGGGATTACTGCAGCAAGTAAAGGCCTATTAAAAAAAAAAAAAAAAGAGAAAAAACAACAGGGGCCCACTGGCTCCCCTAAAATCACGGGCCCTGTGACAGCTGCTACAGTGTTACTTACACCACTGTATCAGATTTCTGCACAGACCCAGACACCTTCTGTCTGTTCCAGGGTCTGCCCAGAAGTGCAGGCTCTGCACACTTTTATGGCCCAGGAATGAGTTATGATCTCACACCTGGGATGAGGTATACTAAATACCTGGACTGGATTGCTGATCACCATACATAAGTGAGAAACCTGGGGGAGATATAGCAACATTCCAGCACCTTGCCTGTCACCTTCTCACATGCCCTCCCCCAGAGGCGTAGCTAGCGGGGGGGGGGGGGAGGGGGGCGACTGCCCCAGGCCCACTGAGTTTTTGGGGGCCGCCATTAATACATCCTTTATTTCTAACTAGATCGGTGTCTGCAGGGGGCTATGGCGCCTGTTTATATCACACGCTGTCTGTTTATAGTGATAGTGTGATGTAATTCCAGCCTTGTCACATATGCGGTGACCAGATGGAAGGTAACGCTGCAGTTGGGATTGCGGGGTGCAAACAGCGCAGACTTGTCACGGTCTCTGGGCACGAGGGCGCAGCGCTGGTGCTGTCCCACGTTACCACCACTGGTACCGGTGATGAGGGGGCTGCACAAATGTTGGTGGTGATTGTTCCCCCGGGGCGCTTCCCCTATACTGTGCCGACTGGTGGTGTTTGGGGCGCCCTGATGTTGTCGGTGCAGAGTCAGACACAGAAACGGTTGTAAAGTTGAACTTTTACTTCCATGGGTGTGGAGGCACAAATGCTTAAACAGTTTCTTCAATACAAAACAACGGGGTACGCCTGGTGACACAGCAAAGTCCTGGGGTGCAGGGTAGACTTGATGAAAGGTGTTCCTAGCCCCTTATACTTCAGTGTTACAGCCCTAAGGTGCGTCTGGGCTCCTATTTGGCTCATAGGAGGATGCCCACCATGATACTAGTACATAATATTCCCCACTCACGTTATGTGGTCCTGATAGCTCAGAGTTTCGGGGTGCAATAGTCAGGGGGGCAGGATATTCCACAGGTCTGGCCTTGGCCCCTGGATCCTGTGATACTTGCTATGGAGCACGTGTTCCAGAATGTTCTCTCCACAGTCTCATGCTGACAAGATGATGATGCTTGACTTCCTTCAGGGCGATGGCTAGGCAGACAGGGGACAGGATCTTCTGAATAGCTGGAGTATGTCAGCTCTCCAACCTTCCTGGGCCTGTCTAGGACTTGAGATTCCTGCACTAAACTCACTGCTTTCTTCACAGGACATCACACTTATCTCCTCACCTCCTCCTCCTAACACTCCACACTTCTAACTCCTCACACGCAGGACCTTCCTGCAGGGGTGTTACCATGGGGACCCAGTGATCAGCTGACTCCTCCCCTTTTCCCAGGCAATGTCCTCCCATTGGACATTTGGTTACTATTCAATCCTATGCGAGGTGTAATGCATGTGTGAGGCTCACTAGGTGGCGCTGTGTTGTGTGAGACTCAGGACCCCCTGCTATGTCACACAGGCTATGAAGCAACAGGAAATAATACAATGCACAGAAATCACCCTCAGCCCAGCCATAGCCAGCTCTGGGATGCCACACATAGACGTGTATAGGATGAGGTTGTAGTTACATTACATGGCCGCTATGAAAAGAATGACACAATGTAAACAGAGAAGGGGTCACGGCGCTTACACAGGTATCATGGTTCATTCAAACAGCTGATCCTGGGGTCCGGGGTATTGGAACCCCAATAATTTTTTTTCCCTTTTTTTTTCCTTTTTAATTAGGAAACATCTGGGGCACTATTAATAAGGGGCACTATTTAAAGGGGTGCACAGGGAAGTTATTAACTTAAAGATACACTTGGGGGTATTATTCATTATAGGGGGTTATATTATATATTTTATAATTGGGGCAGGATGGGGGCTTTGTGCAGGTGAGGACAATGTGGGTCAGGTGCCTGGAAAAGTGAGGAGCCAAAGATGTCTGTGCTGCAAAGTTTACAGAGACTGGAAGAAATGGTCATGGCTGTCCAGATGAAAGAGATGGGAAATGTGAAGGATTGGTCAGAGACGTCACCTGTAAGTCACTAAATGCTCCTGCTCTGTATTCACCTAAATCGTCTGCAGAGCCCTGTGTAGAGCTGCTATATACCACTATACGCTCACCGTATACTGATAGTATCGGTATACGAACAAGTCCAAGTTGGGGGCCCACTTGGACATGTTGGCCCCCCCTGTGCTGAACCCCTAGCTACGCCTCTGCCCTCCCCCTTTGTTCGAACAGGTAGGGGCAGACACTTTTGCCATCAGACAGTGTAGCTTGTAGTAAAGCTTGTAGCTTGCCTGACCTGTGCTCCACTGAAAATTTAAAACCACCTGGTTTCTCTCTTTGGCTTAGCACATCCACATAAGAGGGGAGTGATCTGTTAGTAGCCTTAAGTGTCGGCCCAACAAGTAGTACTTCAGGGATTCTAGGGCCCACTTAATGGCTAAGCACTCCCTTTCCACAATACTGTAGTTTTTTTGCAGGGGGTGTAAGCTTCCTGCTCAGGTACAGTGGGGAAAAAAAGTATTTAGTCAGCCACCAATTGTGCAAATTCTCCCACTTAAAAAGATGAGGCCGGCCTGTAATTGACATCATTGTCTATGAGAGACAAAATGAGAAAAAAAATCCAGAAAATCACATTGTCTGATTTTTAAAGAATTTATTTGCAAATTATGGTGGAAAATAAGTATTTGGTCAATAACAAAAGTTCATGTGAATACTTTGTTATATATCCTTTGTTGGCAATGACAGAGGTCAAACGTTTTCTGTAAGACTTCACAAGGTTGGCACACACTGTTGCTGGTATGTTGGCCCATTCCTCCATGCAGATCTCCTCTAGAGCAGTGATGTTTTGGGGCTGTCACTGGGCAACATGGACTTTCAACTCCCTCCAAAGGTTTTCTATGGGGTTGAGATCTGGAGACTGGCTAGGCCACTCCAGGACCTTGAAATGCTTCTTACGAAGACACTCCTTCGTTGCCCTAGCGGTGTGCTTGGGATCATTGTCATGCTGAAAGACCCAGCCACGTTTCATCTTCAATGCCCTTGCTGATGGAAGGAGGTTTGCGCTCAAAATCTCACGATACATGGGCCCATTCATTCTTTCACGTACACGGATCAGTCGTCCTGGTCCCTTTGCAGAGAAACAGCCCCAAAGCATGATGTTGCCACCCCTATGCTTCACAGTAGGTATGGTGTTCTTTGGATGCAACTCAGCATTCACTCTCCTCCAAACAGGACGAGTTGTGTTTCTACCAAACAGTTCTACTTTGGTTTCTTCTGACCATATGACATTCTCCCAATATTCTTCTGGAACATCCAAATGCTCTCTAGCAAACTTCAGACAGGCCCGGATATGTACTGGCTTAAGCAGGGGGACACGTCTGGCACTTCAGGATCTGAGTCCCTGGAGGCGTAGTGTGTTACTGACGGTAGCTTTTGTTACGTTAGTCCCAGCTTTCTGCAGGTCATTCACTAGGTCCCCCTGTGTGGTTCTGGCATTTTTGCTCACGGTTCTTGTGATCATTTTGACCCCACGGGGGTGAGATCTTGCGTGGAGCCCCTGATCGAGGGAGATTATCAGCAGTCTTGTATGTCTTCCATTTTCTAATTATTGCTCCCACAGTTGATTTCTTCACACCAAGCTGCTTGCCTATTGCAGATTCAGTCTTCCCAGCCTGGTGCAGGTCTACAAATTTGTTTCTGTTGTCCTTCCACAGCTCTTTGGTCTTCACCATAGTGGAGTTTGGAGTGTGACTGTTTGAGGTTGTGGACAGGTGTCTTTTATACTGATAACAATTTCAAACAGGTGCCATTACTACAGGTAATGAGTGGAGGACAGAGGAGCCTCTTAAAGAAGAAGTAACAGGTCTGTGAGAGCCAGAAATCTTGCTTGTTTGTAGGTGACCAAATACTTACTGTATATTCCACCATAATTTGCAAATAAATTCTTTAAAAATCAGACAATGTGATTTTCTAAATATGTTTTCTCATTTTGTCTCTCATAGTTGAGGTCTACCTATGATGTCAATTAAAGGCCTCTCTCATCTTTTTAAGTGGGAGAACTTGCACAATTGGTGGCTGACTAAATACTTTTTTTCCCCACTTTATGTGAGTAGGTGTTCTTCACCCCCAACCCTTGTGTCAGTCTGGACGTTAAATTCCTTGCTAAAATCAGGTGTAATCAAAACTGGCTATTTATATTGGATCTATTTTAATTCCTGTAATGCCCCTTCGGCCTCTTTGCCCCACTTGACCATGACAGATTTACTTCTCTTGGTGAGGTCTGTGAAAGGAGCTGCAATGTTTGCAAAGTTTGGTATAAACCTGCGATAGTATCCCACAATCCCCAAAAAATCTCTCACTTGATTTTTATTTAAGGGACAGGGACCAATTTTGGATGGCTTCCACTTTATTTACCTGGGGTTTTATTACCCGTCATCCTATTACGTAGCCAAGATATTGGGCTTCTTCAAGACCCAATGCACATTTTTTTGGGTTGGCTGTTAATCCTGCTGCCTGGAGGAAATCTAGTCCTTTTGGCAAATGACTTTCACAGTCTTTACTAAAGATAACAATATCACCCAGATATACTGAAGCGTACCTAAGGTGGGGCTTAAAGGGAACCTTTCATATCTTCACACGTATGCGGTATTATATTAATTCAGCGCACTGTCGGCTTTCCTGTTATGTGCCCTGGGGCTGGAGATATCGGTGCCGTTAATTTCAGCACCGATATATCTCCTCTCTGTCAGAAGGGCGTTCCTCACAGCTCAGCGTCATTGCTGGGCAGTAAGGAACGCCCCCTCTGACAGTACAGGGCTATGGACGAGTACTGTCGGGGGGGGGGGCGTTCCTCACAGCCCAGCGATGACGCTAGGCTGTGAGGAACGCCCTTCTGACAGTGGGGAGATATCTCCAGCCTCGGGGCACATAACGAGGAAGCCAACAGTGAGCTGAATTGAAGAGGCCCAAAGACCGACTCAGGAGCCCAGGAGAGTAACAGTGTTAGTTATCTTTAATCACCTCCCCTGGGCCTCTGATCATTATACTCTGGGGTCTGAAGAAGAGTATAATAATAGCAGTTTCATTTTGGACGTGTTCAACCAACAAATACTCTTGCCTCAGCCTTACTTACCAATCCCTGTGCCTGCTCACAGCCGCCTCTTCTTCCCTTTCAACACTCCAGGAGGCCCCATGCATCCCATATCATGGCACTGTCAATGACTTCCTGACGCTGTTCAATGTCAGCGACATGATATGATATGCACGGGGCCCCCTAGAGGACTGAAGGGGAAATGGAGGCGGCCGTGGGCAGAGTGATAAACCAAGGTCTCCCAATTCAAGGATTCTGGATCATCCCACACCATTTAATGCTAGGTTCACACCTGCGTTGAATTCACTGCACTGTTGGCTTTCTAGCGGTATATAAAACCACATATACATGAGGACATGAAAGGTCCTCTTTAAGAAATGTATCCATCAACCTCTGGAAGTTGCCTCATGGACCAAAAGGCATGGTCACATACTAGAAAAGACCATCCGGGGGTGACGAATGCAGTCTTCTCTTTAGCCCTTTCAGTGAAAGGTACATGCCAGTACCCTTTGGTCAGTTCAAGGGTAGAGAAATACCTAGCATGTCCCAGCCTCTTGATTAACTTATCGACTCTGGGTATCTGGTTTGGGAATCAGGACAATGGGATTTGACCAGAGGCGTAGCTAGCGGGGGGGCAGGGGGGGGCGGTGGCCCCGGGCCTACTGATTCTCGGGGGGCCCACTTCGGGGCCGCCGCAACACAGGTTGCCCTCACATATTAACCCCATCGGCGTCTGCATGACACCGATACAGTTAAAATACATTCTCTGTTCGTACGTAGCTCGTAAACCACAAGCCAATTCAGGCCTGTGGCCTACGAGCTGCCCTAAGACGTCTGCGTCCTGGCACAGACGTCTGCGCAATGACGTCATTGTCCTGCGCCGTCCGCGCCGGGACGCAGGTCCTGCTTCTTCAGTAAGCGGAGGCAATACCGGCAGTGGAGACTCCTCCTCCGGGGATCGGAGGTAGGTGAGTAGCATCGACTTTTTATTTAACTCACTTTGGGCATTGTAATTGGGGTAATACATATAAGAGGTCAGTTGGGAGCATTGGGAATTTAGATAAGAGGCCATAACTAATATAAGGGGTATTAGGGGGCTTTAATAAAAGAGGATATAAATTATAGTGAAAGGTCAGTGGGGTCTGTATGAATGTGAGGGGAGATAATATTAGGGGGCATTGGGGCAGTATTAAAGGGGTTTTCTGTTGAATAATAAAGTTTACTGGTAAGGATTGTATTGGGCAAACTGCAGAGGAGGCGGGGATGGTGAAACATAAAAAAAAAAATACTCACCTGTCTCCGGGCTACTGATGTCCGCAGCCCTCTGCTGCTGTCTGTCCAGGCACACGCACGCTGCTTCCCTGCCACAAGTCCTGCACTGCATGTGATTGGCCTCAGCAGTGGCTGGAAAAGTCTCGGTGATGTCACTCATATACATGACTGGGTCCTTTACTGCCAACGCTGAGGCCACTGATCGCCTCAGCAGTCACGTATGTCACATGTCTGAACAGACAGTGGGGACAGGTAAGGCTGGGTTCACACTAGCGCTCGGTTTCTGTTTTTCGGGTCCACTTGGGGATCTGAAAAACGGAAACCCAATTCGCTTGTAAAGCGGTTACCTGCGGACTATAAGGGGGTCTGCTGGGTTTCTGTCTGGTTTCTGCCTGAAAAATGTGGAGAAAAAAGGCCTGCTTGCAGGACTTTTCTTTCCGCAATTTTCAAATGGAATGGGGGACAGAATCCCTCAACGGGGTTCAAGTGTTGGTGTGAACCCAGCCTGAGTATGATTTTTTTTTATCACCTACTCCACCTCCACTGTGATTTGTCCACTTCCTGGACAACCCCTTTAAAGAGGACCTTTCATGTCCTCATGAACCTGTGATTTTATATACCGCTAGAAAGCAGACAGTCGTCTTTCCCGTTATGTGCCCCGATGGAGGAGATATCGGTGCCGTTAGTTTCGGCACATATCTGTCCCCACTGTCAGAAGGGCGTTCCTGACAGTCTAGTGTCATCGCTGGGCTGTGAGGAAGGCTCCCCTGACAGTACTCTAACATAGCCTTGTACTGTCAGAGGGGGCGTTCCTTACCGCCCTGCGATGACGCTGAGCTATGAGGAAGGCCCCCCTCCCCCAGTACAAGTCTTGGGGGGGGGACATAGTGATAGATATCGGCTGTACACAGGGTGAATACAGTGCAGTATCATTTAGTGACTTACCAGTGACGTCTCTGACTAATTGTTTCCATTCCATTTCCATTCCAATTTTTCTTCCATCTGGACCACCATAACCATTTCTTCCAGTATCTGTAAAGTTTGCAGAACATACATCTTTGGCTCCTTCCTTTTCCAGGCACCCGACCCACATTGTCCTCACCTGCACAGCCGCCCCCTCTGCCCCCCTGCTAGCTACGCCTCTGCCTGCCATCCTTGCTAACCACCCTCTTTAAGATGCCCTTAAGTGTTATATTGAACCTCTCTACGAGGCCATCTGTCTAGGGGTGATACACAGAGTTTCGCAGGTGTTCAATTTTCAGGAGCTTATACATCTCCCTCATTACCTTGGACATAAAAGGAGTTCCTTAATCTGACAGGCTCTCTTTAGGTATAACTGTCTGGGAGAACATATAAAAAAGCCTCAGGATAGCTTGTAGCATAATCTAATACCACTAGAATATACTGATGGCCCCTAGCAGACTTTATGACAGGACCTACCAAATCCATGGCCATTCTTTAAAATGGTACCTCTATAATAGGTAGGGGTACCAAAGGACTTCTGAAGTGTGACACAGGAGCAGTTAGTTTATTCTCTGGGCAGGAGTCACAATACTCGCTTATCAATTCCTGGCCTGTAGAAACTCTGAAGAATGCGTTCTTTGGTTTTCTCATATCCCAGGTGTCCTCCTAACACATGCTTATGTGCCAGATCTAAGACCACTCTATGATATGGCTGGGGCAACACTAATTGTTCAACAATTTCACCCCGTATTTTATTTACCCTATACAGTAGTTCCTGGTTCATGGACATATAGGGAAACTCCTTGTCAGTTCCTGGATACTGGGGTTCCCCATTTACTACCTTCACATTTTCTCTGGCATGAGACAGATTAGGATCTCTAATTTGAGCAGTCCCAAAATTGTCACGTGACACCTCAAGCTCAGGCATCTCTGACCTACAGCATCACCAGCTAATACAGAAAGGGGAAAATTCTTATTTCCATCTAGGGTCACCCCTACAGCTGGTACTTCACTGTCAGGATCAAAGGGTTCAGGGTTAACCTTAGGTAACAAATCACAGACATCAACATTTTTAGATATGTCACTAGTCAGGACCATAAAGTTGCAGTTTCTGCAGAACAAGCGGGTTGAGCAAAAAGAGATACCCACCTAGAATTACTGCAGTCCATTGGCTCAGTTGTCAGAGGACAGTAAGCAGCGACATGTCCAAGTTCATGGCACCACCAACATCGGATGTGGTATTGATCTCCATTTTGAGACCTGGGTCTAGTTATTATTGTCTCAGCTGCTTGTTTCCTCTCTGAGCCTCCTCTCATTACAACATTTCTCACCCCTCTAGTGGTTGGTACTGTCTTACCAGTCCTGGGGAATTTGTTGTCCCTGGGGGTAGGATGTCCGACGTCTGGAGTAGACCCTCTGTGGCTGTATATCGTTCAACTAAACTCACCAGCTGGTCAGCCATTGTAGATCCCACTTGTCCAACCCAGCGTTGAATCATAGACGGTAGAGATCTGGTGAACTTGTCGTTGACAACTCTTACCTCCATCCAGCCTGCAGCCACTTTTACACCAGATACACCAAGTCATGCATCTGAGACCGTGGCAGTAGACTCTCAGAGAAAGTCCAGCGGTGGACGCTCAGCATGTACATGCATATTCACACCCATACGTGCCAAAATCTCACCTTTCAACTTGGAGTAGCCCTTAGCCTTCTGTTGAAATAGGTCATAGTAGGCTTTCTGAGGTTCCCCGGTCAAGAAAGGCGCCACCAAATATGCCCACTGATCCACTGGCAACTTCTCTTGCTTGGAAACTCTCTCAAATACCCTGATAATATGCCTCCACGACATCTGTGGACATCATCTTTTGCAATGAAGCTTGTACCAGAGCTCAGGCAGTTGTTAGCACTCTCTGGTTCTCTTGTTCACCAGAACTCTCTCCTGCAGTCCTCTGAGTGACCAAAGCCTCACTAACCATCTTCAGCTTCTCCATCAGCATGAAGTTCAGATCCTGCTGTTTAGCTTGGGTCTGTTGCTGCTGTTTTTCGGCCCCCGCCAGGGCTTGCTGCTATCATTTCTCAGCATCCACCTGAGCTTGCTGCTGCAACAACATTTGTTGTTGCTGAAGGATGACCTGCCCAAAATGCTTAACAACGTCCTCTATATTGGCAGTCTCCTTTTTAAGCTCTCCAGGGAGAAAGAAGGACAGGAAAAAAAATGTGTGTATGTCTCTTTAAGACTGTCTTGGTGCCCGCATGCGAAAACATCATATGTGGGAAATTAGCTTGGTAGTAGCAGCAGAGCGGACCCACACAGTCAGAGACAGGGACACAATGTCTGGTGAAAACAGGGTTTTTGCTCCTGTGTTTTTATTTTGAAAAAAATAAATCAAATACAGCCTTAATTTCAGGCAAAAAAACCCCAAAAACTCAAACCTGCTCGTCTGATGCCAGGTTTACACCTGTGTTTGGGTTTCCGTTCGGGGGTCCCTAATCCACTTAAAAAAGCAGTTACACGGGACAACCCGCGGACCCCGTAGACTATAATGGGTCCGTCGGGTTTCCGCCCGAAAAGGGCAAAAAATGCGGAGAGAAAAGTGCTGCTTGCAGGACTTTTCTCTCTGCATTTTTAAAGCGGAATGAGGAACGGAATCCCCAGGCAGAGACAGGGTGCAGGTGTGAACCTAGCCTGAGCTCTAACTAAACAGAACTTCCCTCACTGTACGAGTGGCTTACTACTGGCCACTCGGGAAAGCAAAATATAAACAAACAACAAGTTTTTCTCACCAGGTCGCGGGCCTTGTGGCAGCCGCTATGGTGGTACTTACGCCACTGTATCAGATTTCTGAACAGACCCAGACACCTCCTGTCTGGTCCAGGGTCTGCCCAGAAGTGCAGGCTTTACACACTTTTATGGCCCAGTAATGAGTTATGATCTCACACCTGGGATGAGGTATACTGAATACCTGGACTGGATTGCTGATCACCATACATAGGTGAGAAACCTGGGGGAGATATAGCAACATTCCAGCAACCTTTCTGGAACCTGGGGGAGTTGTAGTGACACTCCAGCACCCTACCTGTCTCCTTCTCACAAATGATATTGACTTAGTAACGGCATGGCATTGTATAGTATAACCCCCATCACCTTTAAGTGACTACTGTGAAATGCCTTATTCACACGACACAGTGACGTTTTTGATGGATCTAACAGCTGTTTGTAATGGTTGTGAAAAGCCCTCGTTGCGGGCCATTTTGAACAGATGAATGTCATTGGTTTGATTTGTTTCTAGGCCAATGAACAAATGTAATATGTATTATCTCTTAATTATCCTTTATACCTTTGTCTGATCTATTTTGTTCTTTGCACTTGTTTCTGCCCTTCGTCTGCTTTTGGAGATATACTGATGAGCAAAAGGGTAAGAATGTTTTTAACTTTTGACTTTCATGCTCCATATCTCACCATCCACTACAGCTTTGAACATGAGACTACCATCATTTTATAGACAATCATACATACATTTGACTTGCAACTATTTAGCATATGATTAGTTATACAGATTCTTGTCAGGTTACTGCTTTGTTACTGTTTTGCTCCTAAAAATCTAAATTTAAATGTTTAATTTTGTTAGTATTTTAGAAATCCACCTTTGGCTTTCAACACTACCTGAACCCTTCTGGGCATGCTCTCGATCAGATTCAAGCATGTCTCGACCAAAATCTGATCCCCTGGACACATTCTCAACATTGGTGCATACTGGTTGACTCAAGTGTTTGATTAGATTCAGGCCTGGGGACTGTGGGGGACAATCCTGCACCTCTACTTCATTGTCATTGAACCATTTTTTTGCTAATCTTGACATATGCTTCGGGTTGTTGTCCTGCTCGACACTATGTTGTCCTTTTCATACCCATAGTACTCGACTATATGAAATAACTCGTCTTGTAGGATACTCACATATAGCTCAGCATTGAGAACACCATCGGTTCTGGTCAAGTATCCAACGCCTTTGACTGTGAAACAACCCCATATCATCAGGCTTCCTCCACCAAACTGGACAGTTCCTTCAATTTCGATCCATCCTTTTTCTCTTGTTTCTTCCAGACCCATTTGCACCCATCAGAGTCCAGTCTATTGGCTTTGATCTCATTGCTCCAAATAACCCGTTTCCAATCTTCTACTGTCCACTTTTCGTACTTTTTTGCAAACTGGAGCTGATGCTTCTTATAACGATATTGAAATCGAGGCTTCTTCGCCTTTTTTCGTGCCACCATTCCAAACTTGTGTATCACACATCACATGGTGCTTGCATGTACGTGTGTGATCTCACTATAACGAAGCATATGAGCCACCTCCACTGCCGTTTTGATGAGCCAACTTATTGACTCCAATATTTTGCCTGGACGTCCACCTCTTAGCTTTTGAATGGATGGACAGACTTCATTTTGTATTCTTCCAACTGTCATGGCACTCACATGATGCAGTTTGGCAATTTTCTTGGCTAAGAGACTGCTACCGATAAGCTGGATGATACTGTTTCTCTTTTCTTGAGAATGTTTGGGAAGCAACCTAATAACACAATGAGCTATTAGGAAATGTGAGAACGTGTCGTAATTTGTAGTATACAAGAAGAAAAATATTTTTCCACCACCAGGAGCAAAACAATAACAATGCAGTTACATGACAAGAATCTGCATAGATGATCATATGCTAAATAGTTGCAAGTCAAATTTATGTATGCGATAGCCAAGATGATTCTCTATAAAATGATTTTAGTCTCACATTTGAAGCTGTAGTGGATGGTGAGATATGGAGCCTGAAAGTCAAAAGATCAAAATATTGTTACCCTTTTTGCTTGTCAGTGTATAACACAAGCACATGATTTTTTTTAACTGCATACTTCTGCTTTGGTTGACTTCACTGCAATGTTGCCAGCAACGGGAAATGTTGGTTGAGGACCTGAGTATGAAGTTATTGAGGTACTGTGTTACCCTCATGAACTCTCTGAAGGTCTTGAAGGGAGATTTACACTTTCTACTAGAGTCTGTGCCAGCACCCGATGTTTGCCAGGCTGCTGGAGTTGCTATGGGTTGTTCTCACTTGCTGGGGCACCAATATAAATTATGCAGTTTCACATAAAGAATTGCCCATTGGCACCTTGAGGTTTTCCTTATGAGTTCTCCATATAGTCTTGCACACATAATAATGTTCCCCTAGTGGTTCTCACAGAGTGTAATGTTCTTCTTGTAGTGTTGCACTCACATAATAATATTCCCTTAGTGGTTGCCACACAGTCTAATGTTCTCCTTGTAGTGTTGCACACACATTATAATGTACCTTTAGTGGTTCCCACACAGTATATTGTTTTCCTTGCAGTGTTGTGCACATATAATAATGTTTCCCAAGAGGATCCACAGTATAGGCCAGCAATATGTGATGTGTCATTGTGCACCACTCAAACCCAGCACAGATCTGATGATCCAGCTGACTACTAGTGCTAGAATTAGCAGCACTGGATAGTAAGGAGTGGAGCAGCAGCCCCATCCACTGCAGCGCTGCTTCTATTTTCCTACAAACAGTGGCTTCCAAAAGTATTCATACCCCTTGAACTTTTTCTCATTTTGTCACCTTACAACCACAAACTTAGGCCCAATTCACATCTGTGTTCGTGTTTCCGTTCGGGGAGCCCGCTTGGGGAGCCCCCAAACAGAAACCTATACGCATAAAAAGCGGTTTCCCTGGGAAACCACACAGACCCCATAGACCACAGGTGTCAAGCACAAAGCCCGCGGGCCGAATCCAGCCCGCTGCCTTCTGTCATCCGGCCCGGCACTTAGCTGGCCCGCAGGGCCGCGGCATTTTTTATTGTCTATGTACATTATGTAATGTAAACCAGCCCAGGACAGGCCGCTTAAAAAAAAAAAACAAAGCTACGCGATACCTGTCCTGGGCTGGTTTACAAGACCTCTGCATGTCAGCGCAGGCGGTGATACAATGACGTCATCGCGCCTCCTACGCTGACACGCAGACAAGAGGAGGAGGCGGCTGCATCAAGGCATCGCAGGTAAGTGAAGATAAGTTTTTTTTAATATATATAAATAGGCCGTTGCCTGCTGGAGTATCCCCGCCACGTAACGGCCTATTTACTTACCGATCCCCGCTGCTGGTCGTGGCCGCCCCCCGCTTCCCCTTCTGCTATGGGACGCAGAAGCGGCTGTGTGCAGGAGCGGGGATGGTAAGTGAGGCCGCAGCCGGCGAACCCCATCAAATACTACTATTATTATACTCCAGGGGCTTTTCAGACCCTGGAGTATAATAATCGGAGACCCCGGGGAGGTGATAAACATAAAAACCAGAGTTACTCACCTCTCTGGCGATCCGATGCTGCTCCCAGCCGGCTTCGGCCTTCTTTGGTGACGTCCCAGGCGTCACGTGAGCCAGGCCGACGTCATTATGTCGCGACGCCGGTCTGTGCGACATTGAAGAAGGCCGAACGCAGGGAGCGCACCGGGGCCCAGGTAAGTAACACTGGTTTTTATGTTTGTCACCACCTGGGTCTCCGATCATTATACTCTGGGGTCTGAAAAGACCCCAGAGTATAATAATAGTTCATGGGTGGGGGGGGTCACTATGGGGCATAATACCATGTGCAGGGGCCACTATGGACTATAATACCGTTTGCAGGGGCCACTATGGGGCATAATACCAATGCAGGGGCCACTAAGGAGCATAATACCGTTTGCAGGGGCCACTATGGGGCATAATACCAATGCAGGGGCCACTAAGGAGCATAATACCGATTGCAGGGGTCACTATGGAGCATAATAACGTGTGCAGGGGCCACTATGGAGCATAATACCAATGCAGGGGCCACTCTGGAGCATAATACCGTGTGCAGGGGCAACTATGGAGCATAATACCGTGTGCAGGGGCAACTATGGAGCATAATACCGTGTGCAGGGGCCGCTGTGGGGCGTAATACCGTGTGCAGAGGCAACTATAGAGCATAATACCGTTTGCAGGGGTAAACAGTATTTGTATAGTGCTTAATTTTTTATATATTCAGAAAAGGATGAGGATAGTATGTAACATGCCAATGTCTTAGGTTTTAACAATACATTATGTTCTTCCTGGTTGACCTCAAAGGGCTGATTGTAACAGTAGTAATGTACAAATGTAACTACTGCTTAATAGCTCGCTTAACTGTTAAGGAGAAGTTACTTTTATACATGTGTAAAATAATCTTGGCCCTTCAAGGTACCCCGTGAGGCTGAAGTGGCCCCCGGAGAAAATGAGTTTGACACCCCTGCCATAGACTATAATGGGGTCCGTGAGGTTTCTGCACAAAACATGCGGAAACATGCGGAGAAGAAAGTGCTGCTTGCTTCGTGCGTAAACTGAGCGGAAACCACACAGACCCCATTATAGTCTATGGGGTCTGTGTGGTTTCCCAGGTAAACTGCTTTTTATGTGTATAGGTTTCCGTTCGGGAGGTCCCCAAGTGGACTCCCCGAATGGAAACCCAAACGCAGATGTAAATGTATTTTATTGAGATAGACCAACACAAAGTAGCATATACAGTAGGGAAAAGAGTATTTAGTCACCCCCCAATTATGCAAGTTCTCCCACTTGTGGCAAATCATGTTAACCCCTTCCCGACATGTGCCCTAATAGTAATGCGCTGCAGGGAAGGACTTCCCGCAAACCACGGTGGAAGCATGGTGCACACCCTACTTTGCGGGTGTCAGCCGTACAGTGGGGAAAAAAAGTATTTAGTCAGCCACCAATTGTGCAAGTTCTCCCACTTAAAAAGATGAGAGAGGCCTGTAATTGACATCATAGGTAGACCTCAACTATGAGAGACAAAATGAGAAAACATATCCAGAAAATCACATTGTCTGATTTTTTAAGAATTTATTTGCAAATTATGGTGGAAAATAAGTATTTGGTCACCTACAAACAAGCAAGATTTTTGGCTCTCACAGACCTGTAACTTCTTCTTTAAGAGGCTCCTCTGTCCTCCTCTCATTACCTGTAGTAATGGCACCTGTTTGACATTGTTATCAGTATAAAAGACACCTGTCCACAACCACAGTCACACTCCAAACTCCACTATGGTGAAGACGGTGAAGATCAAAGAGCTGTGGAAGTGTAAGATGGGGAAACAGCCCTCATGTTATGAATGTACCGGTTTCTATAAATAAGTTTATTTTTTTTTATAAACTGACATTTGTTTGTTTGACCACAAGAGGCCAGTGTTACCTCAGAAATGGGAAGGACTGTAATTCTGTAATTCCCTGGAGTAGTGACGTGGAAACCCTGTTCTGCAGAGGTCGAACTAGAAGGAGGAGTAGAGTGTGTGGCAGCCATCTTAGGAGTGTGCTTTGAGCTTTTAGAAGAAGGACTGAAGTGAGAGAAAAAGGATTCCTAAGGGATCAGAGATATAGAAAGATGGTGCTGAAGCAGAGACTGTTCCAGGGTTTCTTCAGACAGCATCCTAAATTGAAGATTGCTATCAAGGACCCAGCTGAGAAGTGGCCCTGTCAGTGAGATCGCATGTTTTCTGGATGAGCCCCGCTTCCAGCTGTTCCAGACAAAGGATAAAGGTACACAACAAACCTGGATCACTAGGAGAAGTAATCGTGCACGCACCGCATTACATTTTTAGCGCAAATTGCTTGGGACTGAATAAGGGCCTGTAGTTAGAATAGTTAGGCATCCTCATCTTCACAGACCACACTACTGGTGAATTATCTACCTATACGGTAGTAAAGACTAAGACTCAGAGAATTCTATTGAGTTGTAACTCTCAGAGAGGAGCTTCTGAGGAAGTTTAGAAGCGACATTTTATACATTGTCACATTTCTTTGGCTTTCAAGCTGACCTACTACTGTATTATATTTATTTGGTTGTACTTTGTTTGGGGCGAATAGGGGTATTTTGATAAGTTTGTAAGCTCTTGTGTTATATTGCCGGTGCTCTAGCACACTCATTGAATTGTTCCTGTGACTAGGGTGATAAAAAGGTAACAAGCGGCTGGTTAGTTGCAGTCTGCAGATAGGTAAAAGCTTGGAGTGTATTGGAGCTACACATTAGAGGGCACCGCGCTGTACAACACCAGGGTCTCAGCTTACTGGCTGAGTGTATGTAAATAGTTGGGAGTGTTTTTTTGGTAAAGAGGTGTTACTACACAAAGTAAAATCTTGTTTTTACTAAATTGATTTGGAGTTGCTTCCTTTGTTCATGACTTCGCTGTATCTTGGGGAGCTCACCCTGGTACACGGCTTACAGAAGGACACCAGGAACAAAATTGTAGACCTGCACCAGGCTGGGAAGACTGAATCTGCAATAGGCAAGCAGCTTGGTGTGAAGAAATCAACTGTGGGAGCAATGATTAGAAAATGGAAGACATACAAGACCACTGATAATCTCCCTCGATCAGGGGCTCCACGCAAGAGCTCACCCCGTGGGGTCAAAATGATCACAAAAACGGTGAGCAAAAATCCCAGAACCACATGGGGGGACCTAGTGAATGACCTGCAGAAAGCTGGGACTAACGTAACAAAGGCTACCGTCAGTAACACACTACACCGCCAGACGTGTCCCCCTGCTTAAGACAGTACATATCCGGGCCCGTCTGATGTTTGCTAGGGAGCATTTGGATGTTCCAGAAGAGTATTGGGAGAATGTCATATGGTCAGAAGAAACCAAAGTAGAATTGTTTGGTAGAAACACAACTCGTCATGTTTGGAGGAGAGTGAATGCTGAGCTGCATCCAAAGAACACCATACCTACTGTGAAGCATGGGGATGGCAACATCATGCTTTGGGGCTATTTCTCTGCAAAGGGACCAGGATGACTGATCCGTGTACGTGAAAGAATGAATGGGGCCATGTATCGTGAGATTTTGAGTGCAAACCTCCTTCCATCAGCAAGGCCATTGAAGATGAAACGTGGCTGGGTCTTTCAGCATGACAATGATCCCAAGCACACCGCCAAGGCAACGAAGGAATGGCTTCGTAAGAAGCATTTCAAGGTCCTGGAGTGGCCTAGCCAGTCTCCAGATCTCAACCCCATAGAAAACCTTTGGAGGGAGTTGAAAGTCCGTGTTGCCCAGCGACAGCCCCAAAACATCACTGCTCTAAAGGAGATCTGCATGGAGGAATGGGCTAACATACCAGCAACAGTGTGTGCCAACCTTGTGAAGACTTACAGAAAACGTTTGACCTCTGTCATCTTTTTAAGAGGGAGAACTTGAACAATTGGAGGCTGACTAAATACTTTTTTCCCCACTGTAATTGCAAAGTGGAACAAAAATGATACATGGTTTTCAAAATTTTAATCAAATAAAAATCAGAAAAGTGTGACGCGCAAAAGCATTCAGCCCCCTGTACTCTGATACCCCTAAATAAAATCCAGTGCACTCAATTGTCTTCAGAAGTCACTGAATTAGTTAATAGCATCCAGCTGTGTGTAATTCAGTCTCAGTATAAATACACCTGTGAAGGCCTCAGAGGTGTTAGAGAACACTAGTGAACAAACAGCATCATGAAGACCAAGGAACTCACCAGACAGGTCAGAGATAAAGTTGTGGAGAAGTTTAAAGCAGGGTTAGGTTATAAAAACATATCCCAAGCTTTGAGTATCTCAAGGAGCACTGTTCAATCCATCATCCAAAAATGGAAAAAGTATTCTACAACTGCAAACCTACCAAGACACAGCTGTCCACTTAAACTGACAGATCGAGCAAGGAGAATACTGGTGAAAGAAACAGCCAAGAGGCCCATGGTCACTCTGGAGGAGCTGCAGAAATCCACAGCTCAGGTGGGAGAATCTGTCCACAGGGCAACTATAAATCGTGCACTCCACAAATCTGGCTTTTATGGGAAAAGTGGCAAGAAGAAAACCATTGCTGAAAGAAAGACATAAGTGACGTTTGCAGTTTGCCACAAGCCATATAGGGGACACAGCAAACATGTGGAAGAAGGTGCTCTGGTCAGATGAGACCAAAGTTGAACTTTTGTGACCTAAATGCAAAGCGCTATGTGTGGCAGAAAAGTAACTGCTCATCACCCTGAACACACCATCCCCACTGTGAAACATGGTGGTGGCAGCATCATGCTGTGGGGATGCTTTTCTTCAGCAGAAACAGGGAAGCTGGTCAGAGTTGATGGGAAGATTGATGGAGCTAAATACAGGGCAATCCTGGAAGAAAACCTGTTGGAGGCTGCAAAAGACTTGAGACTGGGAAGAAGACTCACCTTCCAGCAATACAATGACACTAAACATACAGCCAGAGCTACAGTGGAATTGTTTAGATCAAAGAATATTCATGTGTTAGAATGGCCCAGTCAAAGTCCAGACCTACATCCCATTGAGCATCTGTGGCAAAACATGAAAATTCCTGTTCACAGACACTCTCCATCCAATCTGGCTGAGCTTGAGCTATTTTGCAAAGAAGATTGGACAAAAATCTCAGTCTCTAGATGCGCAAAACTGGTGGAGACATACCCCAGAAGACTTGCAACTGTAATTGCAGCTAAAGGTGGCTATACAAAGTATTGATATAGGGAGGCTGAATACTTTTGCACATCACACTTTTCAGATTGTTATTTGATTAAAATTATGAAAACCATGTATTATTTTCCTTTCACTTCATAATTATCTGCTACTATTTGTTAGTCTATCACTTAAATTCTGAATATTATACATTTAAGTTTGTGATTGTAAAGTCACAAGATGTGAAAAAGTTCAAGGGGTATGAATACTTTAGCAAGCCACTGTATAGTAATAATATTTTTTATAATGGCTATGACACACTAACAGAAAAAAACATTAGTTATAACAATTTTATACTTCAAATGATTTTTTGTTTACATTTATTAACAATATAAAAGTCCAGAAAATAAATTGTTATGATAAAGTAACATGTTTACTTAAAAATATAAGGACAAGACAATGCCAATGTCGAAATGTAATAACATTTTTTTTTCCATTTTTGTTACAGGAAAAAATTTAAATTATAATGCAACAACATGTTGTGTCAATATAATAAATCCGAAGCAAGAGAAGGACCAGCATCTTTTGGATCCTGGTTACCCTGGGAGCTGTACTTTGCTGACCTTACTATGAATCATGGCAGTAACTGGTTTGGCCAGTCGTTGAAGGTGGCGGATCATATGAAGATACAGTCGATGGACCAGGCCTCCTATAATGGGCAGACACTAGGCCAGTCTGTTGATTAGTTGTGATTGGCCATGCCCGGATGCAACAGGGTGATAGAAATTATATCTACAATCTTGGGTAAAAAGAACTGCCCACGGTCATACTGATAAAGTAGATGAGGCTATGGCTGATTACCCTGCAGTTGCCACTCACTTGGTGCCTGAAAAACTTGGGAAGGGTTGTTGGGTGGGATAGCCTCATTGAGTGGAGTTGAGGCATGATTTCAGCTGGCACCTTGCGCAACTGGTGTGCAAGGGACTTAAGATACATTTCTTCCTCCCATTCAGTGGCTGTTCTTTGAAGCAACCCCAACACCTTTGCATCAATCATTGATTTGGTGTTTGGCTTATATGTATTTGTTGGATGAGCGGGTCGGCGCTGATGATGTGGCCATCTGATTGGTGGAACGTCAGGCTGAGGTAGTGATTCTGAGGTTGGGATTACACTTCTTCGGTCTCAGATGTGTCAGTAGTGGCATCAGAGTCATCAACCTCTTCTTCTTCATCCTGTGGCTCCAATGGAAGATTATCATGTGTTCTGTAAAAATACATTAAACAATTTAAAGAATGCAAAGTTATTTTTTGATATATATAAAGTCAAATTATATTACAAACTGTATTTGTTGTTATGGAGTAAAATAAAAAGCATTCATTTGGTGGCCCAGAAACATAGATTGGCCTGATGGCATGCATGGGACTGTTGGCATGCATGCTCGGCATAGTGGAGATGACAATGACTGACATGGCCTTTCTGCTCCAGTGTGATGCTGGCGATTATTCTTTCCCGATGTTCCTTCCTTATAGAAAGGAAGCTTACACAGAATGTAATGTGTGATAAGTAGATAACTTACAAAAAATAGAAAATAACAGGGTGTAAGAAAAAAATTAAAAAACATTATTCTAAAGTAGTTACGGACATGCATCCAACACTGGACACCAGAAGCCTAACAATGGTATACAGCTTTCTGGATGAATGAGCATCACCACTCCTGGATTCAGCAAGGCAGTGAAAATGCTTTTATACTGTTCCCTACAGCTCCTTCCATCAAGCCTTTCACTGGATGAACAAAGAAAAATAGATTAAAAAGTTTAAAAAGCTAAATAAATACTGTACATATATAAGCTGAGTGGTAACAAAGGTGGAAAAGCCAGTATACTGTACAATATACAAAGTAAAACCTATGTCTCATATACAGTAAGGATAACTGGAACCCAGCAACAAATAATATTACACTACAAAGAAGACGGTCACTGACAACAAATTACAAAAATATATACATATAATTTATTTCAAATATAAATCACAAAAAACAATAATACACAAGACTACCTGGATTGATGGAATTAGCCGTGACACAGAAAACTGTTCCAGAGTACAGACGATCAAGCAAACCAGTAGAAAAATATAATTTCATCACTGGTAAATTGCAAGTGCAGTAGTGCATAATCATCCGTGTATATGAAAGCACAGGAAGAAAAACACAGAAATATGATCCCACTAAAATAATATAGATGTGATGATTTGCAAATCCTTTTCAACCTATATTCAAATGAATAAACTATAGAGACAAGATATTTATTGTTTTTTTGGAAATATTCACTCATTTTGAATTTGTTGCCTGCAACACGTTCCAAAAAAGCTGGGACAGGGGCAACAAAAGACTGGGAAAGTTGAGGAATGCTCAAAAAACACTTGTTTGGAGCATTCGAGAGATGAACAGGTTAATTGGAAACAGGAGAGTGTCATGATAGGGTATAAAGGGAGCATCCCCGAAAGGCTCAGTCCTTCACAAGCAAGGATGGGGCGAGGTTCACCACTTTGTGAACAACTGTGTGAGCTAATAGTCCAACGGTTTAAGAACAACGTTTCTCAATGTACAATTGCAAGGAATTTAGGGATTTCATCATCTACAGTCCATAATATCATCAAAAGATTCAGAGAATCTGAACAAATCTCTGCAAGTAAGTGGCAAGGCCGAAAACCAACATTGAATGCTCTTGATCTTCGATCCCTCAGGCGGCACTGCATTAACCCCTTAAGGACCCAGCCCAAAAGTGCGTTAAGGACTGTAAAGGGAAGTGCTTACCACAAACATTAATATATATATATATATATATATATATATATATTCAATCATTCCATTCAGAACTCCTGAGAGAGCTATTGTCTGCAGGCTACAAAACCTGTTTTCTAACAGACATCCCACATGGGCTAGGAAGGCTTTTGTTTAACATAATGAGATGGAATATGCTAATGAGACCTCCATAGTGCCACTGAACAAGGAGTCAGGTGGGGGAGGTAGGTCATTACCCCGAGGCCAAGGATGTTAGAGCGCCATCCCAAGACTCTTAAGAAGTATTGCATCTAAACTTATATTACAATACCAAGAGCCTGATTGGAGTGACAACATCTAGGTGGGCGGAGTTGTGGGCCATATATATGATGGGCCAAAAGCTCTCTCTCTCTCTTCATCCTCTCTTCACCAGCCCCCATGGATTGACCAGCTTCACCTAGACAAGCTCCATATACCACCAGAGCATGCATAATAAGGCTTAAGTATAACTTTCTCTCTCTATCCATCTATCCACCCATCATCCATCTATTATCTATCTATCTATCTATCTATCTATCTATCTATCTATCTATCTATACATTTATCTATCAGTCACCCTCTATTAATCTGTATTACTACTGCTGTGTTCCTTACAGAAAGGGTCAGTTAGTAAATTGTCCAGGGGTTGTATGTGTGTGGTTGTATGTGTGTGTGTATGTAGCGATATCTGTAGGTTTTTAATTGGGTTCTGTACTTATTGTATTGCACTGTGTTAATACTGTTTTGTATTATTCTATAACCTAGTTCCATCATATTAATAATAAACGTATTTTATGATTAATATTGTGGGGTAAATTATCGTACATGCAAACCAGTCAAGGAAACAGATAAGTAGATATACCTAAGGAGAAAGGAGGGAAATTGGTGAATATTAATTAGTAGTAACACCCAGATCTCTCATACCTAATGGTGAAACAAGTCAAAAGTGATGAATATTAATTATTAAGATCATCCCCCTTAAAATAATGGCGAGCCGGCCCGTACTGTTTTAATATTTTTGCGTGTTGTCTTCTGGCAAAACTGTGTTATACCGTGAACTATCAAGTGGAGGGGCGTGGACAGGTAACATTGGTACACAGTGAAGTGTTGCGTTACACTGTATGCCCAGATTGAAGTTTGCACGGCTAACCCAGTTTGCTTAAAGCTTCACTTAAAATAATTAATAACAGTGAACCTATTGTTTATTTATATTTATCTGAAGGTATTAACAATTGTCTGTTTCCTCCACAAACAACTCGCTGGGAGACTGAGAAATCCATTTGTGCCTCTGTAATATCAAAGTCAAGGTTCTTCAGGAGAAGTCCAGCTGGTCGGGAAAAGGCTTTCCGGTACGAAAAGGATACTTTTTCAAGCAGCAAAGGACAAGTGACCAACGGTGACCGAGATGACAGCAGGAAAAGTAAGTATGGATTTCTCAACATTAAAACACCTAGCTAAACACAGTACATTCAACCCAGTACCACCCACAACCTATAAATCAGGAGAAATGTTGTGGTCTGCTTTGCTGGATCAGGCCTATGCTCATGATAAAAACTGTATTAGTAAACGGACAGTTTTTAACAAAACTTCCAAAAGATTACAAATGTTAGCAAAACTTGTATATACTTTTGAGGATACAATCTGGAAGCCAGAGCATGCTGAGATCCTAGCAAACATGAAAGGGACAGTGGAGCGAGCTAACAATGCAAACCCCCACTGTCATTGTTGTGTAGACAATGTCAGGCAGATTCACATGTTAGAAACTCAATTGAAAGATGAGGCACTTTGTATAATTGAGAGAGGAAAGGAGATTTGTGTGTTGGAATCCAAACTTTCTGACAAAGAGAATTATTATTCTGACATGGACAAAGAACTCCTTCGATTATACACTAAGAACAATCAGTTTAGAAGTAAAATTACTTCCACAGAAGCAATGTTAGTGACACTAAGAGAGGATCAAGCGGCAAAATCGCAAATCATTGCGAATTTGCAGCAGATCATCTCTGACTTGTCACGGCCTAGTACTAACAGCACGGTACCCTTGCCAACTAAACAGATTTGTGTCTCAGGAATGGCACAGGAGGGGACTGGGGCGATCAGACCCACGGCTCCTGCGGATCAGAGATCCATTAGTCCATTTTGTGATACTAGGAGTCCAGTGGAGCGTGCACTACAATTCTCTCCAACACCTTTGGAGAGGAGAGACAGCGGACGCCTCCATGGACAGGACTCAAATTGGGGACTAAGTAGTGGATGGGAAACTGTACATACGGCTTCCAACCTACCTACACGTCCTGAAAG
The DNA here is from genome assembly GCA_947044405.1 of Leptodactylus fallax. Lineage (NCBI taxonomy): Eukaryota > Metazoa > Chordata > Amphibia > Anura > Leptodactylidae > Leptodactylus > Leptodactylus fallax. The sequence continues at coordinate 4,449,459 of CAMRHE010000165.1, read as the reverse complement.
GTCAGTGGAATTTTATCCTAGCCATAACAACATGGAAAAGATAAATTTCCTGTTACAGATCTGCAAAGAGATCCCTATGTATGACCCTAATACAGATCCATTTACAGCCTGTGATATGTTTGAAGGACATTGCAGGAAATATTCTGTGCCTCCAGAATATCGTATGGAGCTGTTTAAATTGTGGTTGCCTACACACCTCAACCAAAGGTATGAGGCAACAGAGAGAACAAGTCCCAAGAATGGCCTATTTTATGATGAGGAAGAACGCCTTTCAATACTCATGAAACTGGCAACAGGACATTGGGATGTTACTCCAGAAATCCTGACAAAATTCAAACCCACCTTACAAGACGAACCTTCGTCCCTCTGTGGTCGGTTTGAAGCAATGTACAGGAGGATCACAAAGGATCAAGGTATAGGAGTCCCACAAGGCATGGTTCGCATGTTTGTGTACAAATTCCCATACCTTGACACCGCAATTCGGCTAAGTGCAGCAAGGGAGCCAACACTCACTGATGCAGCCATGATTATTGAACAGTATAGACAAGATCTACTGCGCAATAAAAAGTCTGTGAAAATCAGGGAGCGTGGAAAGGTCCATGTCAAATCACAAGATAAACATGGACACCACACTAAGCCACACATGTCTGTCTACCCCACAGCTCCTCCAACAGAAAAGATGGGAGACATACGATGCTTTCTGTGTTTACAGGTTGGACACATTAAAAGAAACTGCCCTCAAGTAGTTCGCAATCATACAAACCCAGAGAAAAATGGCAATAATAATGGTTTCAAGATGAAGCCTAATTACGCCAAACAAGCTGGGAAACAGACAGATAGCAATCAGGGACATTTGCCAGAACAGGCACTGAAACGTGTGGCACTTGTAAATGCCCCTGATAGACCAGAGGAGAGAACATTAGGTGTAGAACATCATAAGTCTGCACAGAATGTTGAAACTCAGCAACCACAAGTGGCAGTACGTACCTCAGAGGTACCTACTGAGAATCTGGTGCAGATTGACTGACGGTCAGGGATCCCTAAAGATCTGGCTCCAATATGTCACATCATACTGGATTCTTCAGGGAGACCCCACATTAAAGCCAGAATAAAAGACCACAATACCAAGATCATGCTCGACACTGGAGCAGAAATTTCTATTACCAATGTCAAACATGATCTACACCCCAACAGCCCTCAGTGTATGGTGATCGGATTTGATCACCAACAAGGGGGGGTGAGAGCCCACAGGATAGATGAAGTTCTAGTTGAGCTTGACAGAAATAGGACCTTGAAGATCCCAATGTGGTATTACCCTGGTACTGATAACATCATCGGTACCGATGTAATGACACAAAATGGATGGATAATCGATTTGGCAAACTGTATTGTTTGGAGGGGTCCAAGACGATCAAAGGTGTATGTCATACAGCACCAATGTCCGGGACCACCCCTACCAGCAATTGAGAATTCTTCTAATGTGCTGGAACACAAATGGCCAGAGGTCTCACACAACATAGACCTTGAACCTATTGTGTTCGAATATCCAGACTTGTGGGCTCAAAGCAAAAATGATTGTGGAAGAATGGTTGGCGTTCAGGTGGACATACAAGGGCCAGACCCTCCACCTCAGCGTCAATACCGCTTTCCGCCTGAGGCAACACAATCAATTCTAGAGACAGTCCAAGATCTGGAAGTAAGGGGTGTGGTCATAGAGGGTAATTCAAAGTGCAATAATACTTTATGGCCTGTGAAAAAGAAGGGTGCAGGTGTTGAAACCACATGGAGGCTTACAATAGACCTTCGCATCCTTAATAAGTACACCCCCATGTCTGCACCTGTGGTCGCACAGACTCCCGACATAATGGCAAGGGTAAGCGGCAAAAGTCGTATATTCTCAACCATCGATGTCGCCAATGGATTCTTTTCCATCGAACTGACAGAGAGCTGCAGGTACAAGTTCGCCTTCACAGTGGGTAACAAGCAGTATATGTTCTGTGTATTGCCCCAGGGGTTTCACAGTAGTCCTACATATTTTCACCAGGCATTAGCGGCTGTATTAAGTGTGTTCTCACGGCCAGAATGTCTGCTGCAATATGTAGACGACCTTCTCCTTCACACAGAAACCATGGAAGACCATCTGGTTCTGTTGAAGGAACTGTTGGGACTCCTGGCCCAGGCTGGACTCAAGCTGAGCCCTCATAAGGCAAACTTGGCTAGGACAGAAGTCACCTTCCTTGGTGTCCAGATTTCATATGGAGCCAAGGGCATCCTGGCTGCCAGTGTGGAAGCCATGGTGAAGATACCCAGGCCAGACTCTCTACAGAACTTACGCAAGTTCCTAGGAGTAGCCAACTTCATGAGGGAGTTCATAGAGGAAAAACCACTCAAAGCAAAACCACTCTATGAACTTCTTAGAGGGGAACAGCCTTCTCTGAAGGACTGGTCAGAGACACAGGAAGAGGCCTTTTCAACTCTGAAAAGAGATCTCTCATCCGCCCCAGTCCTAGCCACCCCTCACCCAGAAGGAAAACTGGCCATACAAGCCCATGCTGGCGCAGAGTCTATTTCTACGGTCCTTCTTCAAAAGATAGGATCTGAGTATAGACCTCTAGGGTACTTCTCCAGGCTCCTTTCACCAGTTGAAAGGGGTTTTGATGAATGTGCTAAACAACTGACAGCCATACACTATGCGGTTAAAGCTACCGAGCATATTGTGGGTTTCAGGCCCCTCACTGTACAGACTCCACATTCCCCGCTGGCACTCTTGCTTCGAGATACACTCCCTGGAGTCTCACAACAGAGATTTGGGAAGTGGATCATGGAGCTGAGTGGGCGAAATCTGACAGTGGACCACAAAGCAAAATATGTTCTCTCCCAGTTGTTAAATATGACAGGGATAGAACATGATTGTAGTCAACTAACGCAGGTTACTGATCCCCAGCTATTCAGGATGACCACTAATCCCAATGACAGAGTCATCTTTGTTGATGGCTCTCGATTCTGCTTGAACGGCACCTACATGACAGGATTTGCAGTGCTGGATGAGACCATGGGTACTCAGAAGCTGGTAAGGTTGCCTGGTCACATGTCAGCACAACGGGCTGAACTGGAGGCCGTCAGAGAAGCCCTTCTCATTCAGCCTCCAGGGAATCGTACTATATATAGCGACAGCTCATATGTAGTCCGATCTCTCACTTTGCATCTGGACACTTGGAAACGACGAGGGTTTGTGGACAGCCAAAATAAACCTTTAGCTCATACCTCAGTCCTGAAAGAGTTGTGGGAATGGGGCATGGCACATCCTGGGAATGCTTCAATCATAAAAATTCCAGCACACCAGAAGGGTGATAACCCTCTGATCCGGGGTAACAACAAAGCAGATGAGTCTGCCAAATTGGCTGCAGTGTCTGGAGTCCTCCAGGAATCAGACACTGAAGACATACCCATACACCAGATTAAAATCAGAAACAAACAACTCAAAGATGGTCCAGTGTCATTTGAAGAGGAACAGTCAAAGGATCCTTTGCTGGCAGCACACCTTACCAGCCCACAAGATCCCTGGACAGTCCAACAGGGCATCTTGTGTTATAACACTGGAACCAAACCACTCCCTCTACCGGTGGTCCCACAGCATCTGCAAGCAGAACTAACAAGACTCAATCATCAGTTGTTGGGTCATCTGAGTCGGGACAAACTTTTGACCCTACTCAAGGACAAATTATACTGGCCAGGTATGTCCAAGACGGTAGAGGAAGTTACACAACAATGCCTGGTGTGTGCTCAGGTAAACCCAAGGGCATCCGCCCTGAAGCCAGTGTTGCAGCGGGTTCCTCCAGCGGAGGGACCATGGTCTACTTTACAAATTGATTACATAGGACCATTACCGGCAGGCAGCCGTCACTGTCGCTATGCATTGGTGGTGGTGGATGTCTTCTCAAAATGGGTAGAAGCCATCCCTACAGTAAATGACTCCGCTACTACTACTGCTCGGGTTCTGTGGGAGCACATTCTATCACGGTGGGGAATCCCCCGAGTGATTGAATCAGATCGGGGAACCCATTTTACAGGCAAGGTTATGAAAGCACTTTGTGGACTTCTGGACATAAAGCAAAGATTTCATGTACCTTATCATCCACAGTCAGCAGGCATTGTGGAGCGGATGAACCGAACTATCAAAACTCGGCTCTCCAAAGCACTGTTGGAAAGGGGTTCCACTTGGGTGACTTCCCTTCCAGCAGTACTGATGGGTATCCGGGCAACAGAGGCAACAACAACCGGCATAACACCATTTGAACTTATGACCGGGCGCAAGATGTCTATCTGTTGGCCAAATGAACCCCAAATTTCTACACCCATGAAAGATGCTATTGCTAGAGATGTGTATCTCCAACAGGTTCAGCAGAACCTGAAGGAATTGCTACCGCATGCAGCAATAAAGATGAATAAACCGTACCTACAGGGGGAAACTCCCATGCCCTCTGTAGGGGAAATGGTCATGGTCAAAGTATTCCGCAAGGCCGGGCCCTGGGATGCAAACTGGGAAGGACCCTACCAGGTCCTGGAAGTAATGGGTAGCACTATGCTGAAAGTACAAAGGCCAATCTCAACAAAAAAACGCTCACATAGACGAAAGGCAGGGTTTTGGATCCACATTGACCAAGCAAAGGCTACCCGTGCCTCCCCCAACTCAATAAGGTCATGAGTATAGAGTTGGGTGAAGGGGGGGGGTAGTAGGTCAAAGGTGTATCAAAACATTTCATATTATCATGTTATTCTTTACCAGATCACAGAACCAACAGCTATCAAATCAGTAAGATGGGTGTCTAGAAATCCCCACTTACATCCTTATAGGCCAGTGATAGTAAACACAACAAAGGTGCTGTGCACCAAAGCAGGAGTCCTGAGTCCTGAAGATGTCACTGGGGCAGAATACAGTGGATGGTACATTCTAAAAGCCACTTTTCTGAAACATACCAGTCAGGATAGCTTAAGAGTTAGGACATACTTTGATAGACCCATACCAGTAAAGGGCACCCTGAAGGCGTACTGTATGCTAAGGGATTCTCATATGGTAATAACTAGGGAATCCAAATATGCTCAAGGACATGTGTCCACGGACTATTTAGGGACCAGCATATTGATTTTAAAGTTAAACTGCAGTAAATCTGGACAAGTATTATGGAACAATCAGAGCGGCCCAGTAAAACTTGAAGGCCTATACAGAGCCACAGTTTTGAAGGTACGAGCTGATGCGAAGGATCAGATGTATACTCAGCTGGAGGGATCTCCATCCATTCGATCTTTTATGATTACCATTATGAGGGATGCTTGTGTACCAGATGTGACAGGACATTATTTCATCACCTATGCACACTGGGAACCAGACACTCAGATGGTAATGTTAGACTCTAACCCATGGAGATGGGATATAGTCTGTAACGGAGTGGATTCTCCAATAATTGATGTATGGATGGATGGGACCCCTATGACTGAGGAATACCGGAATAGATATGTATCTTCTGATTGGAAGGATCCCAGAGGCAGAGATATTAACTTTGCTATCAATATTGATGGTCCATTTAAATGGCCATTTTGTGAGGCAGTCGATGAGGGGTGTTGGACATTTACACAGTGGGTTTATCTTTCCACAACTAAACCCATCCGGAATCTCGTATTAGAGACTGGAGAAGGTGACCAATGGTATCCATTTAAAGGAAGAGGTAAAGTATGTGTGACTGTGGTAAGGGTCCCTTATGAAACTGAAGTTCTTCAGCCAGTAAATCCCCACAGGGATTCCTGTAATGCCCCAACGTATCAAATGGCTGATCCCATAGCTCCACAGTTAGCATCTCCCTGGAAAATCATCACCAAAACCAAATTCGTCCTATATACCTGGAGGATTTCGGTTGATGATTTTAGAGTAGACCACTGGGACCATAGATGTGAGGAGTTTGTGAGGAATCAGATCGATATGATAAAAGGATGGGTAGAGGTGGGACAAGAAGTAAGGAAGGATGCTACCAGATACAGGAAGTACAGGGGGAGAAGGGATTTGATTGCCATGGGTTTAGGAGGAGGTGCAATGGGAATAGGGGCACTGAACACTATGGACCTGGAAGTACTGAGAAACAAACTTGGGAATCTGGCGAAACATACTGGGGAAGGTCTCAAGACCCAGGTTGATGTAAATCATGTTTTGGAGGATTTACAACACTCACATATAGATGCCACTAGCTCCCTATCTTCTGCTTTACGAGAGAAGTTTAGACTATTAGTCGTGGGTCTCCTGGAAGAACAGGATAGAGCTCAGCTTGCTCTGGCATGTACTCAGGTTCAGGGTGAACTTTCCAGCAACCTTAAACATATTGTGTCCTCACTGCATAATGGACACTACCCTTTTAACCTCCAGCAAAGGGAGCAACCTTTTAACCTCCAGCAAAGTCCTTTTATCACTCCTTTTGCTGCCAACCATACTAACTGGTGGGTCATTCAGTGGCATGGGTGCCATAATCTCACTTGCACTGCTTCATCCCTGGCACCTGTCTCTGGCAACGTGAGACGTGGGTATGGTGCTATCAACCTAGGTATAATGATGAATAACAGAACAGTGTTACATCCACAGCTCTCCTCAGATATCCTGACCTATGAGACCGGCCATCCTTATCTGTTTGATACAGATGGATGTTGGAGGAAAGAGGATGCTATCCTCTGCCAAGGGGATCATGATCGGGTGCTCAGACACCAATGTTGAGATAATGAGGGGTTCTGTGAGATGAAAAGCAGCTCAATACCTCCATCTAGTTTGAAGTACTTGGGTCAAGGGTATTGGTGTTGGTACCAGTCCGTTAATGTATCATATACCATGTATACAACTAACTGCACCGAAAGAGGTGAACTCCTCCCAGGAGCATATTGTACCCTTTATCCCGTTCTAGGTGTCGATGTAGCAGAGCAGAAGGGGAGAACACCGATTACCCCAGAGAAGAGGTTGGATATCCGTCCAGATACTCCTGTAAGGCTCCAGAGGATCCCTCTTGGTTTTGGCAGAAAACTGAGACACCTGCTACTAGACTTCACTAAGGAGGAAAGTGTCATAGAGAAGCTCAAAGACTCTGAAAAGCAGGCCACCATCTTATTGAAACATGACCAGTCAAAGATAACAGAGATGGTTCATGCCCTGGAGAAGGACTCAGCCGTATCTTGGTGGGAGAGTCTGTTCGGATATAGCCCCAAAGCAACATCATTCTTCAATCTGCTTGTACACCCAGTCATAGTCCTCCTCGTCCTAGTGGCCATTATGTATATAGGAATGATCTTCATCTATAGGAAGATAAAAGGCCTGGCCCCTGAGCTTCAACAGGGCCAGGCCGTACATCACGAACTTACCCGAAGTCAGGGACTAAGGACTTGATACCAATACAGTCCCAGCTTTAACTTGTAAATAATGTTTTCAATGTAATTTTCTATATTCTTATACATTTTTGCATTTTTGTGTGTGCACATAGACACTTCAGGTGTAAGTGCCTGTTATGGTCTGTACAACAACATACGCCTCCCACACTGAACACTGAGTGTGTTTGTGTATAGACATACTTGCATTTGCAACTTTTAGTGTAATTCCCATCTACACCTGGGTCTGAAGATTCATGTGTTTATGGATGAGTAGGAAACACGTGCTCTTGTGGCAGGAGTCTCTATGTGCACCAATACCAGCACATCCTTTTATTGTTATCGCCTTGATCTATAGGGGGGTGGGAATTTGTGTGTTTGGTGGATGAGTGGGATATATATATATGTTCTTGATCTATAGGGGGGTGGGAATTTGTGTGTTTGGTGGATGAGTGGGATATATATATATGTTACATTAATTTCTGTTAGGTAAAGGGGTGTAAGGATCCTTAGGGACAGGTAAGGTACCCCTACACTGTAAGGTAATTGCCACCTCGGCCATATAAAATGGTATGGTTCATAATGGATGGATTGAATGTCAGGTACAGGGGACATGGGAAGCAGTGCCTCTCCCCACAATTCGATTTTAGGTTCTGAGACATCATTTCATATGCAGGTTCACAGACCTGCCTTGATAAAAGTCCAGGTTTTTCTGTTCATGGAGGCCGGTGACAACTTCACTGGTGACCTGTGCTTAAGTACAGGTAGCGGTCCTATAGGACAGTTGGTGTCATGTGGCAAGGTGGTCTAACCCTGCGTGAGCTTCAGTCCGGACAAAAGGTGGTGCTGCATGTACCGTGACAATGGACTGTGGTTTAAAGGTCTTACCTGACTAACTGTGGGATGGATAAAAATGTTCCCGTCCAGGTCAGTGTGACATATTGGGGTGGACCGTAGAAAGTATCACTGACACCGTAAATCAGGACGCGCAAAAGACGTTTTCTGTGAGCAGAGGATATTGGGCGACAGTCATAGGTGGGAAAGTGTCCCTGGAAATGATCGATGTCTTGGTACCTAAATCCAAATTATACTTCACTCCATCCTGAACCATTACCAGGAATGAATAGGGCTGAGGGGGCAATAACGATCAAACAAACACTTCCTCAAATTACATTGTCGTGTTCCCGACAACAGGGGGATTGTAAAGGGAAGTGCTTACCACAAACATTAATATATATATATATATATATATATATATATATATATATATATATCAATCATTCCATTCAGAACTCCTGAGAGAGCTATTGTCTGCAGGCTACAAAACCTGTTTTCTAACAGACATCCCACATGGGCTAGGAAGGCTTTTGTTTAACATAATGAGATGGAATATGCTATGAGACCTCCATAGTGCCACTGAACAAGGAGTCAGATGGGGGAGGTAGGTCATTACCCCGAGGCCAAGGATGTTAGAGCGCCATCCCAAGACTCATAAGAAGTATTGCATCTAAACTTATATTACAATACCAAGAGCCTGATTGGAGTGACAACATCTAGGTGGGCGGAGTTGTGGGCCATATATATGATGGGCCAAAAGCTCTCTCTCTCTCTCTCTTCATCCTCTCTTCACCAGCCCCCATGGATTGACCAGCTTCACCTAGACAAGCTCCATATACCACCAGAGCATGCATAATAAGGCTTAAGTATAACTTTCTCTCTCTATCCATCTATCCACCCATCATCCATCTATTATCTATCTATCTATCTATCTATCTATCTATCTATCTATCTATCCATTTATCTATCAGTCACCCTCTATTAATCTGTATTACTACTGCTGTGTTCCTTACAGAAAGGGTCAGTTAGTAAATTGTCCAGGGGTTGTATGTGTGTGGTTGTATGTGTGTGTGTATGTAGCGATATCTGTAGGTTTTTAATTGGGTTCTGTACTTATTGTATTGCACTGTGTTAATACTGTTTTGTATTATTCTATAACCTAGTTCCATCATATTAATAATAAACGTATTTTATGATTAATATTGTGGGGTAAATTATCGTACATGCCAACCAGTCAAGGAAACAGATAAGTAGATATACCTAAGGAGAAAGGAGGGAAATTGGTGAATATTAATTAGTAGTAACACCCAGATCTCTCATACCTAATGGTGAAACAAGTCAAAAGTGATGAATATTAATTATTAAGATTCACCCCTTAACAAGGACCAGGCCTCGTTTTTCAAAACGGACATGTGTCACTTTATATGGCAATAACTTTGAGACCTCTTAACGTACACAAGTGATTTTGAGATTGTTTTTTCGTGACACATTGTACTTCATGTTAGTGGCAAACACTAATGAATATTTTTGTATTTATTTATAAAAAAAAAATAGGAAATTTGATGGAAATTTTGAAAAAAAAAAATTATTTTGGATGTTAGAAGGCTTACAAGTGTAACAGCGATTTTGCAGATTTAGAAGAAAATTTCCCAAACTAATTTTTTTAGGGACCACTTCAGTTCTGAAGAGGATTATAAAGGCCTATATATTAGAAACCCCATAAATTACCCCATTTTCAAAACTGCACCACTCAAATAATTCAAAATAGCATTTGGGAAGTTTGTTAACGTTTAAGCATTTCACTGGAATTAAGACAATATGTAGGTGAAATTTAGACATTTAATTTTTTTCCACTAATTCCTTAAATTTAGCCCTAAAATTAACACATTCACAAAGGGTTAAAGGAGAAAATGCATCCCACAGTTTGTTATGCAATTTCTCCTGAGCACGGAAATACCCAACATGTGGGTGTAAACTGATGTTTGGGTGAATGGCAGTGCATGGAAGGGAAGGAGCGACACTTGGCATCTGAAAAGCAGATTTTGCTGGAATAGTTTTCAGGTGCCATGTCTCATTTGCAGAGCCCCTAGAGTACCAATACAATGCAAACCCCCAAAAAAGTTACCCCATTTTGGAAACTACACCCCTCACAGAATTCATCAAGGGGTATAGTGAGCATTTTGACCTTACAGCAGTTTCACAGATTTTACTAACACTGGGATGTATAAATGAAAAATTACTAAAATGTCACTTTATCCCCAAAGTTTTCATTTTCACAAGGGGTTAAAGGAGAAAAAGCTCCCCACAGTTTGATAAACAATTGCTCCTGAACACGGCAATACCCATATGTGGTCGTAATCTGCTGTATGTGTACATGGCAGGGCTCAGAATGGAAAGAGCGCTATTTGGCTTTTGTAGGGCAGATTTTGCTGGAAGTGTTTTCAGGTGCCATATTGCATTTGCAGAGCCCCCAGAGTACCAATACAGTGGAAACCCCCTAAAAGTGACCCCATTTTGGAAACTACACCCCTCACAGAACATATCAAGAGGTATAGTGAGCATTTTGACACTACAGCTGTTTCACAGATTTTATTAACATTTGGACATTAAAATGAAAAATTACTTTTTTTTTTCCAACAAACCCTCAATTTAGCCCCACATTTTTCATTTTCACAAGAGGACAAAGGAGAAAAACCTCCCCAAAGTTTGTTACACAATTTCTCCTGAACACAGAAATGCCCCATATGTGGTTGTAATCTGCTGTTTGGGTACATGGCAGGGCTCAAAATGGAAAGAGCGCTCTTTAGCTTTTGGAGGGCAGATTTTGCTGGAATAGTTTTTGGGTGCCATGTCACATTTGCAGAGCCCCTAAAGTACCAATACAATGCAAACCCACAAAAAGTGACCCGATTTTGGAAACTACACCTCTCATAGAATTTATCTAGGTATATAGTGAGCATTTTGACCTCACAGCTGTTTCACAGATTTTATTGACCTTGGGACGTAAAAATTAAAAATTACTTTTTTTTCCAATAAACCGTCCATTTAGCGACATATTTTTAATGTTTGCAAGTGGTTAAAGAAGAAAAAACACACCACAGTTTGTTACACAATTTCTTCTGAACATAGAAATGCCCCATATGTGGTTGTATTCTGCTGTATGGGTACACGGTGTGGCTCAGAATGGAAAGAGAGCTATTTGGCTTTTGGAGGGCAGATGTGGCTGGAATAGTTTTCAGGTGCCATGTCGCATTTGCAGAGCCCCTAAAGTATCCAATACAATGGAAACCTCTCAAAAGTGACCCCATTTTAGAAACTACACCATTCAAGGAATGTATCAAGAGGTATTATCATTTTGAGCCTAAAAATGCTTCCCAAAAATTTACGTACAAAGTGAAAATTTAAGTTTTTAAAGAAATATCCAATTTCAGTGCCTAATACATTGCGGCCACTTTGTGCCATCAGAGACATGAACTCCTAAAACTATTAAGTGGGATATACCGGGGACAAAAAAATTAAGCATGTGGGTGTAAACTGCTGCTTGGGCACACAGCAGGGCTCAGAAGGGAAGGAGCACTGTGTTTTTTTTAGCTTTTGGAATATAGATTTAGAGGGACTTTCTGGTCGCCATGTTATTTTTGCAGAGCCCTGGAGGTGCCAGTAAATTGGAATTCCCCAAGAAGTGACCCCCATTTTGTAGGGACAATTTTAGGGTCTCTGCAAACGTGACATGGCGTGACAATCTAAATATGCGCTCCAAAGCACATATGGCTCCTTCACATCTGTGCCCTGCTGTGTGCCCAAATGGCAGTTTATGCCCACATGTATGACACTGGTGTACTCAGGACAACATACTTAACAACGCCATATGTGGGTGTTAACTACTGTTTGGGCACAGCTGGGCACAGAAGGGAAGGAGCACTATTTTGGAGCACAGTTTGCTTTTTGGACACCATGCCACTTTTGCAGAGCCCATGAATTGCCAGTAAAGTGGAATCCGCAGACATGTCAACCCATTTTGGAAACTATACCCTTCAAGGGATTTATCAAGTGAGGTAGCGAGCATTATTAACCCTTAAGTGTTGCATTCTTTTAATTTCCAGAAATGAATGCGCAGCTCATAATGAAAAGTTAAAAATGAAATTTTTCCATAGATACGACATTTCAGTGCCTAATATGTTGTGCCCAGCTTATGTCTGCACAGACACACACGCCAAAAACTGTTGGTCGGGGATCCCGGGTGCAACAGCTTTTGGAGCGTTCATTTCTGATACAAGCCGGGCACAACATATTATGCACTGAAATGATGTATTCCTGGAAAAATTGTCATTTTCACCTTTCACCATCAGCTGCGTATTCATTTATGGATAATAAATTATATCAACACTTGGGGGTTAAAAATGCTCACTGTACCCCTGGTGTAGTTTCCAAAATGGGGTGACATGTCAGGGGATTCCACTTTACTGGCATTTCAGCTCTGCAAAAGAGTCCCGGTGCCCAAAAACCAAACCATCCAAGTCTGTGCCCCAAAAACCAAACTGTGCTCCAAAAACCAAATAGCGCTCCTTCCCTTCTGTGCCCGGCTGTGCCAAAACAGCAGTTTATACCCACATATGACATTAAGTATGTTATCCTGGGTACACCAGTGTCATACATGTGGGTATAAACTGCAGTTTGGGCACACAGCAGTGACAGAAGGGAAGGAGCGCTGTGTGGCTTTTAGAGCGCAGATTCAGATGTTTGGGATCTGGATGCCATGTCATGTTTGAAGAGCCTCTAAAGTACCAGTAAAGTGGATTCCCCTAGGGAATGACCCCATTTTGAAAAGTGCACCCCTCAAAGAATTTATCAAGGTGTGTAGTGAGCATTAGTATCCCAGACGTGACTGCAGAGCAGATGGGGAAAAGTGAATATGTAAGCTGTGCGGAGTACATTGGGAACACCAAATTCCCTACTATTTCCCCACTAGCTCCTATTATTAGAGGGGTCAAACTGGGGGTCACTTCTGGTTTATTAACCCTTGTAAGGTCTAAATCTAGGGTATACCCTGATATACGCTTGCACAGCTTATACATTCCCTTCCTGCCGCAGCCAGTTATGTTCTAATGATTTGGCAATTTTTTGGGTTTTTGTCTTCACATTGTACAAGCTATATTTTCTTTATTTATCTGGTGATGTAGCCATATGAGGGCTTGTTGTTTGCAGTATGAGATGTATTTTGTAATGACATCATTTTTAGGTGCCTACAACTTATTAAATAAAATTTTATTTACGTTTTCTTGGTGGATTAAAAAAAAAAAAAAAAAAAGAAAATCAATTCTGGCACTGCGTTTTACCTTTTACATTTTCACCATGCAGCGTAGAGCGTAAGTAACATGTTACCTTTATTCTGCGGGTCGGTACAATTACGGCGATACCTCATTTATATTGTTTTTTTTATGCGATACTAATTTTGCAAAACAAAAACCCATTTTGGGACATACACACTTGGACAAAATTGTTGGTACCCCTCGTTTAATGAAAGAAAAACCCACAATGGTCACAGAAATAACTTGAATGTGACAAAAGTAATATCTAAAAATTCTATGAAAATGAACAAATGAAAGTCAGACATTGCATTTCAACCATGCTTCAACAGAATTTTAAAAAAAAAGAAAACTCATGAAACAGGCCTGGATAGAAATGATGGTACCCTTAACTTAATATTTTGTTGCACAACCTTTTGAGGCAATCACTGCAATCAAACGATTCCTGTAACTGTCAATGAGACTTCTGCACATCTCAACAGGTATTTTAGCCCACTCCTCATGAACAAACTGCTCCAATTGTCTTGGGTTTGAAGGGTGCCTTTTCCAGACGGCATGGTTCAGCTCCTTCCAAAGATGCTCAATAGGATTTAGGTCAGGGCTCATAGAAGGCCACTTCAGAATACAGTGCCTTGCGAAAGTATTCAGCCTCCTTGAACTTTTCAACCTTTTGCCACATTTCAGGCTTCAAACATAAAGATATAAAATTTAAATTTTTTGGTGAAGAATCAACAACAAGTGGGACACAATTGTGAAGTGGAACGAAATGTATTGGTTATTTTAAACTTTTGTAAAAAATAAAAAACTGAAAAGTGGGGCGAGCAATATTATTCGGTCCCTTTAATTTCAGTGCAGCAAACTCACTCCAGAAGTTCAGTGAGGATCTCTGAATGATCCAATGTTGTCCTAAATGACTGATGATGATAAATATAATCCACCTGTGTGTAATCAAGTCTCCGTATAAATGCACCTGCTCTGTGATAGTCTCAGGGTTCTGTTTAAAGCGCAGAGAGCATCATGAAGACCAAGGAACACACCAGGCAGGTCCGTGATACTGTTGTGGAGAAGTTTAAAGCCGGATTTGGATACAAAAAGATTTCCCAAACTTTAAACATCCCAAGGAGCACTGTGCAAGCGATCATATTGAAATGGAAGGAGTATCAGACCACTGCAAATCTACCAAGACCCGGCCGTCCCTCTAAACTTTCATCTCAAACAAGGAGAAGACTGATCAGAGATGCAACCAAGAGACCCATGATCACTCTGGATGAACTGCAGAGATCTACAGCTGAGGTGGGAGAGTTTGTCCATAGGACAACAATCAGTCGTACACTGCACAAATCTGGCCTTTATGGAAGAGTGGCAAGAAGAAAGCCATTTCTCAAAGATATCCATAAAAAGTCTCGTTTAAAGTTTGCCACAAGTCACCTGAGAGACACACCAAACATGTGGAAGAAGGTGCTCTGGTCAGATGAAACCAAAATCGAACTTTTTGACCACAATGCAAAACGATATGTTTGGCGTAAAAGCAACACAGATCATCACCCTGAACACACCATCCCCACTGTCAAACATGGTGGTGGCAGCTTCCTGGTTTGGGCCTGCTTTTCTTCAGCAGGGACAGGGAAGATGGTTAAAATTGATGGGAAGATGGATGGAGCCAAATACAGGACCATTCTGGAAGAAAACCTGTTGGAGTCTGCAAAAGACCTTAGACTGGGATGGAGATTTATCTTCCAACAAGACAATGATCCCAAACATAAAGCAAAATCTACAATGGAATGGTTCACAAATAAACGTATCCAGGTGTTAGAATGGCCAAGTCAAAGTCCAGACCTGAATCCAATCGAGAATCTGTGGAAAGAGCTGAAAACTGCTGTTCACAAACGCTCTCCATCCAACCTCACTGAGCTCCAGCTGTTTTCCAAGGAAGAATGGGCAAGAATTTCAGTCTCTCGATGTGCAAAACTGATAGAGACATACCCCAAGCGACTTGCAGCTGTAAACGCAGCAAAAGGTGGCGCTACAAAGTATTAACTTAAGGGGGCCGAATAATTTGGCACGCCCCACTTTTCAGTTTTTTATTTTTTACAAAAGTTTAAAATATCCAATAAATTTCGTTCCACTTCACGATTGTGTCCCACTTGTTGTTGATTCTTCACCATAAAAATTAAAATTTTATATCCTTATGTTTGAAGCCTGAAATGTGGCAAAAGGTTGAAAAGTTCGAGGGGGCCAAATACTTTCGCAAGGCACTGTATTTAAGCCATGTTTCCCTTTCAGTTAGATACCTTGTGCCTTGCGAAGGTGTCTGATTCTGTTTGTATTCCTGATAGCTAATCCTAGATCTGTTTGTTGACTCTAAATCTGTGCCACCTGCCTTGACTTGACTCTGATCCTATGCCACCTGTCCTGGTCTTGGACTATCCTCTGACCTTGCCTCTCACCAATCCCTTTGGTGCCAAGTACTGGGACTACTTTTGGGTAGTGACCTTGTGGTTTCCCTGTATAGGTGAGTTAAATGGTGAAAAAGCCCAAACTTAAATCAGTTTGTTGACATGGAAGGACTACCCCCACTGCATTACAGAAATGTGGCTGCTGACCAACACTCATAGCTGAATGTGACTCATGAGATATAAAAAGCTGAGGATTTGTGCTCCGCATAAACAAAAGCAAATTGTATTTCACTTCTAGAATAAGATATTCAGGTTATTTTTCTGGTACTTCTGTCTTCATCTACTCCTGCAGCTGACATAATCAGGGAGCAAGTAAAGGACTCCAGTAGTTTACATCTCCTCTTAGAAGAACACTTATTGATTCTGAATTCTACATTCGTAACCTGATTTATATTTTTAGTTTGTGTTTACATTTTACTGTTTCTATGGTGCTTTGCATCCCAGTTCTGATCTGCTTGGTCAGTTGCTACCAAAACAGGACCACCTCAGGAGGTAACAGTCCGGTGGACTCTCCCCAGAGACAAGATCCCCTTATAGTCTGGCTGGCATTTGTTCTCTCTTTCCAAGCATGCAATGAAAGGAGAAGAAACTTACAAAAAAAATAACCTAGAGCCTACTACTGGGTCACAAATCCCTCACGGGACTGACTACCGCTGACCGTCTCAAAACAGAAGTTTAATGTACAGTAAAGAAGGCAATAAATATTAAGGTTCCAGTTATACCTATATTGAAATTTTAGCAAGGAATGCCTGAGCTAAGTGGGTTCAAACAACCTGCCAACTGTGAAAACTTTCTTGTGAGCTTTTTGACACACTAGCCCAACTAACATATATATTTTTCGCACTTAGCAGCATGGCTGAAGTTTTTATTGGTACTATTTTTGAATACATATAAGATTTTTTGAGGGGGGAATGCAAAAAAAAATAAAAAAATCTGCAGATCCACCATTATATTTATACATATTTATTGCATTTTTTGTTGCAGTGTACTCTTCTATAATTGCATCGGTACTTAATATGTATTTTTATGGTGCACAATTAAGAAAAAGACACTCTGTAAGCCAGCAGCGCTGTAATGGATTGCGGCTTACAGAATGGCAGAAGAGGAAGCCGAACACTTCTCTATCATGCAATTCAACTGTAGTTGGAATAATTGCATGTGTTCATGGCGGAGTCAGTGGGCCTGGGGTCGCCACCACCACTGCTTCCCCCGCTAATCACACCACTGGGCTGAGGCCACATGTTGCAGAAAACACAGCTTTTTTGGCTGTTGCAGAAATGCAGCAGAGAAAGACGCAGTGTTTTATGGTCTCCGCAAAGTGAATGAGATTTAATTTAATCACTTCCACACATTGCAGAAAAAAAAATACGCACATTTTAGAAAAACACAGCATGTTAAGTTTAGCTGTGAAAACTCTGCTTTTCTTCCCTACAGATTTATATGGGGAAGGCAAAAATGAAAAATGCAATGGAAAAGCAGTGAATAATGCAAGAGTTTTGCTTCTTTTTTCTACTGTGTTTTTAAATGCTCCTGGACCACTAGTTAAATTTATATGCCCTGGCAGTTTTATACTTAACCCTGCAATGATGTATGTATACGTTCCAGCAGAGTTAAGCAGCTGCAAAGCTGATGAAGTGGGGGGGCAGCTGTTACAATTTATTACCATCTCACAGCTATGGGAGCCCAATTCTGGCCTGTAGTCATGTGATGCGCCAGGGGCTTGGACCGACATAAGTTACTGCAGTAAGTGATAGGTTGCTGCATTCCTCCTGTAAATGTGGCTGATGTCAACCTCAAAGGTCTAATAAAAAAAAATAAAACAATGCCACTACTATGTCCACGCCACAGGAACTAGCCCCACCACTGGCAACACAACAATAAGTGTCACCTACATAAAAATGACTGTAGGGGAGAGGAAAAAAAATAAAGTTTTTGTTTTGTAGCACTTTGTTCTATTAAAAAGACATGAAAAATGTAAAAAACAGACACATTTCCCATCCTTTTTTTGTTTACAATTTTTCAGATATTAAAATAAAAAAACAAGCAAATTAAAAACACTATTAATTTAACGCCTATTAATCACTGAAAAAAAAGTGCAAAAATAATTTGAATAACCCAAAGGAAAAAAAATGTTATAGCCCTCAAAACCACATGTATGGGAAAAAAAAACAAAAATGTTTCTGGTTCTGAGCCAGGGAAAATGGTATATTCAAGAACTGGTGTGCCCTTAGCCTTAAAGAGGACCTTTCACCACCTTCACCAATTCTAATTTTAGTACCTGTCATGTCCCAGGACTTGGTTTAATTCACTGACATGTATCTGTGATACTGTGTTTGCCTGTGAAGTTTGTCCTTCCTCACTCTCTGTACCCCTAGCTGTGATGCTGTAGCTCCTCCCCTCCCTCCCTGCTCTAGTTCACTTGTTTTTGTTGTAACATGTCTGCTCAGCTCCTGGAAATGCATCATCATTTTTCACCTACTGCTGCTGCTACTACTACTTCTGTTATATGTGGCTTTACAAGATTTACTTGGATTAAAGCATCTGGAATCTTATCTACGCCTCCTCAGTTGAGTTGAACACTATCTGACAATATGTTTCTTGGTGTAAGTACTGGTTTAATATAGAGACTACAGGACACTCTCACAACCATACACTTAATTAAACATTTTGCAGAATTTTAAAGATTTTTTTTCTAAATATCTTGTGGTCACAGTCTTGTTGTCTTGATTGGTTGCCAGTGGATACGACCATGAATGCAGGAACTTTCTAAGGTCACAAAATCAGCTATGATATCCTTATTGTGTACACGATATCTTCTCATACATGTAGTGTCCCTGCCTGATAACCCAGCTACAATAAGAAAATCATGGCTAGGTTTTTGACAAGTCCCAGACCATAGAAAGTTTGTAGTCTGCATTTGTAGTCATATCCATTGGCAACCGATCAAGGTACTAAGATGGTTAGAGAAAATGTTTAAAACGCTGGAGAATTTTTAACTACTTATATTTGCAAAAATGTTTAACTTTTAATTACCTACAAATATAAATATGATTATGTTCATGGGAATACCCCTTTAAGCTCTGTAATGTCAGAAGAGCTGTGTGAGGCAGGGACGTGATTCAGAGCTCCAATCATAAGCAGCCATTGTCAGAGCTCAGAATCACACTCCTTGTCTACTCCTGCCTGACACCGACCTTCTGACAGTACAGAGTGTAAATAGTATATCAGACAGCAAAACTAACAGCACTGATTGCTCGGGAATGGCAAGGGCTAGAGAAAAAAATCCAACTGTGCTGGAAACAGTGGAGCAGTAGCTATTAACTTATGAAAAAAGCTAGAGCTGGTGAAAGGTCCACATTAAACACAAAAGGCCACATTCTGGTGCTGCTGATTCTATGCAAATTATAGTCATAAACATTCATAAATGGTGCATGAATTATCACATTTGACTAAAATAAAACCAGTTTCACAGTAACACATAAATCACACACTCTATACATGTGCCCTGTACAGAGCTTCCAGGCTCACTTCTGTACACTTGTATATTGTTTATTTGCAAAGATGAAAATAAAGTATTACTATCAATAGGGATTGCTTATTGTAAATGTAGTCATTGATGCCTCTATAGAGAAAGTCACTGTGTCACCTCTGCATAGAATAGTCCTGGCTTATGCTGTGTTTACAATGATGTACAGTGCTGGCCAAAAGTATTGGCACCCCTGCAATTCTGTCAGATAATGCTCAATGTCTTCCAGAAAATGATTGCAATCACAAATGCTTTGGTAATAATATCTTCATTTAATTTGTCTTCAATGGAAAACCACAAAAAGAATTGTCAAAAAGCCAAATTGGATATAATTCCACACCAAACATAAAAAAGGGGGTGGACAAAAGTATTGGCACCCTTTGAAAAATCATGTGATGCTTCTCTAATTTGTGTAATTAACAGCACCTGTTACTTACCTGTGGCACATAAAGGGTGGTGGCAATAACTAAATCACACTTGCAGCCAGTTGAAATGGATTAAAGTTGACTCAACCTCTGTCCTGTGTCCTTGTGTGTACCACATTGAGCATGGAGAAAAGAAAGAAGACCAAAGAACTGTCTGAGGACTTGAGAAGCAAAATTGTGAGGAAGCATGAGCAATCTCAAGGCTACAAGTCCATCTCCAAAAATCTGAATGTTCCTGTGTCTACCGTGCGCAGTGTCATCAAGAAGGTTAAAGCCCATGGCACTGTGGCTAACCTCCCTAGATGTGGACGGAAAAGAAAAATTGACGAGAGATTTCAACGAAAGATTGTGCGGATGGTGGCTAAAGAACCTCGACTAACATCCAAACAAGTTCTAGCTGCCCTGCAGTCCGAGGGTACAACAGTGTCAACCCGTACTATCCGTTGGCGTCTGAATGAAAAGGGACTCTATGGTAGGATACCCAGGAAGACCCCACTTCTGACCCAGAGACATAAAAAAGCCAGGCTGGAGTTTGCCAAAACTTACCTGAGAAAGCCAAAAACTTTTTGGAATGTTCTCTGGTCAGATGAGACAAAAGTAGAGCTTTTTGGGAAAAGGCATCAACATAGAGTTTACAGGAAAAAAAAAAAAAAAGAGGCCTTCAAAGAAAAGAACACGGTCCCTACAGTCAAACATGGCGGAGGTTCCCTGATGTTTTGGGGTTGCTTTGCTGCCTCTGGCACTGGACTGCTTGACCGTGTGCATGGCATTATGAAGTCTGAAGACTACCAACAAATTTTGCAGCATAATGTAGGGCCCAGTGTGAGAAAGCTGGGTCTCCCTCAGAGGTCATGGGTCTTCCAGCAGGACAATGACCCAAAACACACTTCAAAAAGCACTAGAAAATGGTTTGAGAGAAAGCACTGGAGACTTCTAAAGTGGCCAGCAATGAGTCCAGACCTGAATCCCATAGAACACCTGTGGAGAGATCTCAAAATGGCAGTTTGGAGAAGGCACCCTTCAAATCTCAGGGACCTGGAGAAATTTGCCAAAGAAGAATGGTCTAAAATTCCAGCAGAGCATTGTAAGAAACTCATTGATGGTTACCGAAAGCGGTTGTTCGCAGTTATTTTGTCTAAAGGTTGTGCTACCAAGTATTAGGCTGAGGGTGCCAATACTTTTGTCCGGCCCATTTTTGGAGTTTTATGTAAAATGATCAATGATTTGACTTTTTTTCATTCTCTTTTGTGTTTTTTCATTGCAAGCAAAATAAATGAAGATATTATTACCAAAGCATTTGTGATTGCAATCATTTTCTGGAAGAAATTGAGTATTATCTGACAGAATTGCAGGGGTGCCAATACTTTTGGCCAGCACTGTATTATTAGTATAGTCCCACCTATTCATGGGCTGAGTTGCCATGAGAACTTGTCACCTTGTAGATAATGTAAAGGGTTTATCTGGGATAAATTGATCTTTATAATCTAAACAAAATACCCTAGTATTTCCCTAGTAGGTGTTATATGTAATATGTGTTCTAGGGAAAGGAGGGGGTGATTTGTATTTTTAATATTTTTTTTAGGGGGCTTATTTGCCGTTGTGTGTTGAAGGTAGAAAATTACAGGCCTTTTTACCGTGCAGTAGTGGCAAAAAAAAAAAAAAAAAAGGATTGTTATCCTTTAATCACCGCAGTTATCTGTTATAATGCCTTTTCTGGGCGTTTATTAGTGGGGAAAAAATAAGGGACTTATTCTCCGTTGTGTGTTGAAGGTAGAAAATTACAGGCCTTTTTGCTGTGCAGTAGTGGCAAAAAAAAAAAAAAGATTGTTATTGCCACAACCCAGATGGAGGAGATCAGAGGATAGGAGTAGTGGTGGCAGATGCTGTGCCACGTAGCAGGCCGAGCTCACTCACCAACCGCTCCAGTCCCACTCCTGGGCCAGACAAAGTCAAGGGGGTCCTGCAGAACTACCTGGATGGTGGTGGTAGTAGTTCTTTTCCCCCGGGGCACTTCCAGTTGAAGAGGGGACCTCTTCTCTCTGAGCCGATGTGGTGTAGGTCGGAAGGGCCCTGATGGTGATGCAGGCACGACTCAGGAGTCAGTGGTGCAGGTAAACCAAACATAGCCTTTATTTGGCAACAGGAACAAAAAGGCAACAGCAGCTTTTGAATGGAGGTAGTAGTCCTACAGTGTCCAACCCCCAGCCTTGGTTCTAGGAGGGTGCCCAGGGATGTTACATGCTCTACAGCAAAGTTCTCCACGTCTCCTCCTCTGTGCCTCTCCCAGCTAGGGATCCCGGGGATGGAGTTACAGGGAGTCCTGACAGGGATCTGGTTACCTGGAGACTAGGCCCGAAAATAGTTCTCCTGTCAGAGTCCTCTCCTGCTCCTCCTGGCATGGCACCGAAAGTGTTCAAAAGTCCTGACAGCACTTCTCCCTTGCTCTGGGCTTTAGTTGAGCCTTGGGCGGTTGAAATCCCTCCTGGGGCTGTAAAGGCTGACTGTTGGCCTTCAGTCCTTAGGCTGTGACAGGAAGGCTCTGGTTAGCTGCATGCACTAGACTGAAAAACAACCGTTGCTGGGGAGATATGATCTCCCTACAACCCCGCCCAGTGGCCTGTGATAGGCCAAGGCTAAACCAAGTCTAGGTTTTGAACACTGCAGGGGGGAAAAATGCCGAGGGAAAAGCTGCAAATATACATTCAACATAAAATGGGACGTACCAACACAAAACCCAGAGGCACAGAAACAAACACTAAAAACAGCAGCCTCTGGGATGCAGCATTATCCATTAATCTTTGCAGTTATCTGTTATAACGCCTTTTCTGGGCGTTTATTACAGTAGTGGGGAAAAAATAAGGGGCTTATTCGCCGTTTTGTGTTGAAGGTAGAAAATTAGAGGCCTTTTTGCCCTGTATTATTTTCCTTTTCATTTACTTATTTGATCTAACAGTATGTCAGACAGAGAAGCGACAGGCCCTGCACAGGGGAGGGGCACAGGCCTAAATGTTTCTGGCGAAGGCACAGGTCTTAGCAGAGTAAGGGGGCGTGGCCTGGGTCACTTCCAGAGGCCTGAGCTCCCAGTGTCAGCTAGCGGTCGTGTCTTGACCAGAAACCCAGCGGTTCTAGAAAGGTTCACTCGGGCATCCACTTCATCCCAAGTCACATCAGACACCCCCAGTCATGAGTCGGTGGGTTCGTAAGACACAACCCTTAGTTGGCATGGCCTGGGAGCAGACTCTGTGCCCTCACCTGTCCTCAACCTGCCTCTGTCCTTTTCTGTTCCCTCAGCCAGAGGAGTACTCTTTGCTGTGGGCTCAGATCCACTATACAGTGAGGACGAGCTACTAGAGGACAGTCAGCAGCTACTGCCCAGCCAAGATCTGGAGGAGACATCCGCCACTTCCTCCGGTAGAGGGGCAAGTAGTGATGAGGAGAGTGGCGTGGGAGCTGGTGTTGCGAGCGGTCAGGCTCCTGGCTCAGAGACCATTGAGGAGGACATCAGTGACGTACAGACAGTACTTGATGATGATGTAGCCGATCGCAATTGAGAGCTGGGTGGCAAAGTGGCTTCATCATCTGCTGGAGAAGAGGGTGGCAGCTTGTTCATGAGGCAGCGGCGGAGCCAGCAAGTCGGTAGCATGGACGGGAGTCAGCAGGGTGGCAGCAGTGGGAGGTCGGAAGCCAAACATGCCCGGGATAGACCACTCGCTTCACAGGAGCCTACCTGCCTGGAAAGCATTGGTGCAGGGGTTCACGGAAGCAGTGGCGGTAGCAGTCAGTCAGTGCTGAGTGTTGGGGGTAAAATCACCTACTCGGCGGAGAGGCAGTTTTTTGTTAAGCCGCCGGGGGGGTTGAACATGGCCATATGTCGAATCTGTGGGCAGAAGGTGAAGCATGGCCAGGGTACCAATGTTAGCATCACAGCCTTGCGTCAACATATGCAGCGGCACCATAAAGTGACCTGGGAGAGCCGTGGCTCCAATGTGGTGGTCCAGCCTGCCGCAGCAACCGCTGCATCACCCAGTGGCACACACCTCGTTTCAGGCAGTCAATGCTCCACCACCTCAGCTAAAAGAAGCTGTGTGTCCTTCCCATCATCTGCTGGTTCTGATGCTCCTGCTCTCCTCCTCCTCCTAGTGGAAGAGTGAAGAAATCAGGCGATAGTCAGTCATTGCATCAGCAATCGATCAGAAAATCTATATCTAAGAGACAACAGTATGCGTGCATTCATCCAACGGTGCAGAAGCTGAACGTACTCCTATCAAAATTGCTGGTGCTGCAGTCCCTCCCTTTCCAAGTGGTGGACTCTGCACCTTTCAGAGAACTGATGGTTTGTTCCGAGCCAAGGCGGAGAGTCCCAAGCCGTCATTTCTTTGCCAAAAAGGCAGTACCAGCCCTGCACAAATATGTAGAACATAAGATGGGCCAGTCCTTGAGCCTGTCGGTGTCTGCCAAGGTGCATGGCAGCACCGACGTGTGGAGCTGTAACTACGGTCAAGAACAATATATGTCCTTTACGGCCCACTGGGTGAATGTGGTTCCTGCCTAGACACACCAGCAACATGGCCAGGTGACGCCGCTTCCGCCTCCACGTTCTCACGCCGTTGGTCCTGCAACAATGTCCGCCTCATCCTCCACTGTGTCCTTAGCCTCTACTGCAGGGACAATTCACAGTGCCCCTCCAGTATACCACATGTGCAGGGCACGGCAATGTCACGCTGTTCTACACCTCGTTTGCCTGGGCGAATGGAGTCACACAGGGGAGGAACTGCTCTGTTTCCTGCATCAAGAAATCAAATCCTCGCTTTCTCTGCGACAACTCAAAATCGGAACCATGGTGACCGACAACGGGAAGAACATGGTGTCAGCGCTGCATCAAGGAGGGCTGAGCCATGTGCCCTGCATGGCACACGTGTTCAATCTGGTTGTAAAGCATTTCCTTAAGTGTTCCACCTATCTGCAAGACATCCTAAAAATGTCAAGGAAACTTTGCATGAACTTCAGCCACTCGTACACCGCCAAGCACACCGTCCTTGAGCTGCAGCGGCAGAACGGCCTCCCACAACATAGGCTGATATGCGATGTTTCCATGCATTGGAATTCAACCCTCCATATGTTGGATCAACTATATGAACAGAGAAAAGCCATAAACGATTTCTTGATGATCCAAGCGGACAGAGGTACTCCCCTGTGTAACTTTAACGTTAGCCAGTGGCTGCTCATGTGTGACACCTGCCGTTTATTAGTTCCCTTTGAGGAGGCCACTTTGTTAGTCAGTCGCCAGGACTACGGGATGAACAACGTCATTCCACTGATTCACATCCTGGAAAAGATGCTTATCAATCTGGCTGGTCAGGGGACTGGAGATGTGGCGTCTACATCTCAAGGCCACATGAGCCCTGTGGGGCTGAACTGGAGGAGGAGGAGGACATTGGAGCATAAACAATATGTAGTCAAATGGGTGGAGAGGAGGAGCAGGAGCAACCAGAACAGCCATATGGAGATGAGGAGGATGAGGCAGATGACCCAAACACACCATGGCAGTATGCAGTGGAGATGGATGCAGGGAGTCCCTCGGAGTCACTTGCGCAAATGGCCCGATGCATGCTCACTTGCTTGCGTAGTGACAGTCGAGTTGTCACCATTCGGCAGAGGGATGAACACTGGTTCTCCACCATGTTAGACCCTCGCTACAGGTCAAAAATGGGGGCCTTTTTTACACCCACTGAGAGGGAGGACAAGTTGAACTACTATAGAGACATCCTATGTAGTCATTTGGCTGCTGCCTATCTGCGCCATCATCCATCCTCTCGCAGGTCTGACCGGGGGGGCCCTGCCCTCTTGCCATCTTGTACTGCCATGGCTGCTGTGGAGGGTAGAGGAGCAGTATCAGCTCCATCAGCGGCAGCCTGAGCCTTGAGTCGCTGATGAGCAGCTTTCTTCACCTGCATAGTGAAGAAGCTACTCACCAGCAGCTAGACATAGAACAGAACCTGAACCAGCAGGTGGTGGCATACTTGGAGTTTACCCTACCACCCGTCATCGAAGATCTGCTAGACTACTGTGCAGCCAAACTGGATTTATGGCCACAACTGGCCGAGATTGTCCTGGAAAAGCTGTCCTGTCCGGCCGTTAGTGTGGCTTCAGAGCGGGTGTTTAGTGTGGCGGGGCCATAGTTACCCCAAGGAGAACTCACCTGTCCACCCAAAATGTAGGCACACTGACCTTTGTGAAGATGAATCAGGCGTGGATCAGCCAGGATTTCCACCCACCAATTCCCTTATGCATCAGATTAAATAATCCATGCTGCCTCACCCAAACATTGACAAAAGAGACCGGTTTCTTCTGGCTACCTACCTCAGCTACTATTCTGATGCTGCCACCCGCCTGATGCCACACATCTGATGCCATGTGCTCCTTCTTACAGACACCATCATCAGCGGGTACTGTTTGTGCCACCCACCTCCCCACTCTGTCACCGGGTCACTCTATGGTCTACTCATGCTCCTGCTACCTCTACATTATGTCACCTTGCCACTCTGTGGCCTACTCATGCTGCTGCTATCTCCACATTATGTCACCTTGCCACTCTGTGGCCTCCTCATGCTGCTGCCACCTCCACATTATGTCACCTTGCCACTTTGTGGCCTCCTCATGCTGCTGCTACCTCCACATTATGTCACTTCTCATGCTCTTCCCACCCTCCCCACTCCATGACTGGGCCACTCTTTTGCCTTTTTGGCCTGGTTGACATCATCATTTATTTGACCCTTCTTCTGATCTGTCAGAAGGAAGGAAAAATGAGACGCACAATGGATCCTATCTGTGTAGCAGCTGTAAGGCCTGTATGGTCCCATCAGAATTGGCTTATGATTTGGTAGCCAAAAGCAGGAGTGGGTACAAAACACAGAAGACATGCAAATATTCCATTCACGTGTCATCTCTGTTTTGGATCCACTCTTGTTTTTTTTTGGCATCAGCAATACTGATGGATTACTGGCCTAATTCTGACCGAGTGAAGGCGGATGCTCAACAGACAGGATCCGTTTTTTGGGGGGGTTTATTGTTCTGACGGATCAGAGAAAGGGCAAAATAATCAGTGACGTCAACACAAACTTACTGCTGACACCCTCTCCACTCTGTCAAGGGGGCTCTACTTGTACAGTGAAGGAAATAAGTATTTGATCCCTTGCTGATTTTGTAAGTTTGCCCACTGGCAAAGACAGGAACAGTCTATAATTTTAAGGGTAGGTTAATTTTAACAGTGAGAGATAGAATATCAAAAATAAAATCCAGAAAATCACATTGTATAAATTTTATAAATTTATTTGCATTTTGCAGACAGAAATAAGTATTTGATCCACTACCAACCATTAAGAGTTCTGGCTCCTACAGACCAGTTAGACGCTCCTAATCAACTCGTTACCTGCATTAAAAACAGCTCTCTTAAATTGTCACCTGTATAAAAGACTCCTGTCCACAGACTCAATTAATCGGTCAGACTCTAACCTCTACAACATGGGCAAGACCAAAGAGCTTTCTAAGGATGTCAGGGACAAGATCATAGACCTGCACAAGGCTGGAATGGGCTACAAAACCATAAGTAAGACGCTGGGTGAGAAGTGTTGGTGCAATAGTAAGAAAATGGAAGAAATACAAAATGACTGTCAATCGACATCGATCTGGGGCTCCATGCAAAATCTCACCTCGTAGGGTATCCTTGATCATGAGGAAGGTGAGAGATCAGCCTAAAACTACATAGGGGGAACTTGTTAACGATCAAGGCAGCTGGTACCACAGTCACCAAGAAAACCATTGGTAACACATTACGCCGTAATGGATTAAAATCCTGCAGTGTCCACAAGGTCCCCCTGCTCAAGAAGGCCCATGTGCAGGCCCGTCTGAAGTTTGCTAATGAACACCTGGATGATTCTGCGAGTGAATATGAAAAGGTGCTGTGGTCAAATGAGACTAAAATTGACCTCTTTGGCATTAACTCAACTCTCCGTGTTTGGAGGAAGAGAAATGCTGCCTATGACCCAAAGAATACCGTCCCCACTGTCAAGCATGGAGGTGGAAACATTATGTTTTGGGGGTGTTTCTCTGCTAAGGGCACAGGACTACTTCACAGCATCAATGGGAGAATGGATGGAGCCATGTACTGTAAAATCCTGAGTGACAACCTCCTTCCCTCCATCAGGACATTAAAAATGGGTCTTCCAGCAGGACAATGACCCAAAACATACCGCCAAGGCAACAAAGGAGTGGCTCAAAAAGAAGCACATTAAGATCACGGAGTCGCCTAGCCAGTCTCCTACCTTAATCCCATAGAAAACTTATGGAGGGAGCTGAGGCTCCGAGTTGCCAAGCGCCAGCCTAAAAATCTTAATGATTTAGAGATGACCTTCAAAGAGGAGTGGACCAAAATTAATCCTGACATATGCGCAAACCTCATAATCAACTACAAAAAATGTCTGACTGCTGTGCTTGCCAACCAGGGTTTTGTCACCAAGTTTTAAGTTTTGTTTGCCAGAGGGATCAAATACTTCTTTCTCTCCGCAAAATGCAAATAAATTTATAACATTTATACAATGTGATTTTCTGGATTTTATTTTTGATATTCTATCTCTCACTGTTAAAATTAAACCTACCCTTAAAATTATAGACTATTGATGTCTTTGTGAGTGGGCAAACTTACAAAATCAGCAAGGGATCAAATACTTATTTCCTTCACTGTATAAGCATTTAATCGAATAGGTTCTGTAGACATCTATGTGGAATCAGCAGACGACGGTGTAAAAGGAGTGGGCTCTTTCACGCTACAGTAGGATCTTGTGCCTCTGCACGGTTCTTTATACCTGGTACTAACATCGACCTGTAAGGCTGAGTTCACACTTGAGTTAGTTGGTCAGTTTTGGCCCCGTAACCAGGGTCAGACTGGCCCACTGGGGAACCAGTGAATCCCCCAGTGGGCACGGAGCCCCAACTATTACTCCTCATTTTTCCATTGCAAAGGTCAAGGGCCCGATCAAGACGTCAAGGGCCCGATCCGGCCCCTGACCATCCCGATCGGGCCCCTGACCAAGTGGGCCGGATAGGCAATTTCGGGGGCCCCAGGCTGCAGGCAACATTGTAATGAATAAAGATGGCCGGCTGCTGGAGCAGCACGGCAGCGGGTGCAGGGCCGCTTTAACTATAGGGCCAACGGTGCACTTGCACCAGACCCTATATTAGCAGGGGCCCCCTTTGGACAGCAGGACAGTCCTACATTTGCTGTCCTGCTGTCCAGGGCAGTGGGTCCGGGCACCCTACCTCATCACCCAGCTGCTTTCTTTGCTCCCGGTGTCCTGGGAGCAGGAGGCACAATGTAGTGACGTCTCCTACATCGCGCCTGTTACTCCTTGAAGACTCTGGGACCAGAGAAAGGAGTGAACGGAGGAACGGGGAAAGGTGAGTACTAACGTTTGTTTTTTTATGTCATATATACAGTGGGGGACACAAAACTATGGAGGCAACCTAGGGGGGACATGATACTGTGGGGGCAACCTGAGGGGGCCATGTCAGTGTGGGGGCAATGATATTGTGGGGGCAACCTGAGGGGGATATGTCAGTGTGGGGGGCAACCTGGAGGAGGATATGAATCTGTGGGGGACATGATACTGTGGAGGCAACCTGGAGTGAGGACATACTGTGGGGGCAACCTAAGGTGGCCATGTCAGTGTGGGGGGACATGATACTGTGGGGGCAACCTGGGGTGAGGACATGTTACTGTGGGAGCAACCTGGAGGGGGACATAAATCTGTCAGGGGCAACCTGGAGGGGGACATGATACTGTAGGGGCAACCTGGGGTGAGGACATGATACTGTGAGGGGAAACCTGGGGTGAGGTCATGAATCTGTGGAGGGCAACCTGGAGGGCGACATGAATCTGTGGGGGGACATGATACTGTGGTGGCAACCTGAGGGGGCCATGTCTGTGTGGGGGGGAAATGATACAGTGGGGCAACCTGGGGTGAGGACATGATACTGTCGGAGCAACTTGGACAGGGATATGAATCTGTGGGGGGGCAACCTGGGGTGAGGACATGAATCTGTGGGGGGCAAACTGGAGGGGGACATTATAAGGGGGGTATTGTATGGGACCACTAGGGAGCCATTATACTGTGAGAGCCACTAAGGGGCGTTATACTATGAGGGAGCATTATAATTTGTGCATGTCAGGTATTTTTAGGTGGTGGTGATGGGGGGGCCAACTAATGAAATCTTTGCACAGGGCCCACCAATGTGTTAAAATGGCCGTGGTCGGGAGACCATCCCTACCTTCTTGTGGGCCCTCCCCCCATAGCCTGGATCCTGATGGGCAGCCGTTGGAACCAATCCAGTTGCAGCTTCTTGCTGCAAGCGTCACTGATGTTCTGACGCTGTGTGCGGTGGCGGGTTTCTGCATAGGAGCCCAGACCAGCAGTGTGAAAGGTAAGTACAACTTACCCACGCAAACAAAAAAACAACTTTTCCCCCTATTTTGCTCCCAAATCTTTCAACTTCACTGACCACTCTGATAACTACAACCCCCAGCAGCTCCAGATGCTCTGGGTCTGTTGAGAGTTGTAATCCCTCCCCCCAGCTAATTTCCCACTCTATTGTTATGCTGGTGCCTGCTCTAGGGCTCCAGCATAACAATACCTAAGTCGTAGAAACTCAAATACTGCTATAGGGGAGATCAGTGAAGGGGCCACTTTATGGGCATACAGTGGCCCCTTCACTATTCTACCCCATGCCGTGGCCCCTTCGCTGGTCCCCTATACTGTATAGGGACCATTGATGAGGCCATTAGATTGTGGGGCGGGGGGTGGCAGTGATGGAGGCCAATAGCCTGGGGGACATTAAAGGGGTTGTGCAGGATAACATTTTTTTTTTTAATTGCCCAGGGCAGTTGAAAAAAAAAACAAACTTTCTCTCCTGTCCCCAGTGTCTCCCAGCACGGTTTGACCCTGCAGCTCTGTTTTCTTCCAGCGGAAGTTCCCTCCGCACGTGACTACCTGTGATATCACGTGACCCCTGAGGCCAATCAGTGGCCTAAGGGAAGGGACCTGGGACGTCACAGCCAGCTGGGAGGACACCGGAGCACCTGGGACAGGTGAATATGTTTAGTATGTTTTTCTTTTGGGGGGGGTTCACCTTCCCTGGACTAATTATAAAAAATAAAAAAATTATACTGGACAACCTCTTTAAAGTGTGGGGGGTTTATTAAAGGGGTTGTCCAGGCATAATTTGTTATGGATTATCCTCAGGATAGATCATAGATACCTGATCTGTACAGGGCTGACCCTGGACCGATCAGCTGTATGGAGCCACTTCTGTTGCCCATCCTGTAAATCAGTGGTCCCCAACCTTCTCCCCGCCATGGCGCAGCAGGGGGGTGAGACAGGGAGTGGGGGGCGGGGTGGGGCGGTTTATGGGCGGGGCTTTGGTCATAATGGGGTGGGGTTATACGCTGGCAGGACCTCAGTGTACAGCGCTGTAGATCAGGTCCCCGTCATTAGCTATGCTAGGAGCCGTGGCTCCCGGCATAATGTGACGGGAGTCGCATTTACCCAGGCCAGCACGCCACCCCGCGGACCGGCAACAGGCCCCCAACAGCCCGGTCCCAGTATGCAGACCGGTGGTTGGGGACCCCTGCTGTAATATAGGGCCAGAAGCAGAAAGCTCTGTCCACTGTGTATTAGCCGGGCACCTTCACTGCATCTCAGCACTTATTGAAGTCTGTGGGAGCTGAGCTGCAGTGAAGGCGCCGGGCGACTAAACAACGGATGGAGCTTTCTGCTTCTGGCCCTGTGTTGTGTACAGAACGGGCGCCAGAGGTGGCTCCAAACAGCTGATGGGGCCATGTGTCATCCCCCTACTGATCAGGTATTTATGGCGTATCCTGAGCATAGGCCATAAAAAAGATTAACCCTTGTGAGTATGTGAACCCAGAGGACGCTATTGAGCGACCCAGGACCAGGCCTGAAAAGGCTCTCAGCCACACCTTTGGGTGGGGCGTAACTCCAGAAGGCTGGGAGAAACCTGCAGGAAGCAGGAAATCGTGGACCCAGCCAAAGGCAGACAGGGCGGTCTGTTCCCAGAGGGCTGGGGTCCAGGGAAGACTTACTGAGCCAAGCTGCTTGTTGCCCCAGAGATCAGTCAGGGAGCAAGCCTGTGTGTGGCCTAGGTCATTTGTTGTTTTGTGTATGTTTCCTAAGCTGAATAAAAGCCATTTTGTTTTAAATTGGCACCGTCTGAACGTTGTCTCTCCCGCGCCCAGTACCACCACCACTGCTGTCGGGACCAGGAGTCTGCCGCCATTGAAACTAATCCGCCCCCAAATTGTCACACCCTGGACAACCCCTTTAATATGCATCACACAGTTTAATGTTCCCCCCCCCTCCCAGCAAGAAGGCACCGGCACGAGACTGAATGGACACTGGCAGAAGACAACGGAGCGCCGGGGACAGGTGAGTATGCTTTTTTATTTTATTTTTTTTATTTTACACCTCCCACCCGGTACATGGGTTGCTCCAATTCCTGATCAACTTCTTTAAAGGATTTATCAATCTTTCTAATATTGATGGCCTGTCCCTAGGATAGGTCATCAGTATTATATCTGCGGGGATACATCAGCCAGGACTTCTGCAGATCAGCTTTTCCAGGACAGTGAGGCTCCAGGTAATGGAAACAATTCTAGGAGCCACACTGATCACTTGCCATACAGGGTGTAGCAGTAGGTTTAGGTAGTGCAGTGGTGCACATGGTATGGCGGGTGAGCAGCATGTCTCCCGAAATGTTATTACCTTTACTCTGTCTCAGTACCACTGATCTGCAGGGGTCCTGATGGTGGGCCCCTAGAAACAATTCCACAGGTGGGTCCTAGACATCCCAGTCCGACACTGCCCGTAATAAGTGAAGTGTGCAGTGGTAATAAGAGCGACGCCTGTCATGTGCGTGCCATACTGACTCACAATATTGTTTCACTACCACAGTAGGCTCCCTATGCGTGTTACTGCAAGGCACAGTGTTCTACACCACTATTTGCTATCTGCAGAGGAAATAGGTGTTTTTTAAAGTGATTTGTCGCAAATTAATTCGGAAACTTCGGAGAATCGGTTGAATTGAAAAATTTGCTCATCTCTACTAACAACGGTGCCTATGCACTGGTGGAAAAATGGCATCTCGGTCAGCTTTGACCGAGGTGCCAGGGGACGTAATGCCTGCGATCAGTGCTGGCTCTCTGTATATAATGCAGCAGAGACCCGGTGGCTATGGCGGTCGCTCAGCTCCCGAGCTGCCGCCATATTTAAATACTTGACATCAGCCATACTATTACGGTGTATGTTGGGAAGGGGTTAAAGGGAGTCTGTCGGCACAAAATTGGGATATAAACTAATCACGGTACTTTGTAGGGCTGTCTGCACAGTTTACAATGATGTAAACTGCAGAATGATGCAAATGAGCAGAAATGGGCTTTAGGGGGCATTTCTTTAGATCTTTGGGCTTTGCTATCTGCTGCTGCTAACTACTGTTCGGCTCTGCCACCACTAGGTGACTGACAACTCTGTCCTTAGCACTCGTCTTCCTTCTCAGCAGCAGAACACAGTACTAACTGTACTGGGGATGTCTGATGATGCCATACTGCACCTGGAAGGGAAGGAGGCTAGCTTCATCTGAGGGGGCAGAGCAAAACGGTCCCAAATAAGAAACACATCATTGTAAACTGTGCTAACAGCCCAACAAGGTACTGTGATTAGTTTATATCACAATTTCGTGCTGATAGACTCCTTTTAACCAGTAATAACCTTTATTATTCTCTGCATAACCCCAGCTCCACCAGGGATGGATCCAAAAATTAACCCCTTTAGTGTCCCAGAACACAAGGGATTGTGAAATTAATCCCTTGCACTGCCCTAGACCCAGGGATCCTGACATTAACTCTTCCAGTGCCACAGAAGATCTAAAATATTTACAGGGACCCTCATTGGGCTAGACCAGATAATTAATTGGTCTCTGTTTTTAATTATTTGTATTAACTGTGGCATGCCTGCTCCTCCGGCATCCTACTCCTCCAGGTGTTCATGGCTACCAGGTTACTTCCAGGCTCTGTCACACTGCTCCGTGCCCCTCCCACTGCTGCTCATGTCCTCCTTCCTTTCCTGCTGTGGTTGCCCATAGGGTGCATGCTCCCTTGCTGAATCTTAAAGGACCAAAACATGCATGGGAGAATGCATTCCCATCCAATCCCTAATGGTCCATGGTTATATGCTTGATGTATATAAGCAAGTGTTCCTGCCTTGCAATCTCCTGATTATCCATGTTCGACTTCAGCTTACTTGACCTTGCTCCTGTGCTACCTGACCTGTGTTCTACTGATTAATCATGTCACCCTGATCCTGATCTGTTCCCTGGATTTTTATTTATGAACGTACTCCGCTAGCCCTGATCTCAACTTCTGCCTTGACTACACATCTTCTTGTTCCCTTGGTATTATGTACTTGTGTGCTTTCATCTACGTGGGTCAGCTGTCACCGACACTAGGACTAATGAAAACTTGGACATCATTTAGACTAAACTAGCTACAGTAGGTGCACAGATGGAAAAACTAGTTCATGTTGGAGATTAGTTCCTTAAGATCTAGTTCATTAAAAAATTTAGTTCAGCTAGTTTATTTACAGTTCATTATTTTTTTGGTTCTGAGATACTGCTGAGTACATAGATCTAACCTGTTATACAAAGTCACTACTAGTTCCCCTTGGATGAGTTATAGTTATGTTAGAATGATCACACTGATATACTATGTCTGAGCATTACTAATGTTTTAAAAGTACTAACACTTATATCATAAACTAGCATTGTCATATTGAACTCTGCAAAGTTAATAACATTTTATCAGCCTTACAACCTAGAATTATTGATTAGTGATTTAGTTACAGACAGCACAGTAAACCATGAGATTTTAATAAGAACAAGGAAAATATACCTTGTCAAGTAAACAGATCTACAATATAGTCTATAGCATGTCATGCAGCATTCACCTCAGCATCCTAAGGAGGATAGGGAATGTATCATGCAATTTGTGAAGTAACTGAACTGCATGAACTATTGAATTAATATGCTAGCAAAATAAATAATGAAAGTCTAGTTCAATCAGATACATATGCATACCTCCCAACCATCCCAGATTCTACGGGACAGTTCCGGATTGTGGGTCCTGTCCTGCGGTCCTAGTCGGCGGGAGGTATGTCCCGGTTTCAACTCATCTACGTCTGGAGGACGCAGATGAGTTGAATACAATGGTGAATGAAGCAGGAGCCATCCGCAGACAGCTCCCACTTCACCACTGCGTTCCCCGTGTACTCTGACCCTGGGAGCTGTAGGTGCGATGTGATGACGACACTCATATCATGCCTGCAGCTCCCAGAACACTCTGTGACTGAGACTGCAAGCAGAGCAGCAGGGGAGCGAGGAGAGGCGAGTATCTGTGTTTTTTATGTTAAACTTTGGGGGCAAATTGAGGGGGAACATGAAACTGGTGGCAGATGAAGGGGGAACATGAAACTGGGGGAAGCTGGAGGGGGGACATTAAACTGGGGGCAGATGAAGGGAGGATATTAAACGGGGGGAAAATGAAGGGAGGCATTAAACTGGGGGCAGATGAAGGGGGTCATTAAACTGGTGAAGAGATGGAGGGGGAACATTAAACTGGGGAGGAGATTAAGAGAGACATTAAAATGGAGACAGCTGGAGGGGGACATTAAACAATGGGGGTCACTGGACGCAGACATTAAGCTGGGGGCATCTGGAAAGGGACATTAAAATGGGGGAAACTGGAGGAGGACGTTAAACTGTGGGAGTAGCAAGAGGGGGACATGTCCGCCTCTAGTTGCCCCCAGTTTAATGTCACCCTCCAGCTGCCCCAGTTTCATGTCCCCCTCTAGTTTCTGCCAGTTTAAACTGGGGCACTAAGAGAGGGACTTTAATATTGTGGGGCAATTGGAGGGGACCATTATAATGTGGGGGCATATAATGTTAGGATGACTGTAGAAGTATTATACTGTGTGGGGGCACAAAGAAAAATGGATGAGAATGGGCGGAATCAACGTAGAAGTGGGTGGAGCTAAATTTGTCGCAGCACACATTTTGCCCCTCTTTCTGTTTTTTCAAAGTTGCAAAGTATGCATATGGCTCAACACAGCAGTGATACCTATGGTAGTTGAATGGTACAGATGCATTGCAGCAACATCTAGTATATTTAGCACATAGTAGACTGGATCTCTGGATAACACAAGATGGTGATTTTATCACAAAAAAGGCAAGTTGCCCAAAACTACACACACACACACATGTTCTCCCTGTCTAACTCACACATGTGTTTTTCTAATTTTCATGCTAGCATTAGGAACTAAAAATCTAGCAGTGTGCCAGAAAGTGAGCCTGCTAGATCTGCTGTGCTGTATCACTTGCTAACACATTGCAAATGTTTTATTTCCTGATAAACTAATCTGCCAGGCCCTAAGTGAGTTAGTTCATTATGAAGATCAGTTCATTTTGAACTAATAGTTTATGAACTATCCATCTTTAGTTAGGTGACACAATGGGTCACCCACTGTGCTTTACAATATTAATTTGATGCTGTTCTGTATTGCTGCTTTTGTCTTAGGCCGTTAACATCACATCAGATGCTTCCATCAGAGGTATATGTCCTGACATATATCTCTGATGGAAGGCTCCAATGTATGCCACTGTATATACATCAGCCGTGAAATGTCTGCATCGAATAATGCAGGCTACTTTTTTCATAAAGTAAAAAGATTCTGTGCTGATGCATTTTAAAAGACACTATTTGAGATACACACGTGGACAAAATTGTTGCTACCCCTTGTTTAATGAAAGAAAAACCCACAATGGTCACAGAAATAACTTGAATATGACAAAAGTAATTTTCCAAACTACATGTTAACAAGTCACAAAGCTTCTGGGAGAATGTCCTATGGACAGATGAGACAAAAATTGAAATTTTTGGCAAGGCACATCAGCTCTATGTTCACAGACGGAAAAATGAAGCATATCTTGAAAAGAACACTGTCCCTACTGTGAAACATGGAGGAGGCTCTGTTATGCTCTGGGGCTGCTTTGCTGCATCTGGCACAGGGTGTCTTGAATCTGTGCAGGGTACAATGAAATCTCAAGACTATCAAGGGATTTTAGAGAGAAATGTGCTGCCCAGTGTCAGAAAGCTTGTTCTATGACCCAAAACACACAGCTAAAAACACCCAAGAATGGCTAAGAGGAAAACATTGGACTATTCTGAAGTGGCCTTCTATGAGCCCTGACCTAAAACCTATTGAGCATCTTTGGAAGGAGCTGAAACATGCCATCTGGAAAAGGCACCCTTCAAACCTGAGACAACTGGAGCAGTTTGCTCATGAGGAGTGGGCCAAAATACCTGTTGAGAGGTGCAGAAGTCTCATTGACAGTTACAGGAATCGTTTGATTGCAGTGATTGCCTCAAAAGGTTGTGCAACAAAATATTAAGTTAAGGGTACCATCATTTCTGTCCAGGCCTGTTTCATGAGTTTTCTTTTTAAAAAAAATTCTGTTGAAGCATGGTTGAAAAGCAATGTCTGACTTTCATTTGTTCATTTTCATAGAATTTTTATATATTATTACTTTTGTCAGATTCAAGTTATTTCTGTGACCATTGTGGGTTTTTCTTTCATTAAACTTTTTTGTCCACGTGTGTATATGCCAGGGTGCTATGCTTAGCAAATGTGCTAGAAACTTTCCGTGCTTATAAACCAAACAAAGTAATGAAACATGATGACACATCCTTAATGAGACATGCACCCAGGTTCTCAATTGCCCTACTCACTGGCTACAAAGGATTTGAGCGAAACTTGAGCTCAGTTCCAGTAATATTTTTGGTAATTACTAACAGTAATTGTGAAAAGGGGCTAGTTCTGACTCTGTCCATTTGCTGTTATATGACTTTTATTTGACCTCTGAACCA
Source organism: Leptodactylus fallax (assembly GCA_947044405.1). Lineage (NCBI taxonomy): Eukaryota > Metazoa > Chordata > Amphibia > Anura > Leptodactylidae > Leptodactylus > Leptodactylus fallax. The sequence continues at coordinate 4,411,474 of CAMRHE010000165.1, read as the reverse complement.
CAGCCTAGTTTATAGATAACTTTCTCTTACATGTTCTGTGCATAATTACAAGTAATGTTTATTAATGTTGGTTACTTAACATGTTTCTCCATAACTACATATTAACAGCTTAAGTTCTGGTGTATTACAGGATAAAGACCTGATAACTGCTTAAAGTGTAGAAATGTCAACATTTAGGACTATAATGGTGAAATTAAAGGGGACCTGCCAGGTCTATTTGGGATACTAAACCACCCACAGTCCTGGTGGTTTAGAATCCCAAATAGCCCTATTGTAAGACTAAAGCCCCACATAAAAACACAGCTGAAAAACGCTGTGGAAAAACCGAAGCGGAAACGCATCACGTTTTTTTCTGCAGCGTTTTTCATTGCGTTTTTGCTGAATTTTACTGTGCGGATTTTCTTCTCTTATTAATCCTATAGGGAAAATGCAAGCGTTTCCGCAGGTCATTTTTGAAAATGCAGCTTTTCTGCAGTGTTTTTTTTCTGCAATGTGTGGATGGGATTAGCCAGAATCTCATTCACTTTGCAGGTACTGTAAAACGCTGTGTTTCCGTAACGTGGGGCTTTAGCCTAATACTGTATGTGGCTGCAATGGAGAGAAAAAGTTATACTTACCTAGAGATGAGTCAGTTGAATCTCTCTGGACTCATCTTTGTTGTTCCTGGAACCTGCACAGTTGTTCACTGAAGCCAAGGAAATACACCTCAGCTTCCCGGCGCATGTGCAGATGTCTTGAAAATTGCGAGTCATTGAAAACTGTATAACTTTTCAATGAACAATGAAAATAATTTACTTGCTAAAACCGAGTCATCAAAAAGTAGATTTGTGATATGATGTGGTATGAACATTTAGCTAAGAAGAGGTGTTACCACCTAATGTGAGTTAAAATTATAAATGCTTGTGGTCTAGTTATGGTCAAAGTTAATAGCTAATTCCCTTTACCTCCCTTGAAGACCAGTGAAGATAATCCATGTCTTTGTCTGAAAAGCAGTGTGATGGATAGGTCAAAACAGGACTTTTGAAAGTAGAAGAAAAGATAGCAGATGGGTAACTGACATTGAGTGCTGGCCCTCTATTTGAATAGTCTATTCAATATCATCCCATCATTTCAACATAAAAGAATATGGTGGTTTTTCAGAATTCAAATGAGAAAATAATCCAGATGTTGTAGAATTTCCTTGCTGCTCCCAGTTTAAAACCTCCAATGGTCATGTATGATGTAGAAACGTGTCCTTTGTGTGACATGCTGCAACACTGACAAAAACACTACAGCAATGCAGTGTCCAACATCTTGCAATGAACTATATAACAGGTCTAACCTAGAATACGTCATTCTATGCACATGCTTGCTTTATTTGAATGACACATATGTTCTTAATCGCATATTGATAATAAATAATAAACCTCTAAATACTGAATTCTAGAATCTAACTAGAAATTCAAAAGAATATTCTTATCAGTATTATTCTGAGGATCCTGGTGTGTGCTAAATATTTCTAGAATCAATAGAAAATGCTGTACTTTCAAATTAGTGATAGCTTTAACCCCCCTGTTACCACATTGATTTGTAGTTGGGGAAGAGGTTAAAAAGACGGTTGAAATTCCCGCCCATGCCCCCTCCTTCTGTGCCTGGACCAAACAATTCAGAGATTCCTTCTTTTATCCTGTTGGAAACCCCAGAGTTTACAAGAATCTGGGAAACGAGGCAATCTTTTCAGAACTCTCTCTTTTTAGTCTAAATTTTATATATTTTTCCTGTCTGTAAGTGATCAGTCACAGGAGCTCATTTTCAGGACTCCATCAAGAGGTTAAAAGGCAGGTACTTTTCAGGTTGTAGAGTGAAAACAAGGAGTTGTGATTTATAGTATGTTTTAAGTGAGATTGAGATTGTGGAATTGTATAAGACATTTCTGTAATTTTATAGACTTTTAGATTTTCTCTGTTTATTTCGTGTTGCAGGTGCAGGAATTTAAAAGGTTTATGCTGTGTTTTTTTTTTTTTACTATACTGTACATTGAAAGGGATTTTTTTAATGTACAGCTATATGTAGATTTTGTATATTAGGTTTGCCAAGGGCATTATTGAATAAAAAGTTTGCATGTTTTATACTTGTGTTTGTTACTTGTTTCTGTCAGTATTCATAGCATTTGCCGCCTGTTTTTTAAGTTTAGAAAATAGAAGTGCATCATTTTGACAAACAGTTTAGTACTTGTACATTTGCATGCATATGCCAAAGGCTGGAGAACACTATAATCTGGAATGAGTTAGATTTTTGTATTGTGTAACAATATAGTTGTGTATGTCTCGTTGCTGCTATTTAACAGTGACTGATAAAGCAGTTCCTGTTTTTTATATTGTATTACCAGATAATGTTATACGTATTAAGAGCTTATAGTACTAGGTATAGTGAATTTAGGGATTGCATTCATTTGTATGGTTGGATTGAGCATAATCAGAGAGTATAGTATTCTAGTTGGTAAACTCTCCTTGGAGTGCAATTGGTCAATTGATTTATTCTAGGGTAATAGCAGAACACACTTCTGCAAAAATGCCTTCTCATTACAGCCATCAATCCATTATAGTCCTTGCTCTTTTTGGCATTTTGGCTGCCATCATGGCCTCTCTTTCAGTTATCTTAATCTTCCAAGTTCAAAGTGCTACAAAACAAGGAGAGCTCACTGCGGGGCTAGGCCCTGCCGCTGGTAGGATCTTACTGCCAGCTTCAGCAGTGCTGGCTGCTCTATGCCTTGCACTCAATACCAGTTGCCTCCTGCTGTGTCTGCTCCACTCTTATTTCACTGCTGAGGTTTGTCGTGAGGACCCAGATTCCAGGAGGTGAGTACACTACAACCAATGCTCTCATATAGCAACATGTAGAATTCCCCGGTATCCCTTATGTCAGGAGAATGACCACTGGCTTATTAAAGTATGAACTGTGACATCTTGTAGGCAGATATCATTCAGTTGTTATCATGACACTATTTCAAGTTCTGGATAATGTGCTACTGAGCAGGATAATGGGCACCACCAGATTTCTTCTTCATATTTTTACAAGCAAGCAATCACTGAGATTTGGGATTTTTTTTTTTTTTAATAGCAGAGCTCTTTTGAGCTATGGTCAGAGCAGGGTTACAACCCTTATCCAATGAGAAATCATAAAATCTACCTGATGCTGAGAACATTGTTCCCCAGCATATTACACAGTGGCCTCAGTCAACCCCCTCATTACATGTAGCTCACGCTCTAACCATGTATTTTAAGAACCTGCTCTTTGCCGCCATAGTCTCTGCCCCAGTTCTCAGATGCTCACCCTTTGTTCTGAGCAACTCCTGAAAACAATGTCTCAGCATGGAACTGCTTACAGCTTGTTAAACTCCACATGACCATTAACTCCTCACAGTCAACAATAGGGGACAGTCCTGTCAAAAGCAATTTTAGAGGTAATAGCAATCATTTCAAAAGTACGGCATATGACCAATGAACACTATAAAGGAACAAAAAAAAAAATCAGTTATGGTGCTTTTGGCATTTAAATAATTATTTCTTTTAATTCCTGATATTTATTATCATTTTATAGGGAAATATAAATCCCTTTTGAATGATGATTTAAAGGGAGCTCTGACTTTCCTGGCAGGGAAGATACCTTGATCACTAAAGTGGTTTTTGCAGGGTGCAGCTCATGCAGTGCACTTCAAGTGTGCCAACCCCAGAGATTTCCCAGATGTGGAATATGCAAGTACATAATAAGTGGTAGTGGAATACTGCATTTATAATTTACCCTGTATTATTGCCAATGATGTTTCCTAATCAGTTGTGCAAATATGTTTAGACAATTACATGGGTACCATAAAGATCTTACATATATGGATCTATTGAAATCTGCATGTGTTACTACAGCATTGATATGCAGTTGGTACAGATGTTAGTGGTATAGACAGAGAAAAAACAAGGGTGGGGATTGTTAGTAAAAAAAATGTTTACAAACCTATTTGTATGTGGGTTCAAAGGGCACATGAGTGGTCCTGGCATGGGACTGTTCAGCTAGTCTTACAGTATCTTTAGGTGTTTTTTTTTTTTTTTTTTAAGGGATATATAATGTTTGCAAACGTTTTCTTTATTGATCCAGTGCATATAGAATAGAAAATTACTTAGAAAATTTGATTAAAAATAGACTACTGTTTTGTATATATGTCAGCTATAGAGACTTGCTGTCAGATTGCTTTCCATCCAGGGCAGTAGAATTAGGAATCAGAGTCTGTTTTGGTTGGAAACAGAGTGAAAGTTGGAGTCAGTAGAAAGCATAGCAACTCTAACTCTGGCTTCAAAATGAAATGATTAAATATTATGCATTATTAATACTGAAAAATTAATTGTAGAGCTTGCTGCATATTGTGTTCTAGAGGAATTTATGAAATCTAAGGTCCCTGTATAAAAATGATCATGATGAACCATTTCTTCCAAAGTTTTCTTCCTCATCTTGGCCATTTCTTGTCTGGTGTCATCTAAAGGTCTTGTTCGAACATTGTGCGAACTTTTTCAGGGGGTATTCATGGCAAATACCTTTTTTGGGATTTGTTTCTGTCTTACAGTTTCATTACAATCACTGGCTTTTTTTCCTTGAATTAGAGGAGTGCTGTCTAAGCCTTGTCTTCTCCGTACTTCAACAGAATAAGCTAAAATCTCTATTTCAAGTCTGAAGGGTCTGTAATATTGTGTCAGCACTGGACTCATCCTTGCTGTAATCCTCCCTCGTAAGAAGTGGCAGATGTTCTTTCAGCCATGATTCTGCTTCATTAACATCAGAAAAGTACTGCGTAATGAGCGCTGCCACCAGATGATATTTACCTACTCTGACCTCTTCTTGAAGCTCTAGACACTGTTTCTGGATATGGTCAATCATTTCTGGATAGTTACCAAACTTTGCCATGACAGTTTGGTGGGAAAGAGCCTTTTACTCTGCTATAGACAAGAATGAATCAAAGAACAGTCATTTATAAAGCAAAGTCAGAGCTGGAGTGTGGAAAAATTCAGATGTTTGGCTTACTCCACAGGCCTGCTTCCATCTACCTTTTAACTCTTCCTAATATACATGTGAAAAATAAGTAGAGGACAAGTGGTTTGCAGTGAGTGCAGAATCAGATCAAACTGGGTTTGTTTCCATGAAGTTATATAGATCTGCATGAGAGCTGTAGACAGAAAAACAGGATATATTTAATCACAAATATTTGCAAAGATGTTTAATTTGTATTTGAGAAGCTAGAAAAACATTGGTTCAAAGCTTGACCTTACCATGCCATTCCTTTTAAAGGCAATAAACCACAGATTAAAATTTTGTCTTCCCTGCCTTTAAAAAGGACCTTTCATGTCCTATGTCACTGGGTATGTTATATACCATCACAAAGCTGAACTCAGCACATTTTCTGTTTTGTTGGTACAAAGATATTGTTGCTGTTAGTTTCAACTACTGATATCATTGTACTGTCGGGAAGACAAGCCTTACAGCTATGCCTCATCACTAGGCGGCCGGGAATGGCCCCCTGATAGTACACTTGTATAGTCTTGTACTGTGAAGGGCCTTCGGTTCACCGCCCAGTGATAATGCTGGGCTCCCCTGACAGTACAGTGATAACGGTATCTGAAACTAATGGGGAAAGATACCAACTAAACTGAAAGTGAAGTGAATTCAGCACACAGACAGCTTTGTAATGGTTTATATCATGCCCAGTGATAGAGGACATGAAAGGTTCTCTTTAAAGCAATATTCTTTAGCATGTTAGCATAGGACATAATGCAACCTGGAGTATGGTATTTTCACTCTTCCGTCTAATACAGTCTCCATTCCAGTCCCTCATTCGATCATGTGATCAGCAGACTTACCTGCAGATTCACACATCGTCTACTATGTGGACTGAAACTCATTTTCTCTTTGAGAATCTATGAGGCTTCCCAGTTCAGAATCAAACCAGCCATGAAATCATTGTTCTAGTTCATCAACTGTATCTAAGCAAATGGAACGACATTTATTTCATGAGGTTCTGTACACAGAAGGTTTATAGACATCCCACCAAGTCCATAATATTTGGTACTGTTACTCTTATGGATCAAAGTAATACATATTCTTCTCTGTGTAGGTGCGAATGGTTCCTGCTAGATAACAGGAGTATACGACAATCTGCAGTCTGCCTCTTCTGCCTTGGACTATCACTATACCTGGCTGGTAAGATATTATTGGTATACCTTAGTTTGTATCCATCCAGCAGTGAGGCAATACATTTCCCACGATTATATGTCACTAACTAGCACATGATATTAAATGATACCAGCACACGCGGAATTCTTTCCCACACAAAGCTGAAATTTTGATAAGATTGTTTCCATTTGTGTATAGGATTGCACACCACAGAAATAAAACATTTAATGGAACATAGCATGAAAACAACACACAAAATGGGGAATATTAAAAACACAAAAAGTAACACATGAACCCAGCCTATTTGCGGACCACCCCCACACTGCTGCTGACAAAAAAAATCTGAAATGCCAAACAATTATGACAAACAATCACAACACAAGAGAGTAGAAAATGCATACTATAGTAAATGTATAGTGAAAAAAAAATATATCATACGATGAAAATATATGGGCATCTTGGCAAGTGTAAAGGCAGGCATATGAATGAGGCTTCCAATCACCATTAACATGGCTTCATTATGGGTACTGATTCATGTTGCGCTTATGTAACCTGGGCCCTCTGCTATTATACAGTTTTGTGGTGGCCATTTATTTCTTTGTCCTTATTCAAAACTTTGGCATTTATTTTAGTTCTTGCCCCCAATGGAGTTTGCAACCTAATTACCCTATTACACATACATGCATGTGCACAGACACACTAACCTATCTGTATGTGTTTCAAGTGTGGAAAGAAATCATTGTAGCCTTACAAACTCAAATGCAGATGTTGTCCCTGGTTGGCTTTAAACCCTGGTCCATTGTGATTCAGGTCAACAGTGCTAACCACTGAGCCACTGTTTCTTTATACTGTGAAGTCTCATATACTGTTACATATACATATCGGGTTAGCATACCTACATATAATTTGTGTAACTTTTTGTGGCTTTCTTCTTTCTCTGCAGCCCTCTCACTCTACATGTTGATCCTTTTTGAAATTGAAACAGGCATAGCCAGTTCCTGTATTCTCAGTATGGGATCCATTTTTATGATAGTTACAGTGGCTCATACACTCCACAAAGCCTCACAGGTCACCTGCCAAAATCATGACCAGGCAGCAAGTACACTCTATGAAAATGATTCAGCCCATGAAGCAGACCTTAATGATTCTACACCTTCCTCTGACCTCAATAATGATAAAGAAATGTCACCAGTGCGGCCACATCCAGAGATCCACCGTGAATTCTCTTACCCACCATTTCTTCAGCAACAACAGCTACAACAGCAGAAACCACAGACTTTTTCTCCGCTATTTAACAATGCACAGTGTGTAGTGAAACAGAGTGAGAGCATGTGCAACAGCAACAGGGATGAGCGCTACCACATTCCCAGAATGCAACGAACGCTTTCTGTTGAGTCTGGACTCACACAACCAAATGCCAGACCCTGGAATGGTGGGACGCAAGAGATGAGAACAATGGTACTAAGGAAACCAGGAGTGATTGGGAAGGACTCCACATTAGTATGAACTCTGTATTCCACCATCAGTCTGTCACTAGGATGCAATACATACTAATTTTGTGTGTTACATCTATTGCTCAAACACTATTAAAAGCTAAATGTAGTCTAAAAGTATGATGACGTTCAGCCAAAGACAACATTGATAGTGCTAAATAAACCATAATTGCTAATAAATCATAATCTACTGTACACTTCTATTCACTACAAGAACTGTCAAAACCACCATTATCTCAGAAATGTATAAAGACAAAATTTGCCAAGAAACAAACAATCCAGACCTATCATCTCTGTACTGGTAAAGCTTTAGCTTTTAGGGTTTTTGTTTTAGAGGTGACGTTGGACACCACTGCTATCTCTGTTTTTACAAGCAGAGGTATGTTGCTGTGATAATGATAAGAGAATTAAAAATACAGTGTTAATATTAAGAGCTGTAAGGAAGTCAAAACCTGTATGAACTGTATGTATTAGTGCACTTGAAAGAACCAGATGTACAATGAATTGTCCCATAGACATCATTTTAGTGTAGTTAGTACTGAATGTACCATTGAATGGTTGCCATGCACATGACATTATTTCACCTGAATTCACTATAAACATGCACGCCCAGCTAAGCATCTTTATTATTTTACTAGGGAGAGATGGGTGACAATCATAAATGTAAATGATGATAAATCATTTACACTTATCAATAATTGTTGTCTGACACCTGGACCACCAACAATCCAAAAAGTCTTCAATTTTATTTATTTTATTAAACATCAATAACCCTTTAATTTTAATTGCTATTACTATATACATTGCATTTCCATATGACGTCATACTCCAGCTTCATTTCTTGAAAGATTCAATGGAAAATACCAGCATGAAAAAAAAAAAATGGACACGTGCATGGATTTTTACTTCAGAGCTGTACCTGATCACATCTTATTATTATATGCCATAAACTGTTATTTTTTTTTATCGTGTCTGCTAGGAGGTATTTACATTGCATGACTGGTGTTTGTGTGGGGGAAAACTCCTGGGATATACATCTAATGTAAACATAGACCCCCATTCACCCAACAGAGGGAAATGGAGTGTCCTTTTGGACAAAGTACACTATTCTCTACAAAGGCATTCAGAATAATAGCAATAATGTCAAGTGATTTGACATATGCCACAGTATGCTTTTAAATCCTGACATATAACTGCAAATGCAGTGTCAATGCACCCTAAGGATAGTATAGTCAGTCTGAATATATTACTAAAGAGTCTGAATGAGCCATAGTACTTGTATAATACAATCTCAATTACAAAAAAAAATAAAAAATGGGACGCTGCGTAAAATGTAAAGAAAACAAGACTACAATGATTTGGAAATCTCATGTAACCATATTTTATTCCCAACAGAACACATATCATAAGTGGAAAGACATTTCTCCATTTCATTTAGAAAAAAAACAAACTATTATTTAGAATTTGATGGCAGCAACACATTTCAAAAAAAGTTGGACAGGGCCATGTCTACTATTGTATAGCATCTTCTGTTCTTTTTACAACAGTCTGTAAACATCTGGGGAGTGAGCAGACCAATTGCTGGAGTGTTGGGAGAGGAATGTTGTCCTATTCTTGTCTGATGTAGGGTTCTAGCTTCTCAACAGTCCTGGGTCGTCTTTTTTTTTCGTTTCATAATGCCCTAAATGTTTTCCATAGGTGAAAGGTCGCCTGGAATGAAGACATGCCAGTTCAGCACTCGGACTCTTCCTCCGTAAAGTCAGTGATGGATGCAGTATGTGGTTTAGTTTTGTGTTGCTGAAATATGCAAGGTTTTCCCTGAAAGAGACCTCTATATACTGCTCAGCATTGATAGTGCCTTTCAAGATGTGTAAGCTGGCCATACCATAAGCACTAATGTAGCCCCATAATATCAGAGACGCAGGCTTTTGAACTGTGCGCTGGTAACAAGCTGGGCATTCCCTCTCCTCTCGAGTCCACAGGACACGACGTCCATGGTTTCCATAAAGAATTGTAAATTTTGATTCATCTGACCACAGAACAGTTTTCCACTGCAAATGAGTTTTGTCCCAAGCGTTTCTGGATTGTGTTGATATATGGCTTTTTCTTTGCATGATACACTGTTAAAGAGGACCTTTCACCACCTCAGGGCTGTGCAGTTTTTTTGTACCTTGTGATAGGTGCTGCTGCGCAGACCCTGGGGCACTTTGAATTTTCTTCCTAGCCCCCACCGTTGCGGAGTTATGAACCCCGTTATTAAAGCTCTTCACTGTCAAAAGGGCGTTCCCTGACTGTAAGTGAAGGGTTACGTCATTTGCATCGCTCTGACACTGTCCAATAAGCAGAGGGCAGTGTCAGAGCGGCTTCGGCTTTGTGATCTCATGAGAAGTTGTGAGATCTCGCGAGATCACACAGCCAAAGCTTTAATACAGTCCTCTAAGTGAAGGGCTATGTCATTTGCATTCCAATTAGCGCAGGACAGCTTCGGCTGTGTGATCTCGCCACTTCTCATGAGATCACACAGCCGAAGCCGGTGAAAGGTCCTCTAACTTGATTTCTGAATGCATTCCTGAGCCTATGCAGTGCCGCCTGAGGGCACACAGATCACAAGCATTCAATATTGTCCATTGTGCACATGGATTTCACCAAACTCTCTGAAGTTTTTGACAATCTTATGTACTGTAGAGTGTGGGATATTCAAAGTCTTTGCAATTTTACGTTAAGGAACATTTTTCTGAAATTGTTCAAAGTTTTTAGACACAGTTTTTCACAGATTGGTGAACCTCAAACCACTCTCCTTCTCTAACATGCTCTTTTTTTTTTTTTTTTTTATACAGTCACGTGACTTAGTTGAAAACTGATAACCCTCCAGTTGTTTTGCATTAGCATCACTTGCTTTTCCAGTCTTTTATTGACCCTGTCTCAACTTTTTGGAGATGTGTTGCTGCCAGCAATTTCTAAATGAGTTAATTTTCCTCAAATATAAACGCAAAGTTTTATATTGTGAATAAAATATGGTTATATGAGATTTCCAAGTCATTGTATTCTTGTTTTCTATACAATTTACACAGCGTCCCAACTTTCTGGAGTTGTAATACAGTCGCTTGTGTTTCATGGAAAGGAAACAGCTATGCTGGAAACACAACAGTAGGCTGCCGGAAAGATAACAACTGAGTACAGAAATAAAAAAGGAAAAAAGAAACATATGATTAATGAAAAGGAAAATTTTAATTTTGGATCATTTGCTGCATCCTTTCCTCAATACTTTATTTTTTTGTAGATTATTGTATTATTTAACATCAGCCCTTATTTTTGTACATCACAGTAAATGTTTCACAAGGAGGCAAAATTAAAAAGAAAATGTATTTTATTTGAGTCAACAGAATACACTTGCCATGGTTATAGAAACTGGTAGTTTTTTTTTTTTAACTAAGATAAAAACCATAAAATGATATCATCAAAGACCCATTTACACATGCAGATAAAACACATAGAATAAATAAATGACAAGAGAACAAGTAACATCAAAACAGATTTTGGACATGCGCAGATAAAAGTAATCACATAATGCTATGACGGTTGAGTACACAACATTTTTTGGGAGAACTGCCATGATACAATTATTAAATAGGTGACTGAACAATATCTTTAAATCGTTTAGATGATAATGACCATTATGTCAAGTTGCTTACAGTGATCAATAATAGACCAATACAAATATGTAATGAGGTAAAGGGCTTTAGGCTAAAGCCACACGTTGCAGAAACACAGCGATTTTTGTTGCAGATTTTGCTGCGTTTTTTTAAGCCAAAGCCAGGAGTGGATTGAGAAGAAGGTAGAAGCATAAGTACTTGCTATATATTTCTCATTCCTTTTCTAGTCATTCTTGACTTTGGCTGAAAAAAAACGCAAAAAAATCTGCAACAAAAAAAAAGCAGCTACATTTCCGCAACGTGGGGCCTCAGCCTTAAAGTGTCATTTCCATCTAAGAAGCTATATACACAGGATAGGAGGTGAGACCCCTAACTATCTTAAAAACAGGGGCCCTAATTCACATGCACAGTGAAGAAACAGATGACTGCATTTACAGGTCTCTTAATGAAATGTATTCTCTTAATCAGTAAATTGGTTATAAACACTTCCATAATCACAGGACCTTGGAGAGGGGATATCAACAGAGTATGCCATAAATGTCTGATAGACGCGGGTTCCACCCCTATCTCTAAAATCAGCCTACATGTACTCATTATAAAAATGGGTGCAGGTTCCAGAGGTAGGACCTGTATCTATCAGATATTATAGAAAAATGTCTTTCATGTGAAAACCCCTTTAACTTGTATGAAAATACCAGAGGCGGTTTGCTTGAATGTTTTCAGACCCCGGAGAAACTTGAGCTTGCGCAGCCATCCGTTCCTTCACTGGAGCTATGTGGGTCCCATAGGGAATTAATGGCATATCCCGTGTATATGTTCCTAAGTGTGCAGATAGGAATACTCCTTCAATTTATGCAACTAGGAATTACCAATGTTCCATTAAAGGAGCTATGCAGGGAACTAAAGTTTATCACTGCATTTCCTGCACTGGATAAGCTTAGTTACTAATATATATGTATATATGTCACTCCCTTATCGTCCCCATTTCCAGGTTTGCAGAGTGCCGCCGACGAGAAGTCTTGTTTCTCTGAACCCTGCAAATGGTCAGCTATTTAATATCTGAACGCTCTCGGTGGGCCAGAGCAGGAGTTTCTCTTACACAGAAGCTCACCATTCTGATAGTGGAGGGCCAGACAAAATTTCATATAGCAATGTACACGCCAAAAATCTGGTTCAAAATATGTAGCACAATGCCATGTGGATGTTATAATCAAAAACTGCTCTGAACAGCTACATGACCCAGACCTAAACAACAAAAGGTAAAAAAAAAAAATCCTCTTGTACAGGATTAGAGCAACATGGATGCTACCTTCTAAAAACCACTACTTATCCACTAGTTGTATGTGGTTCTGCAGTTCATTCACATTCATTTCAATGGAAATGACCTGCAATAACTGACAATTCATTCTCAGGTGTGGTGCATGTTTTTCTAATACTGTAATACCCCTTTATGGACATCTTTCATATGCTTTTATTATTATTTAACCTTCCCAACATATGCAGAAATTAAATATAATAAAAGAAAACAAATGTATATAATGCAAATGACTATGGAAGCAACAAAAGCCATGCGGAATGCTTAACAGGCCCTCAAATAAACATACTTTACATGATAAATTATTACACTTTTTTTATCTTATGACGTCCACAGCACATGCTGTAGGAATTTAGAGTACTGGGAATCCTTTGGCAGTCCTTCGATCCTGTGCAGGAAGGCAGTAAGAGATACTCAGACAGCACCTTTGTGCTACCTACGGCTCTGGACCGCATTAAGCTGATGCTTTAGATTGATAGCTTGTTTCAGGAGGCTGTCAATGCTCTTGAAATGCACACTGCTGAACGTCATACTTTTAACAGCACTGGAGGAACAGATAATACATGAAATAATATTTAACACATTTAGATTTTTAGACATTCTACACAATCTGACAATACAAAATTAAAGTGCATTTATCATCAAATGCAATGCATACAGAATAGAAGGTTAAACAACGCTACTGAAGATTGACTGACTAGGTGGTGCAGTGTGAAATTCCTTCTTGCCTGCAGGCTCTAGGAAAAACGGGCATGTTCAAGAGAGTGGAGATGATGTGCAGAGAGCCTAGCATTATCCCAGAATTCCTACACAGTGCTTCACATACTCAGACAATCCAGAAGCAGGCAGAACCAATAGATGCAGTTGAGTACACCTAGAGATTTAAAGGGACTGTGCTTTCAGTAAATAAAGTTCAGCAGAGGGCCATCCTTAAATAATTTCATATAACATGGCAGGCAATTGTAAGAAATTTTGTAATACAGGTATATCTTATACAAGAGAAATGCCTCCTTCTGCTCTTAACAGGCTGCTTCCCTGCTCCCCCTCCCTCTGCTAAGTTACCTTTCACTGTCAAAATCACTGCTGTGTCTGGAAGTCACATGACTCACCTTTATAGATGGCTATGGAGAGGGGGTGGGGAAGAGTGAGCAGGATGAGAGATGATGAGACAAGAAAGATGGCTTTCATTCTAACTCCAGAGCTGTCCATCATAGTGAAAGCACTTTCTTAACCCCTTGGGAACACAGTTTAAAAGTACCTTAAAAGGACTAGGCCTCATTTTCCAAAACTGACATGCGTCACTTTATATGGCAACTACAGATGCATCTCAATAAATTAGAATATCTTTGAAACGTTCATTCATTTCAGTAATTCAGTAATACAATTCATAATCAGCGTCTTCCATGATTGTGTGTCCTACTGAACCAGACTGAGGGACCATTTAAAGGCTTAGGAAACCTTGGCAGGTGACACACTGAATTTACAATACTGAACTTTTTTACAATATTCTAATTTTCTTAGGTTTGGGTTTTCATTACCTGTAATCCATAATCAACATTTACAGAAATAAAACACTTGAAATAGAACACTCTGCGTGTAAAGTATCTAGAAAATATAAGAGGTCACTTTTTAAATTTAATTACTGAAAGAAAGAAATGTTTCAACGATATTCTAAATTTATTGAGATGCTTTAAAAGGGGTTTTCCGTGCTATTAATGGGTTAATAAGGGCAACCAAATACCTTTAGCAGTGTTTTGAGTAATTTGCTGGGATTCTCAGTGAGCTCCTGGCATCCTCTGCATTTGTTTACATCCCTATCTTCCTTTGGTTTGTTTCCCACAAGTTCCATGATGCCTCACTTCTCCTCTCTCTCGCTCACTGACCCCCTCCCTTTCTCACAAACTCCCCCTCCCTGTTTTCCTAGCTAGCCTGCCCACTACACCATCAGCAGCCATCTTTATACAGTGGGTACGGAAAGTATTCAGACCCTTTAAATTTTGCACTTTGTTTCATTGCAGCCATTTGCTAAAAGCAAAAAAGTTCATTTTATTTCTCATTAATATACACTCAGCACCTCATCTTGACAGAAAAAAACAAAACAAAACAGAAATGTAGATATTTTTGCAAATTTATTAAAAAAGAAAAAACTGAAATATCACATGGTCATAAGTATTCAGACCCTTTGCTCAGTATTGAGTAGAAGCACCCTTTTGAGCTAGTACAGCCATGAGTCTTCTTGGGAATGATGCAACAAGTTTTTCACATCTGGATTTGGGGATCCTCTGCCATTCTTCCTTACAGATCCTCTCCAGTTCCGTCAGGTTGGATGGTGAATGTTGGTGGACAGCCATTTTCAGGTCTCTCCAGAGATGCTCAATTGGGTTGAGGTCAGGGCTCTGGCTGGGCCAGTCAAGAATGGTCACAGAGTTGTTCTGAAGCCACTCCTTTGTTATTTTAGCTGTGTGCTTATGGTCATTGTCTTGTTGGAAGGTGAACCTTCGGCCCATTCTGAGGTCCAGAGCACTCTGGAAGAGGTTTTCTTCCAGGATATCTCTGTACTTGGCCGCATTCATCTTTCCTTCAACTGCAACCAGTCGTCCTGTCCCTGCAGCTGAAAAACACCCCCATAGCATGATGCTGCCACCACCATGTTTTACTGTTGGGATTGTATTGTGCAGGTGATAAGCAGTGCCTGGTTTTCTCCACACATATCGCTTAGAATTAACGCCAAAAAGTTCAATCTTCATCTCATCAGACCAGAGAATCTTATTTCTCATAGTCTGGGAGTCCTTCATGTGTTTTATGGCAAACTCTATGCGGGCTTTCATATGTCTTGCACTGAGGAAAGGCTTCCTTCGGGCCACTCTGCCATAAAGCCCCGACTGGTGGAGGGCTGCAGTGATAGCTGACTTTGTGGAACTTTCTCCCATCTCCCTGCTGCATCTCTGGAGCTCAGCCACAGTGATCTTTGGGCTCTTCTTTACCTCTTTCACCAAGGCTCTTCTCCCATAATTGCTCAGTTTGGCTGGACGGCCAGGTGTAGGAAGAGTTCTGATCATCCCAAACTTCTTCCATTTAAGGATTATGGAGGCCACTGTGCCCTTAGGAACCTTGAGTGCTGCAGAAATTCTTTTGTAACCTTGGCCAGATCTGTGCCTTGCCACAATTCTGTCTCTGAGCTCCTTGGGCAGTTCCTTTGACCTTATGATTCTCATTTGCTCTGACATGCACTGTGAGCTGTGAGGTCTTATATAGACAGGTGTGTGCCTTTCCTAATCAAGTCCAATCAGTTTAATTAAACACAGCTGGACTCCAATGAAGGAGTAGAACCATCTCAAGGAGGATCAGAAGGAAATGGACAGCATGTGAGTTAAATATGAGTGTCACAGCAAAGGGTCTGAATACTTATGACCATGTGATATTTCAGTTTTTCTTTTTTAATAAATTTGTAAAAATATCTACATTTCTGTTTTTTTTCTGTCAAGATGGGGTGCTGAGTGTACATTAATGAGAAATATAATGAACTTTTTTGCTTTTAGCATATGGCTGCAATGAAACAAAGAGTGAAAAACTTAAAGGGGTCTGAATACTTTCCGTACCCACAGTACTTCTATTTCTCTCTCACCACACCTCCCTCTCTCACTGACCCCTCCCTTTTTCACACACTCCCCTCCCTGTTTCCTGGAGGAGACTGCCGGCTATTGCCCAAGCGCATAATGATTGAACAAGCCGGCATCTCCCCCAACCTTCCCTTTGATACCGGCGTAGCAAGAGGCGCTTCTTCGTGGAGCCAGCGTGACGTCATGGCTCCACTCTGGTCCGGAAAGGAAGAGAAGACAGGTAAGTACAGTGTGCGGCTTCCCAGCACTATTGTGCGTGCGTGGGAGGCTGTACACGGAAGAGGAGAGGCGGGAATGACGCGTCTGCCCGGGTCTACAGGAAAAGGCAAGTATAAAGGGGCTAGCGGGGGTGAGACATTTTTCCTGACGTAAAGGGTCAGGATATGGATTATACTGATGACCCATTACGTCAGTAGAAAGGTTAAAAATGTAACATATGTAGTTCTTGTGCCCTACATATATTACTGTCTAAATATACTATATGTTTAATAAACATATATTAGAAAGTTGGAGGGGGGGCATGGGGGTCTTAGTATAGAAATATTGATTTATACTGGACAACCCCTTTAACTTACACAAGTGATTTTGAGATTTTTTTTTTTGTGACACATTGTAGTTCATGTTAGTGATTAATATTTTTGTATTTACTTCTAAAAAAAAAATAGGAAATTTGGACAAAAATAAATCACAATTTATACTAATAAATATTATCTACAATATCTCTGCTTTATATTGGCATCATCTTTTAATCGTCCTTTCATTTGTTTTGGATGTTAGAAGACTTGCAAGTGTTTACAAGAAAATTTCCCAGACTTATTTTTTTTTTTTTTTTTTTTTTAGAGACCACTTCAGTTCTGAAGGGGGTTATAAAGTCCTATATATTAGAACCCCCCCCCCCAAAAAAAAAAAAAAAAAAAAATAAAAAAAAAAATCATCCCATTTTCAAAACTGCACCCCTCAAATAATTCAAAACAGCATCTGGGAAGTTTGTTAACCCTTTAAGCATTTCAAAGGAATTAAAACAATATGGAGGTGAAAGGGATTAAAGGAGAAAATGCATCTGCAAATACCCCACATGTGGGTGTAAACTGATGTTTGGGCAAACAGCAGCGCACAGAAGGGAAGGAGCGACACTGGGTGTTTGAAAAGTAGATTTTGCTTGATTAGAGTTCTAATACAATGGAAACCCTACAAAAGTGACCCCATTTTGGATACTACACACCCTCACAGAATTTATTAAGAGGTATAGTGAGCATTTTGACCCGACAGCAGTTTCGCAGTTTTTATTAACATTGGGATGTAGAAGTGAAAAATTACTAAAACGTCACTTTATCCCCAAAGTTTTAGTTTTCACAAGGGGTTAAAAGAGAAAAAGCACCCTACAATTTGTTAAACAATTGCTCTTGAACACGCCAATACCCCATATGTGGTCTGGTGTATGGGTACATGGTGGGGCTCATAATGGAAAGAGTGCTATTTGGCTTTTGGAGGGCAGATTTTGCAGGAATAGTTTTCAGGTACCATGTGTCAGAAGCACTAATATCAGCACAATGGAAACCCCCAAAAAGTGAAACTACACCCCTTACAGAAAACATCAAGGGGTATGGTGAGCATTTTGACCCCACAGTTGTTTCACAGATTTTATTAGCATTAGGACGTGAAAATGAAAAATTACTTTTTTTTCCCCAATAAACCGTACATTTAGCTTCAAATTCTAGATTTTTACAAAGGGTTAAAGAAGAAAAAAAAAAACAAAAACAAAACAAAACAAAACACACACACACACACACACAACACAACACAACACAACACAGTTTGTTACACAATTTCTCCTGAATGTGGCAATACCCATATGTGGTCGTAAACTGTATGGGTACATGGTGGGGCTCAGAATGAAAAAGCGCTAATTGGCTCTTGGAGGGCAAGTTTTGCTGGAATAGTTTTCAGGTGCCATGTTGCATTTTGCAGTACCCGTAAAATGGAAACTCCCCAAAAGTGACCCCATTTTAGAAACTCAAGGAATTTCTCAAGAGGTATTATCATTTTGAGCCCAAGAGTGCTTCCGAAAAATGAATGTACTAAGTGAAAATTAAATTTTTACAGAAATGCCCAATATGTTGCGCCCACTTTGTGTCATCAGAGACCTGTACTCCTAAAACTATTAAGTGAGCTATCCCGGGTATCCAAAAAATGTGCACTCCAAAAGCACATAGTACTCCTATACAGCTGCGCCCAAACAGCAGTTTATACCCATATATGACACTGAGTACGTTATCCTGGGTACAACAGTGTCATACATGTGGCCATAAACTTCATTTTGGGCACACAGCAGGGCACAGATGTGAAGAAGCACTATGTAGCTTTTGGAGTGCAGATTTAGATTGTTGATTTTTGGATACCTGGGATAGCTCACTTAATAGTTTTAGGAGTGCAGGTCTCTGATGACAAAGAGGGCGCAACATATTGGGCATTTCTATAAAAGTTTAATTTTCACTTAGTACATTAATTTTTGGGAAGCCCTCTTGAGCTCAAAATGATAATACCCCTTGAGTGCAGATGTTTGTTATCTGAACGCCAAGTCATGTTTGCAGAGCCTCTAAGGTACCAGTAAAGTGGAATCCCCTAGGGAGAGACCCATTTTGAAAACTGCACCCCTCAAAGAATTTATCAAGGGTTGTAGTGAGCATTAGTATCCACGACATGAATGCACCGTGGATGGTGAAAAGTGAATATGTAAGTTGTGCGGAGTGCATTGGGAACAACATATTTTCTATTGTCCCAGTAGTTCCTATGATTGGGGAGGGGTCATTTCTGCTGTCTTTTTTTCTCGTAACCTCTAAATTTGGGGTGTACCTTGATATATGCTCGAAAAGCTTATACATTATCTTCCTGCCGCAGCCAGGTTTCTTTTAATGACTTGGTGATTTTTGTCGTTACATTGTGCAAGCCATATATTTTTTTTTCTGGTTATGTAGCCATATAAGGGCTTGTTTTTTGCGGTATCAGATGCATTTTGTAATGACACTATTTCTAGGTGCTGATAACTTATTGATTAAAATTTTATTAAGTCGTTCTTGGTGGATTTAAAAAAGGAAAAACAAAAAAAAAAAAATCCAATCAATTCTGGCATTACTTTTTACCTTTTAAATTTTTTTTTCGTACAGCATAAGTAACATGTTACCTTTATTCTGTGGGTTGGTACAATTACAATGATACCTAATTTATATATATATATATATATATATATATATATATATATATTTTTTTTATGCGTTACTAATTTTGCAGAACGAAAACCGATTTGGGGACATAAATCAATTATTTTTGTATTGCCATCTTCTAAAATGCATAACATTTTTATTTTCCGGTTCACAGGGTTGGTTGATGGCTTATTTTTTGTGGGAAGACATGTCCTTTTTATTGGTACTGTTCTGGGGTCCATATGACTTTTTGATCACTTTTTATAGTATTTTTTGTAAGGCAAGATGGTGAAAAATCATTATTTCCGGCGTTTATTTCCAATGTCCACCGTGCAGGTTAAATAATGTTTCAGTTTTATTGTACAGGTTGTTACGGACACGGCAATACCAAACACAGTGCCTTGCGAAAGTATTCGGCCCCCTTGAACTTTTCAACCTTTTGCCACATTTCAGGCTTCAAACATAAGGATATAAAATTTAAATTTATTGGTGAAGAATCAACAACAAGTGGGACACAATTGTGAAGTGGAACAAAATTTATTGGTTATTTTAAACTTTTGTAAAAAATAAAAAACTGAAAAGTGGGGCGTGCCAAATTATTCGGCCCCCTTAAGTTAATACTTTGTAGCGCCACCATTTGCTGCGATTACAGCTGCAAGTCGCTTGGGGTATGTCTCTAACAGTTTTGCACATCGAGAGACTGAAATTCTTGCCCATTCTTCCTTGGAAAACAGCTGGAGCTCAGTGAGGTTGGATGGAGAGCGTTTGTGAACAGCAGTTTTCAGCTCTTTCCACAGATTCTCGATTGGATTCAGGTCTGGACTTTGACTTGGCCATTCTAACACCTGGATACGTTTATTTGTGAACCATTCCATTGTAGATTTTGCTTTATGTTTGGGATCATTGTCGTGTTGGAAGATAAATCTCCGTCCCAGTCTCAGGTCTTTTGCAGACTCCAACAGGTTTTCTTCCAGAATGGTCCTGTATTTGGCTCCATCCATCTTCCCATCAATTTTAACCATCTTCCCTGTCCCTTCTGAAGAAAAGCAGGCCCAAACCATGATGCTGCCACCACCATGTTTGACAGTGGGGATGGTGAGTTCAGGGTGATGAGCTGTGTTGCTTTTACGCCAAACATATCGTTTTGCATTGTGGTCAAAAAGTTCGATTTTGGTTATATCTGACCAGAGCACCTTCTTCCACATGTTTGGTGTGTCTCGCAGGTGGCTTGTGGCAAACTTTAAACGAGACTTTTTATGGATATCTTTGAGAAATGGCTTTCTTCTTGCCACTCTTCCATAAAGGCCAGATTTGTGCAGTGTACGACTAATTGTTGTCCTATGGACAGACTCTCCCACCTCAGCTGTAGATCTCTGCAGTTCATCTAGAGTAATCATGGGCCTCTTGGCTGCATCTCTGATCAGTCTTCTCCTTGTTTGAGATGAAAGTTTAGAGGGACGGCCGGGTCATGGTAGATTTGCAGTGGTCTGATACTCCTTTCATTTCAATATGATCGCTTGCACAGTGCTCCTTGGGATGTTTAAAGTTTGGGAAATCTTTTTGTATCCAAATCCGGCTTTAAACTTCTCCACAACAGTATCACGGACCCGCCAGGTGTGTTCCTTGGTCTTCATGATGCTCTCTGCGCTTTAAACAGAACCCTGAGACTATCACAGAGCAGGTGCATTTATACGGAGACTTGATTACACACAGGTGGATTATATTTATCATCATCAGTCATTTAGGACAACATTGGATCATTCAGAGATCCTCACTGAACTTCTGGAGTGAGTTTGCTGCACTGAAAGTAAAGGGGCCAAATAATATTGCATGCTCCACTTTTCAGTTTTTTATTTTTTACAAAAGTTTAAAATAACCAATAAATTTCGTTCCACTTCACAATTGTGTCCCACTTGTTGTTGATTCTTCACCAAAAAATTTAAATTTTAGATCTTTATGTTTGAAGCCTGAAATGTGGCAAAAGGTTGAAAAGTTCAAGGGCGCCAAATACTTTCGCAAGGCACTGTATGTATTGTATTGTTTAAGGGGCAGTTTTGGGGCTTTATTCATTTTATTTTTTTTTTAAATACACTTTTTTTTTTTTTTTTTTCCCATTTTCTTGATGTCCCACTAGAGGACCTGAACCAGCGATACTTTGATCACTGCTTCAGTACTATACACTGAAATACACGTGTATTAAAAAGTGAAATTTGTACATTTGCTTTCACAAGGTAGGAGGAGCCAACACTTGTATAAGGCAAGGAAGATCAGACTGAATGGGGAGGGAGAGGAAGGGAAGGTCACCTCAGTTATCTCTGCATTATAAAACCTAGAAAAGTGTTTTGCCATCATAGGAAAGTTGAGATTCTCATCTTTCATGACTCCAAGAGTCTACTTATTACTAAGTTAGGATTGGGAGCACCTGAAGCCATAGTCACAGCCAGCGTTGGCACAAAGCTGGGTCACTTATTCAGAAACTGCACTGCTAATACCAGCCTTGAATTATCAGTGCAATCTCTGTGACTAGAATGTCCAAAAGGACCTGTGATGACATCATTGCCAAGAGTACACAGGCTCTTCACCCAGCCGAAGTACAGTCAGAATCTGCAGGCTGAATGCACTAATCTGGAGGCAGAGGCATCATAGGCTGGTTGTGGAGGTAAGAGGCTCATCTCTTATCTCCTCTGTCTGTTGTGGGGATGGTTTGGGAGGTGTGGAATTGGGGAATGATTTGCTGCAATTTTGGAAGGTTTTATCTGGGGAGAATGCTGCTGTCAATGGGTGACAGATGGAAATGGGGAGATTATCCCTGCCATTAGGTGAGGGGAATTTTGGATGGC
The DNA here is from genome assembly GCA_947044405.1 of Leptodactylus fallax. Classification (NCBI taxonomy): domain Eukaryota; kingdom Metazoa; phylum Chordata; class Amphibia; order Anura; family Leptodactylidae; genus Leptodactylus; species Leptodactylus fallax. The sequence continues at coordinate 4,389,161 of CAMRHE010000165.1, read as the reverse complement.
AATGCTGTTACCTGTGTTCGGCACTTCTAAAGTAAGATGGGTTGCTGCTCTGTCGTGTTTGGCTCTTCAGGGAAAGGTAGAATTATGCCCTACCGATAATTTGGTTTCACGAGCCACCATGAGAGCACCAAAACCGGAGAGACTGACCCTTGACCTTAATAGGAACAGGAACACTGAGCTTAAAAGCGCCCTCACCTCCTCAGTGGTTTTATAAATAATAGGAGCACCTCTCAGATACCCTACAGTCGTCACTTTCTCCCATCTCTTCTCTCTCCTGTCCTGAACTGGCCACCAAACGCTACAATGAGACTCTCAAAGCCACCCTGGATAAAGTAGCACCGTCCGAAAATCCCAACACAGACACCGGCAACCTTGGCACACTCATCAAACACGTCTTCTTCAACAATGCTCAAGATGTGCCAAACGGCTATGGCGAAAATCTCACAAATCTGCAGATTTTCTTCACTTCAAGTTTATGCTCAAAGCCTATAATTCTGCTCTTCACCTCGCCAAACAAGCTTACTTCACCTCTCTCATTTCTTCTCTCTCCAATAACCCTAAACGACTCTTTGACACCTTTCACTCCTTCCTCACGCCAAAGGTGCGGGTACCTGTCACAGACCTCAGTGCTCAAGACATGGGCACGTACTTTGAAGACAAAATCGACAACATCCGTCAGGAAATAACCAATTCTCCAAGCGGCATCAGTCCCCTTCCCTCCCTTGCTGCTCATTGTGAACTCTCATTATTTGACCCGGTAACAGAAGAAGTCTCCCAGCTACTTTCTTCTTCTCGCCCTACTACTTGCACAAGTGATCCTATTCCATCACACCTCCTCTGGTCTCTGTCCCCTACTGTTACAACTCACCTTACTAAAATTTTTAACCTCTCTCTTTCTTCTGGAATCTTTCCCTCCTTCTTCAAACATGCTGTCATAACCCCACTACTGAAAAAACCCTCCCTTGACCCATCCTGTGCTGCTAACTAACCTCCCCCTTCATCTCTAAACTCCTGGAACCCTTGGTTTTCTCCCGCCTAATCCGCTATCTCTCTGTTAGCTCTCTTCTGGACCCCTTACAGTCATGTTTTCGTGCACTACACTCTACATAAACGGCCCTCACAAAGGTCTCCAACGATCTCTTGACGATTAAATCTAAAGGGAACTATTCACTGCTTATTCTTCTGGAGATCTCAGCATCATTTGACACTGTAGACCACAAAGTCCTCCTCACTATGCGCCATTCTATTGGCCTCAGGGATAACACTCTCTCTTGGTTTTCTTGCTATCTCTTTGACCGCTCATTTAGTGTATCATTCGCTGGTGCTATTTTTTTCCTCTGCCCCTTGCAGTTGGGGTTCCTCAAGGCTTGGTCCTAGGCCCCCTCCTCTTCTCTCTGCACACAGCCCCAGTTGGACAAACCATTCACAAATTTGGCTTTCAATACCATCTTTATGCAGAAGATACCAAACTATGTACCTCATCCCGTGACAACAACGCTGCACTACTACAGAACACCAGTGACTGTCTCTCTGCTGTCTCTAACATCATGCCTTCTCTTTATCTGAAATGTAATCTACCTTGTGTCAGTCGATGTATTGGTTGCCCAACCATCACAGAATACTATATAAAATTATCACATTGACCCACAAATCCATCCATAGCGCTGCGCCCCCCTATATCTCCTCCCTCATCACTGTCTACCGCCCTAATTGTCCTCTCCGTTCTGCCAATGACCTTAGACTTGCATCCTCTGTTATCCGATCATCTCACTCCTGTCTCCAAGACTTTTCTCGAGCTGCAGCGGTGCTCTGGAATGCTTTACCCAAGACAATCCGATTAATCCCCAACTACGGCAGCTTCAAAACTGCCCTAAAATCACATCTGTATGGTCAGGCTTATTACATGCCCTGATCACAGTGTAGTGTGCGGAGGTGTAGAACAATAACACCTTTTATCCTTCCTCCTCTGTTCCTCAGATCTTGGCCCCTCCATCTAGAAGTTACACTGCACTCCTTGCACTTAGTATATGTTTATTCACAGATACTGGCTGGTGACAAGTTTATACAGCTTCATTTACACAACCTTTTCTATTAAAAGATGGCTGGACCATTGTAGCAAACAAGCCCTCTGACCTCGTGTCCCCCTATCTCCTCATAGAATGTAAGCTCTTGCGAATAGGGCCCTCACTCCTAGTGTGCGATATGTATTTCTATGTCACATTATAATGTCTCATATTGTCCTCTGATTTTTAAAGTGCTACGGAATATGTTGGCGCTATATCAAGTTGTTATTATTATTATTATTATTAAGGTACCATAATGCATCCAAGGGAGGAAAATTCAGAGGTGCTGTCATGGTGGCTCATGAAACCGAATTATCGGTAAGGCATAATTCTACCTTTAACCTCGCCACCATGATAGCACCAAAACCAGAGAAATACTAGATAACACCTACATTAGGGAGGGATTACTGCCTGCAAGACCTTACACCTGAAGGAGAGATCTTGAGACAATAAACAGGTCCAGCCTGTAGTTCTTAAAGAATGTATGGGGAGTAGATCATACTGCAGCTTTGCATATCTGTTCAAGAGACGCTGATGATTTCTGAGTTCAGGATACTGCGACAGCTCTTGTGGAATGGGCTTTATGAGACAGTGGAGGATCATTGTTAAAGGCCTTATAGGCCTCACAGATTGCTGACTTTAGCCAATGGGCAATAGAACCCTTACAGGATTTCTTGCCTTTGTTAGGACCTTAGAATTGGATGAACAGATTTTTATTCAACCGCCAGGAGTCTGTTATTTGCAGGTAGGCCAAAACCGACTGACATACATCCAGAGTGTGAAATGACTCTTCTAGTCTATTTTTTGGATTATTGAAAAAAAAAAAAAGCTAACACAATATCTTGTGACTTGTGGAAGTCAGTGACCACCTTGGAAAGAAATGCTGGGTTTGTTTTCAGAATTATTCTATCCTCCAGGACAGTAAGGAAAGATTCATTAACAGAGACAACTTGGATCTCACTAAACGCAGTTTTTAGGGTTAGCATTCTCAGAGGAATTTTGAAAGGGTTTAAAGGATGCATCATTAACCGCTTCGCGACCGCCCACTGTATATAAACGTCGGCTCTTGCTGGGCTTTGTGCAGCGCTGACGTTTATAAACGGACCCTGCTAAATTGGGGATCGGGTCTCCCCAAGGGTCAGGAACTCCGTGAACACAGCGCTAATAGCTGCTGGTGTCCATGGAGACATGATCAGGTCCCGATCATGTAGCTACCATATCAGGGAAAGTTTGTTGAAGTAACTGACAGCTAACACCCTGCTTCTTAACCCCCATTGGAGTTAAGCTCCGATCGGGGGGTTTTAACCCCTTGGATGCTGCGGTCAAACATGACCGTGGCATCTAAGGGGTTGCGCCATGCCAAATGTAACTCCCCCCCCGCCAAGATCGGGGGCTGCCCATATGTACTTTTTGCAGCCCGGGGTCTGGCCAGTGACTCCAGGCTGCCTAGAGCCCCCAGTGCCTGGTTGATCCTGCCGGGAAGTGAGAAAGTCAGGCTATGCGTCTGCATAACGCTGACTTCCTCTATAGACTGCAATACACATGCATTGTGCTGAACCAGCGATCAGTGTATGGCTGGTTCAGGTCTCCTAGTGGGACATCAGTAAAAAAAAAAAAAAAAAAAAAGAAGAAGCAAGGAAATAATGATTTTTCACCATCTCGCCTTAAAAAAAAATGCTATAAAAAGTGAACAAAAAGTCATATGTACCCCAAAACAGTACCAATAAAAAGCACAGATCGTCCCACAACCAACTCTGTCAACCGAAAAAAAAAAATTGCTACACATCTCAGAAGATGGCGATGCAAAAATAATTGATTTCCTTCCCCAAATGGGTTTTTGTTCTGCAAAACTAGTAACGCATAAAAAACAATATAAATGAGGTATCGCCAAAATCACAGCGACCCGCTGAATAAAGGTAACATGTTACTTATGCTGTACGCTGTGTGGAAAAAACATTAAAAGGTGAAAAGCAATACCACAATGGATGGGGTTTTTTTTAATCCACCAAGAAAGAGTTAATAAAATTTAATCAATACGTTATAGGGACCCTGAAATGATATAATTACAAAATACATCTCACCCCGCAAACAACAAACCCTCATATGGCTTAATCACCAGAAAAATAAACAAAATCCCCAAAAATTGGCAAATCATTAGAACAAAACTAGTTGCAGCAGGAAGGGAATGTATAAGCTGAGACACCCCAAATTTAGAGCTTACAAGGGAAAAGACACCAGAAGTGATCCCCAGAGTAACCCCCCATCATAGGAGCTACTGGGGAAATAGTAGGGAATTTGGTGTTCCCAATGTGCTCCGCACAACTTACATAATCGCTGTTCACCATCCGCTGTGCAGTCACGTCTGGGATACTAAAGCACACTACACCCCTTGATAAATTCTTTGAGGGGTGCAGTTTTCAAAATGGGGTCATTCCCTAAGGGATTCCACTTTAATGGTACTTTAGAGGCTCTGCAAACATGACATGGCATCCAGATCCCAAACATCTGAATCTGCGTTCCAAAAGCCACATAGCGCTCCTTCCCTTCTGCACCCTGCTGTGTGCCCAAACTGCAGTTTATACCCACATGTATGACACTGGTGTACCCAGGATAACGTACTTAATGTCATATGTAGGTATAAACTGCTGTTTGGGCACAGCTGGGCACAGAAGGGAAGGAGCGCTATGTGGTTTTTGGAGCACAGATTTAGACGGTCTGGTTTTTGGACTTCATGACACTTTTGCAGAACCCTGAAATGCCAGTAAAGTGGAATCCCCTGACACGTGACCCCATTTTTTGAAACTACACCCCTGAAGGAATTTATCCATTGGGTACAATGAGCGTTTTTAAACCCCTAAGTGTTGCATTAATTTATTTTCCAGAAATTAATACGCAGCTGATGGTGAAAACGACAATTTTTCCAGGAATACATCAATTCAGTGAGTAATATGTTGTGACCGGCTTGTATCAGAGATGAATGCTCCAAAAGCTATTGTGCCCGGGATACCAACTTACCAGTTTTTGGAGTGGTTGTGTCTGCTGACAAGTTGGGCACAACATATCGGGCACTGAAATGGCGTATCTTTGGAAAAATTGCAATTTTCACTTTTCGTTATCAGCCGCGCATTCCTTTCTGGAAATTAAATTAATGCAACGCTCAAAGGTTAAAAATGCTCGCTACCCGACTTGATAATTCCACTTTGGAAGGTACACCCCACAAGGGATTTATGTGTCTGCAGGTTCTACTTTACTGCCAATTCAGGGACTCTGCAAAAGTGGCATGACTTCCATAAACCAAACTGTGCTCCAAAAACCAAAATAGCGCTCATTCCCTTCTGTGCCCAAACAGCAGTTTATTACCCACATATGGCGTTGCTAAGTACGTTATCCTGGGTACTACAGTGTCATACATGTGGGTATAAACTACTGCTTTGACACACAGGAAGGCGCAGATGTCAAGGAGCGATATGTGCTTTTGGATCACTGACTTAGAGTGTAGTTTTTTTGGACGCCATGTCACATTTGTAGAGACTCTAAAATTGCCCCTACAAAATGGGGTCACTTCTTGGGGAATTCCAGTTTACTGGCACCTTCAGGGCACCGCAAAAACAATATGGCGTCCAGAAAATCCCACTAAATCTGTACTCCAAAAGCTAAAAAGCGTAGTGCTCCATCCCTTCTGAGCCCTGCTGTGTGCCCAAGCAGCAGTTTACACCCACACATACAACTTTTTTTCTACCCGGGATAGCCCACTTAATAGTTTTAGGATTGTATGTCTCTGATGACACAAACTGGGCGCAATGTATTGGGCACCGAAATACCATATTTCTTTAAAAATTTAAATTTTCACTTGCTACATTAATTTTAGGGAAGCACTCTTGGGCTCTAAATGACAATACCTTTTGATAAATTCCTTAAGGGGTGTAGTTTCTAAAATGGGGTCACTTTTTGGGAGTTTCCATTGTATTGATACTTTAGGGGCTCTGCAAATGCGACATGGCACCTGAAAACTATTCCAGCAAAATCTGCCCTCCAAAAGCCAAATAGCGCTATTTTCGTTCCGAGCCCCACCATGTACCCATACAGCAGATTATGGCCACATATGGGGTATTTTCGTTTTAAGGAGAAATTGTGTAACAAACTGTGGGGAGCTTTTTCTCATTTATTCTCTTGTGAAAATAAAAAATTTGGGCCTAAATTGATGGTTTATTGGAAAAAAAAAGTAATTTTTCATTTTCACGTCTCCATGTTAATAAAATCTGTGAAACAGCTGTAGGGTCAAACTGCTCACTATACCCCTTGATATGTTCTGTGAGGGGTGTAGTTTCCAAAACGGGGTCACTTTTGGAGGTTTCCATTGTATTGGTACTCTATGGGCTCTGCAAATGCAACATGGCACCTGAAAACTATTCCAGAAAAATCTGCCCTCCAAAAGCCAGATAGCGCTCTTTCCATTCCAAGCACCACCATGTACCCATACAGAAGATTAAAATCACATATGGGGTATTGCCACGTTCATGTGGAATTGTTTAACAACCTGTGTGGTGCTTTTTCTCCTTTAACCCCTTGTGAAAATGAAAACTTTCGGGATAAAATGACATTTTAATAATTTTTCATTTACACATCCAAATGTTAATAAAATCTGTGAAAAGGCTGTTGGGTCAAAATGCTCACTATAGGGGGCGGAGCCTGACTGTGGAAGGGAATGGTCGCATAGCTGCACAGCTCCAGGCCTGAGTCTCTTATAGCGACAAATTAGCGACGTGCCCGTGGATTATATTAACCCAAAAGACACTGGGAAAGCTGCCTTACCTCTGGGGATGCCGAGAAGAAAGAAATCTGCGGTAAAGCCGCAGAAAATATCAGATTTTTACTTCCCCCACGGAGGTGGGGAAGATCAAAATGGCGGCGGCTCACACTCCAGCGCGGTCTCCGGGGCCTCGACTCCAACTCGAGACCCTCCGGAAGAGAAGCTCACGCTATCGGCGCAGCGGAGAACGCTGTCAGCGCCGTCGCTTCATCAGTTGATGGAATGCGGAGGTCCGGAGGCGTCGGGGCCGTCTCCCCGGCGGGCAGGGGAGAGCGCGGTTTCGGGGCCTTCTCGGGCCGACGCACCGAGGCCTATAGGCCTACATAATGCGGAGACACCCACCTCGCCTACTGCTAGCCCGGCCAAACAGAAGCCCAGGATCCAGACAGAGGAGCCCCAAGAAGGAGAGGTGAGCGATACTACACAGCACATACCGCCATCCACCGATTTTTTTGCGGATATTCCGGCAACAGAGAGTTTACTCACTGAGGCCTCCATGAAAAACATGCTTATGGCCTTCTGTAAATCTCTGACAACAGACCTGTCCTTAATGGTTAAACCGCTAGATAGAGACCTTCAGGAGTTGCAGAAACGCACAGTTCATGTGGAATCTAAAATGGCGGAATTTGCTGCCTCACATAATCTTCTCATAGATGCTCACAATGCGGTGGAAAAGGATGTGTCGTTTCTTAAATCTAAAATAGCAGACCTAGAGGATCGCTCGCGGCACAACAATCTGAAATTCCGAGGGATTCCAGAGTCCGTATCTGCGAATAACCTCACAGTTTTCCTTCTAGATCTGATGCGCACGCTAATACCAAGTCTTACGAAAATGGAATTAACTATTGATAGAGCGCACAGAGTCCCAAGACCTTCACATCTGGATGAAACCGTACCCAGAGATGTCCTAGCAAAGATCCATTTTTACCGCACTAAAGAGATGGTGCTGCTGACCTCACGGAAAATTGGCCGTTTACCTGATCCATACCAGAAAATATCTATCTACTCTGATCTTTCGGCTGCAACACTACAACTAAGAAGGCAATTTATCCCTATCACTACAGCGTTAAGCCAACATAATATCCTATACAAATGGGGATTCCCGGTTAGAGTGATCGTATCCCGAGACAACCTTACTTATGTTATCAACTCTCCGGAAGATGGCAAAAAGTTGCTAAATAAATGGGACATTGCAACCAGTGATCTGACCTCCAAACCACCACCTGGCCCTGTGTCAGATGGATGGCATCAACCGAAAACCCCAAGGCGTCCACCAAAAGGGCTGAACAGCTAGAGACTCACTCTACAACGGATTTCGTATGTCCACGATTGCTGAACTTATCCCCCCAAGATTACAACAGCCGCTGGTCCGCTGTACCACATTTCTTTTCCTTGTTTTGTTTCGGTGGCTTACCCACTGGTTTCTATGTCTCTACAGTTTGTTTGCTCTTCGGTTCTGGCACATGGGGCGTCGTGACTACACAAGGCGGGGACGATTCTGCTCCCTACCGCTACTGGTAACTTCTGAAGTGGGTGGTTGTGGTAAGATCTTTGAAGCATTACTAAATGTGAATTATGGTACTTAAAATTATGTCTATGAATGTCAGAGGTTTGAACTCCCCTCAAAAGAGAGCCAATTTGTGGCGAGAGGCCCGAGTTCAAGGCTGTGACATTCTTGCAGTTCAGGAAACACATCTTTTGGAGGTGGATGCCATTCGCATCAAGCATGCCTCATACCCACACATATTTCACGCTCATTGTACCTCCAAGCGCAGGGGAACACTAATAGGAATCAAAGATTCAGTGGCATTTCAGCTGGTGTCCTATTATGCTGACCCTGGAGGGCGATTTGTCATATTAGTTTGTATCTTTAATAATGTCAAGTACACGTTGGTCTCGGTCTACGCCCCAAACAAAAGACAGGTGTCATTCTTGGGGAAACTCATGAAAGCAGTGGAGCGAAGAAAACAAGCATGCTTAGTATTAATGGGAGACTTTAACATGGCTCCAGATCCAGGGGTAGACACTACCTCTAGCATAGCGACACGTCATCCTTCCTTTTCGCAGGCTATATGGCGCCATGACTTATTTGATATTTGGCGTATCCTTCATAATACCGAAAAAGATTACACTTACTATTCAACTGTACACAATAGCTATTCAAGAATAGATTTATTTCTAATAGAACAAGCTAGTATTCCCCTTGCCGTGCAGTTGGAAATTTCACAAATAACTTGGTCAGACCATGCAGCAATAACCCTGACCCTAATGGAAAAATATGATTGCCCTAGAGCGTATATCTGGAGGTGTAATGAATTCTTAATGTCGCAGCCAAAATATAAAGCAATTTTGGAAAATGACCTGAAGGAATTCTTTCAGATTAATGCTCCTTCAGTATCTAGCCCTGATATATTGTGGAACTCACATAAAGCCTTTATCAGAGGAACATTTATTCGATTGGGTCACATAGAAAAGAAAACTAGGCTAGCAGAAATTGACCGACTACTGCACCAGATAAAATCTATAGATAACGATAATAAAAAATCTCCTTCCCCCTCCAATGCTGCAAAATTGGTGATGCTACGTCAACAATTGACAGCCTGTCTACTGCATAAATATGAGAAGAACCTGAAAAGAGTGAAAGCTACTTACTACTCTCAATCTAACAAAGCAGGCAAGCTCTTAGCGTCCAAGCTTAAACAAAAACATGCCAGGTCTAAAATTCCGTTTCTTCAGAGTAAGGATGGTGCACACAAAATCTATGATCCTAGTGGCATCGCCAACGCATTTAAAGCTTTCTATGAAGGCTTATATAATATTAAAGAGGACTCTTCTGTGATACCTCCGGCGAAACAAGACATTGTAAACTTTCTTACAAGCACCCAATTGCCCACACTCACTAAAGCACAACTAGACTCTTTGAACGAGCCCATCACATCATCAGAGTTGCTGTCAGTAATTAAGTCGCTGCCACCCCGAAAATCCCTGGGCCCAGATGGCCTCACTAATGAGTATTATAAAAAGTTTTCTCCAATTTTGCTTAACCCGCTGTTGTCCTTTTTAACGGCTGTGGTAGACTCTGGCACTATTCCGGGGGAAAATCAGGAGGCACTGGTGGTGACGTTGCCTAAACCGGGCAAGCCTGCCACCAGCCCCCAAAACTTTCGACCAATATCCCTATTAAACTCAGATTTAAAAATTTACGCCAAAATGATAGCAAATAGAGTAGCAGCTTGTCTTCCGAGCCTAATAAATTACGACCAGGTGGGATTCGTGAAGGGGAGGCAATCATATGACAATACCAGACGCATTTTGAATATTATACATCATATTAACTCAAAAAAAATGGAAGCAGTGGTTCTCGCATTAGATGCCGAGAAGGCGTTTGACCGCATTTGCTGGTCGTATGCCTTCCTGGTGATTAGGAGGATGGGGTTCGAGGGAGTTATTCTGAAAGCAATTGAGGCACTGTATTCTGCGCCTTCTGCAAGAGTATTCACTAACGGGGTAGTATCAGATCCCTTTTTAATAACGAACGGGACTAGACAGGGGTGCCCCCTCTCACCGCTGATATTTGTTCTCTCGATGGAACCGCTGGCCCAAGCAATTAGACTAGACCCAGAGGTGGGTGGCATTAATATACGGGACAAAACTCATCTTATATCATTATATGCAGATGATATCATTCTTACTTTGTCCAAGCCACTAAAGTCTATTCCCCGACTTATGGAGATTATAGCTAATTTTGGTCACTTATCATATTATAAATTAAATATGGCCAAATCACAAGCTTTACCCTTGCATATCCCTCCCTCTTTACTACATCCCCTACAGTCAAAATATGACTTTGATTGGAGGAAGGAGGGTGTTCAATATTTGGGGATACAGGTGACACCCAATACGGGGGCCCTATACAGAAATAATTACATACCCATGTTGAAAACACTGCAGGATGAGATGGAGAGAATGTCCCCAATAGACGTGTCTTGGATGGGACGTGTCGCGGCTTTTAAGATGTTATTATTGCCCAGACTCCTATATCTGTTTCGCACACTCCCGATAGCCGTCCCAGCTTCGTTTTTTGAAACTATGCAAAGGATGATCTCAAAATACATATGGAATGGAAGGAGACCCAGGGTTAACAAAAGCTTCCTATTTAAACAAAGAGAAGCGGGAGGACTGGGGGTTCCAGTGGTTAGGAATTATTACATAGCGTCCCTAGTCACACAGTGCGCTAGATGGAGATTAGCTGATACCTCGGTACCATGGATCCACATAGAGCAATCGTCCATATATCCTTTAAGACTGAAGGACACCCTGTGGGCGCCCTTCTGGAACATTCCTATGCCTGAGTCCCTGTCCCCAGTTATGCAAGCAGCTGTGATCGCATGGAAGCTGCTTCACGGGAAAGCAAATCCTACAAGTCACTTTTATGCCTCAGAGATGCCTTTGTCACTTATGGCCTGGGCGATAGAAGACCTAGTAATTTCGGAGTGGGAGACGAAGGGGATTACACAGGTCTCCCACTTACAATCTGATACCAAGCAATTTTTATCATTTACAGATCTAACACAGAAATTTGGAATTCATAGAGGTGACTTCCTTAAGTACTCTCAAATAGGGCATTTTATATCTAAGAACCCGATATCGACAGTACCCCACAGTGGTAAGGTATTCACCCGGATGTCGACTAAGATGAGGGGTTTAAGGTTTCTATACGATAGAATGGATGGAGTAGCAACTTTTACTAGATCTACACCATTCCGTTGTTGGGAGAGGGATTTGGGAAGAACCATCACCTTGGATGAGTGGGAACAAGCTATCAAACTTAGTCATACATCCTTAAAATGCAATACTCACATAGAAACGGCTATGAAAGTGACTTTAAGGTGGTACAGAACCCCATCCACTTTACATAGGGCATACCCGTCAGTCTCTGAGGAGTGCTGGAGAGGATGTGGAGGGAAAGGAACCCTTATCCATATTTTGGGACATTGCCCCATAATTTGTGGATACTGGCATAGGGTCTTTGACATGTTATCAGAAATATTTAATTTCCGCCTCCCCTACTCCTCACCTCTGGCCATCCTATCAATTGGAATTCTTGAGGAATTGAACAAATATAAAAAACTCCTCTGTAAAATCTTGACAATAGCTAAATTAATGTTGGTGCAAAGATGGAGATCAGTTACCCCTCTGTCAGACTCCGCATTGTTGCTGGCTATTAATACTACATATACCTATGAGAGGGTAATTGCACTGGGAAATGACTCCTATCTTAGATTTGCAAACATATGGGATGCATGGGCTAACTCTCGATTTGTTGCACAACGAGAGCCAGGAAGCAGGGAGGTTTAGGGAGTGGAAGTGGAATGGAACATATGAAAGGATCGTCTTTGAAATATGTCACGCTAACCCTGGAAATGTGCCTAAATGTTAGTGTTATTGTTACTGTTATCGCTTACTCAATTTCTGTTTCCTGTCTCATTGATGTACAATCCAAAGAATATGCCTTGAACAAATTATGTAAGAATGTATATCACAATGTATGTCAATATTCTCACATTTATTTTGAAAATCAATAAAAATTATTGAAACTAAAATGCTCACTATATGCCTTGATAAATTCTGAAAGGGGTGTAGTTTCCAAAATGGAGTCACTTTTTGGGGATTTCCTTTGTATTGGTACTCTAGGGGCTCTGCAAATGAGACATGGCACCCGAAAACTATTCCAGCAAAATCTGCTTTGCAAACGTCCAGTGACGCTCCTTCCCTTCTGTGCACTGCCGTGTTCCCAAATATCAGTTTACACCAACATGTGGCGTATTTCTGTGCTCAGGAGAAATTGTATAACAATCAGTGAGATGCATTTTCTCCTTTAACCCTTTGTGAGTGTGTTAATTTTAGGGCTAAATGAATGTATTGTTGAAAAAAAAAAATGAAATGTCTAAATTTCACCTCCATATTGTTTTAATTTCCATGAAATGCTTAAAGGGTTAACAAACTTCCCAAATGCTGTTTTGAAAATGGAGTGATTTATGGGGAGTTTCTAATATATAGGCCTTTATAATCACCTTCAGAACTGAAGTGGTCCCTGAGAAATTAGTATGGGAAATTTTCTTGTAAATCTGGAAAATCGCTGTTACACTTGTAAGACTTCTAATGTCCAACATAAATGAAAGGACGATTAAAAGATTATGCCAATATAAAGCAGAGATATGGTAGATAATATTTCTTCATGTATTTGGGTGGTATGACTACCTGTTTGAAAAGCAGAGCATTATACATTTTGAAAATTCCGATTTTTTTCCAAATTTCCAAAAATCAAGTTTCCTATTTTTTTTAATACATAAATACAAAAATATTGTTCAATGTTTACCACCAACATGAAGTACAATGTGTCACTGAAAAACGGGGATATCCAGACATAGATTTGGTGACCATTCTCCCGAATCTAAGTAATTCTTGCTGAGAAAGTCTGCTACTATATTTTATTTGCCTTTCAGATGTACTGCTGTAATAGACTGGACGTTGGCTTCCGCCCAGCAAAATATTTTTTGAGACAGGGACTGTAGCAACCTATGCTTTGTGCCTCCCTGATGGCGGAGAAAGGCTACTGCAGACGAGTTGTCTGAGTAAATTCTCACATGTTGCTTGGCAAGAAGGCTCAGACCTTTGGAGTGTCTCCCATACTGCCCTCAATTGTTTATAATTGAAAGATAGTGAATTTATGCGGGGGAACCAATGACCCTACAATAGAGTGGATTGGATTTCTACTCACCAACCCCACTGCCTTGCATTAGTGGTAACTGTGAATATTGGTTCTAGATTCCAGGGACCTCTTGCTCAGGTTTTGATCTTGAACCCAACAATTTAAAGATCTTTTAACTAGGTGGGGAAGACATCTTTTTATCCAGAGCGAGCTGAAACCTGTCACATGACTTTAGGATCTGGCATTGGAAGGCGTGTTAATGAAACTGACTCCAGGCCACGGCCGGAATACATGCAGTCATGAGTCTCAGAACTGACTTAGCCTTTCAGAAAAAACCTTTTACTCAGTCAGTGAGGCAATAATTTTTTCCCTGATTTTATTTTTCTTCTCCAGTGGAAGGAAGGTCATGTGCAAGTCTGATTTTAGGAGCAACACAAAAATAAATAAATAAATATGTAAGTGCTCGTACTGAGAACGAATTTCTCCATATTGAAAATCCAGCTGGAGCAAATTTATTGTTGGAATAATTTGATTTTTTAGAAGTAGAGATGAGGAGGCTCTACTTTTATAGTAAGGGATCATGTGAATGTGTTTTCTTGTTTTTTTTTTTTTTTTTTTTACCTGAGAAAGGCTTCCACGTCCACTATTATTTGTAAATAATCTTGAGGCTGTGGATATTCCAAACAGGAACGCCACAAACTGGAAATGTTTTATTTCCCCCTGGAATGGTAGAGCGAACCTGAGAAATTTGTGGTGAGCAAAGGATATTGGGATATGGAAATAGTCACCATAGACCTAAAAGATGCCTATCACTGCATCTTTCTGGATTAATGGAAAGGTAATTTTTATAGTCTTCATCTTGAAGCGTTTGCACTTTATGAATTTCTTGAGATATTTTAGGTTTATAATGGTACAATATGTACCGCTGGGCTTCCGCAGCAGAAAAAGACAGGGATAGTGCCCTAGACCTAACTCTGGTGCTGGGATAGACACTATTGCACACAGAGATAGTAGATTCCCTACACCACCTCCATCGTCTTTTTTAGAAGGGGAGAGGAGGGGCACACTATTGAATAGCCTGCTTAGAATCCAAGGATTCAGTTAGTTTTTCCCAGCTGTGGACAAACTGAGAGAGCCTTTCCCAACCTCAAAGAGTTAATGTTGTTTTGGGGGTTGATTAGGATTGAGAAGGAAGGCTCTACCTCTTCCCCTTTTGGGGTAACTCCACTTCACTTCTCTTTATATTCTTTTTTGCGAGAGCGAAAGGGGTGAAAAATCCATCTAGACTTAGGAAATCCCTTTTTCTTATTTTGCTGTCTTTTCAAGCAGCTTATTCAAATCTGACACAGACACAAGTTTTCTTTCAAAAGGAGGATCACACAACTTCATCTTAGACTTAGTATGTCCCTGGGTCCAGTACTTAAGCCAAAAGACACATCTTGCAGAACTGGATAAAACTGCTGATCTTGCCACAAAGCATACAGACTTCATCGTAGCATCAGCTAAGAAGGCATAGGAATAGAGGCTAATATCTGATCTCTAGAAGTTTTTTCCTCTAAATGCTGGAGCCAAGCATATAATGGTCTAGCCACGCTAGTAGCCGCAATGTTTGGTATCAGCAGAGCTGTAGTGGCTTCACAGGTCTTTCTAAGGATTCTATCAGCTTTATTATCCATTGGATCACAGAGCTGAGAAGCATCCTCAAATGGGAGTGTTTTTTTTTTTTTTTTTGTTAACTACCTTAGAGACCTGTACATTAATTTTAGGGATATCCTCTCACAATTCAGTATCTTCAGATGCAAACTAGAATTTCTCATTAAACTCTCTTTGGAATGCTGAGTTTTCTTTCAGGGTTATTCCACTCTTTTTTCATCATCTTAAGAATATCTTGTGAACAGGAAAGACTTTTACGTTTTTTTGTGCTACAAGACCTGCAAACATAATATCTTGTATGGAGAGCGACTCCCTATCGTCTGCTTTAGACACCGGGGGAACTTCACCTTCTTCAAAAACCATCATCTTCAAAAGAGACGATAACCATCTCTGACTTAGAAGATAATAATTTGTGTTCTTTATAAGAAGGTATTGTTTCCACTTGAGGAAAAGTAAAAGCCACCATTGAAGTCGGAACTTCCTGTTTAATCAAGGATTTTATATATTTCAAAAGAAGAATTTTCCCTGATGCACGATATAATTGCAGAGAGTGCGTGTTTTTTATTTTTTTTTAATTTATCTGTGAGATTTTTAGCGCATATGGCACATTTTTAAATTTTTGGCTTCACTGGAGGCACTTTTTCTCCTTATAGTAAAAGAGTATTACATGTAAATGAGAAAAAAAAAATTAACATTTAGTAAGTGATCCTCCAAAGGAGGCCATGTACTCACAGAAGCAGGTACTGAAGCTAGCTCCATAGACTCAGACTTGGAGGAAGCTAGACGCTCAGCAGAAGACATAGTGAAGCCATAATAGAACAGTGTCTCTTACCTTCTGGGTTTGAATTTGGCACTAAAGAGAAGAGCCCTGCCTGCTCTGCCACTCAACATGGAACATAGAAGGAGTAGAAACAGCACTCCGGCCTATGCAGGAGTGTTTCAAATCCTATGTAGGATATTTCAAATTTCCCGACCTGTGATGTCCGCGTCACGTACGTACCGATGCTGGGACCTGCGCTGCCTGAACACCACAGCAGGAGCAGAAGGGAAAGAGTAGCGGAGGCTCCAGGAAGAACCCACTAAAGGGGAACCTGGAGCGCAGTTCACCAGCCAGAAGGAGCCCCAGCCTGTAAGACTGGACCCCAACAGCAGACTTCATGCAGGAAGGCTACCTGCAAAGTAGAGATCCCCTGCTGCCTTTTCACCAGGATAACACCAGAGAAGGACTCTCATCCATCAGAGAAGGACTCTCATCCATCAGAGAAGGACTCTCATCCATCAGAGAAGGACTCTCATCCATCAGAGAAGGACTCTCATCCATCAGAGAAGGACTCTCTGCGACCTGATCCTAACAGGAACAGAAAAACACTGAGGAGATGAGGGAGCTTTTAATCTCTCTGTGTTCCTGTTCCTATTAAGGTCAAGGGTCAATCTCTCTGGTTTTGGTGCTGTCATGGTGGCGAGGTTAAATATATTCTACTGGATGCTGGTATTTGGCACTGCTGGGGAGGTATTTTTCACTGCAGTATGGTATCTGTTGTTGCTACAGATGTTATGTGTGCTATACTGTTCTAATTGGGTGCCACTGGTGAGGGTCTTAAGTGTACAGCACAGTGGTAGGCTCCGGAGTCACAACAGGTTGACTGGAAAGGTTCATGTACAAAAAAAGTTTGAGAAGCCCTAATTTATTTAGCAGTGGTGTTGCAGGGTGCTGAGGCTTGGTTAACTTAACTTGAATGGGACAAAGGTGCCACAATTATTAGATACATTGTCTTCAAGTACTCATATGTACACGTTGGACACTTGCAGATCTGATATTGATGGCCTATTCAGTCAAACATACACATCCCCAATATTACAACAAAAAATAATTAAAAAAAAAATCTGGACCAAATACCTGCATGCGTACTCTACAGTATATACGGATCCTTGACTTTGTTCTTCCCAATTCTGCATGTCTGCCTACAACATCAAGAATACAGCTGTTTAGTTACATAAGTAAACACGAAAAACAAAACCAAACCAAGAATAAGTATCAATTTCTTTATATTCTAATCTAAACCTTTTACAGAAACACACAAACACAGTTTTTCTAAGACCTAAAGAGGTAAGTATGAGTAACAAAACAGATAGCACAGCATACTACATTGTTTCCATAACTTCTCAGGTACATAAGCAGCAGCTACGATGTTTCTGGACAGTCTATTTCATTTTATCAAAATTACAGAAACCATGTTCAGCTGTTTCTAAAAGGCCCAGCCTCAAGACTTGGAGCCACATATTCCCATCTCAGTCAAAGCCAGCTGAGATGGCATTATCCTTTACGTAATATGTATGCTGTGACCACAAGAGACAAAATGAGAAAGAATCAAGACATATGACTGCTATAATCATTAGGCTGTGATACTGTGTAGCAGGTTAGCTGTGGGTGAGCTGCAGATTGTAAAGTACAGACCAATGAATGTGAACATGGTTTAACAAAACAAAACAGCAGCTCAGATTAGAGACCAGGTCAATGCCACACAGAGTTCTAGCAGCAGACACATCTCTACAACAACTGTTAAGAGGAGACTGTGTGCAGCATGCCTTCATGGTAAAATAGCTGCTAGTAAAGCACTAAGGACAGGCAACAAGCAGAAGAGACTTGTTTGGGCTAAAGAACACAAGGAATGGACATTAGAACTGTGGAAATCTGTGCTTTGGTCTCATGAGTCCAAATTTGAGATCTTTGGTTCCAACCACTGTGTCTTTGTGCGACGCAGAAAAGGTGAACGAATGGACTCTACATGCCTGGTTCCCACCGTGAAGCATGGAGGAGGAGGTGTGATGGTGTGGGGGTGCTTTGCTGGTGACACTGTTTATTCAAAATTGAAGAAATACTGAACCAGCATGGTTACCACAGCGTCTTGCAGCGGCATGCTATTCCATCCGGTTTGCGTTTAGTTGGACCATCATTTATTTTTCAATAGGACAATGACCCCAAACACACCTCCAGATTGTGTAAGGGCTATTTTACCAAAAATGAGAGTGATGGAGTGCTACGCCAGATGACCTGGCCTCCACAGTCACCAGACCTGAACCCAATCGAGATGGGGTGAGCTGGACCGCAGAGTGAAGGCAAAAGGGCCAACAAGTGCTAAGCATCTCTGGGAACTCCTTCAAGACTGTTGGAAGACCATTTCAGGTGACTACCTCTTGAGGCTCATCAAGAGAATGCCAAGAGTGTGCAAAGCAGTAATCAAAGCAAAAGGTGGCTACTTTGAAGAACCTAGAATATAAGACATATTTTCAGTTTCACACTTTTTTGTTAAGTATATAATTCCACGTGTTAATTCATAGTTTTGATGCCTTCAGTGTGAATCTACAATTTTTATGGTCATAAAAATACAGAAAACTCTTGGAATGAGAAGGTGTGTCCAAACTTTTGGTCTGTACTGTACATTTGCATATGCCAAGCTAAGGTTTTAAAAGCTTATAACTTGACTTGATTTAGCTAAGCTGTGGTCACTGTAGCTGTGCCCTTATGGAGCAGATATAAAACAGACACTGTTTTATAGTACAGTACGAGCTTGTGTCAGGCTTACCCACCTTGTGCTGAGCCAGTTCTGGAAGAGATCTGCGGACATGTTCTTGAAGCCTATATAAAGCCACAGAAGGCTCATTGGCGAGGACATACATGCTCTCAGTGAACTTGTCTGTTACTAGAACAAAACAAAGATGCTTAAAGGGTTTTTCTGTGCATATCCCATTCAATATCCATAACCTGGAAAACCCCTTTAAGGACTAGTGTAAATATAATTCTATCAGGGATGATGTTAGCACTAGCTTCTACAAATCTGAGGATGTAAACATATAATCACTACAGTCAATATGTAGCAAGAAAGATCAATAGAAAAACATCTCACTCTGAGTTTATATGGTCATCTATGGTCATCTGCATTTCCACATGGAGATATAACACAAGTTACTGCATGATGTTTTATTCTCTGTTCAGACAGAAAACTTTTCAGAGTTTTGTTGGGCCCCTGTTAATGGGGTTGTGTAACAAAAAAAATACTGATCCGCTCTCCATAGGATAGGGCATAAATTGCAGATCGATGAGGGTCCAAACATTGAGACCTCTACCAGTCCAGAGAACGATAGTCTTTTAGCGCCAATGTGAATGTAGTGGTGGACGCAGAATTTGCCATTCACTTCAGTGGGAGTGCTGTCTATTTCCTGAGCTCCCACTAAAGTGAATGTAGAGGGGACACACATTTTGCATCCACCGCTTCATTTGCAATAGGGGTAATACGTGCTTTTTCTAGGAATCGGTGGGGGTCCTATGGATAGGGAATAAATTATTTTTTTACATAACCCCTTGAATGTTATATGCCACAATTATCTGATATAAATATCTGTCCCATTTATCTCTATAATGGATCCCCCAGCCCCATCCTGCTGACAGCCAAATTCACACTACAAACTGTAGTTAGCTTTACAGAAACAACCCAGTTCACTAGACACTAGATATGCCATTTCTGTAACTTACATAGAAGTGAATGCATGCTACAGGGACCATGTACAACAGTGAGTTATAGTACATCTCACAAGTTACAGGAACAGTGTAGTTCATTGTTCTTCGCTGTTCCTGTACCTCCCCTTCAATTTTATAGGCGTTATAGAAACAGCACGGATTAGCAGCTCAGTGGTTTCTGTGAATCCCACCACTGGTGACAGCCTGGATGTGCCATCGGTGGGATGGAGTCAAAAGAGGTGGGGGGGGGGGATCTCTCCATTCTAGAGACAGGTGGGACCCGCATCTATGACACATTTCTAGTCTCCTGTCTATATGCCATGAAGGTCTGTTAGTTCATATCACATGCATTTACAACTTAGCTGTTGTGTCAGAACTTTTAATTCAACTTGGGTGTGAATGGATAAAAAAGCTCACCATCAATGTGAGAGGTAACACGGGAATGAAGACGATCATTACACATGTGGCAACATTTACTACAAGCATTGCCCTGTGCATATCGATGGAAATATGCAAAAAGTCATGGCTCCTGAATCACATATGGCAAAACTGGTGCGCCCCAAGGGGTTAACAACAGCCCAGACGAGGGGGGGGGGGGGGGGGGGGGGTGTATGTTTACATCTGTGACGGACCCGAGTATTCTTCTTTTTACCTTTCTTCACCTTTATCTGCATCTCCTGCTCCTCCATGACCACCGCTGGATGGTGCTCTGTTCACACACACGTAGATGTAATGGAAAGCTACGCCTTGCGAACACGGTAGATGCTAGAATGAGGTTGGTATACTATGGATCCCAGTTCTCTCCAATAGCAGTCCGGGTACAAGGTCCAAAGGTTCTAGCTGCGTGCACAATATTGCTACGCCACACTGTAATCCACTGGACGCCGCAGAACTACTAACACCACAAGTTTACCTGACAACATTAGAACCACTTGTCCACGAAAACTACATAGAAAAGTCACCTGACTATGCTGTGGCGAATCACAGTGCAGACTACATTATTGACCAATCAGAAACTGCCTAGTGCTAGCCAATCGGAAGGCGCCTCACATCCAAACACCAGGAAGTGTGCGCTGCTCGTCTACTAGGAAGCTGGTCTGGTTAACGCTTGCCATGCTGCACAGCAGGAGGGAGCTGCGCCTTTAAGAACCCTCGAAAAAGACGGATGATGATCATTGCATTACATGGGTGGGTGATGTTGTGGAGGACCCTGCGCTGTGACTGATATTGCAGTGTGCGCTGGGATGATTCTTCATGGAACAGTAGACATGATGTGCGGTGCGATGTGTGGTGTAATACATTCTGTTGCTCGCTGTTATCAGTCATTACAATGTTGGCGATGTCTTTAATGGGATTTCCTATACGTTGTCCAGAAAATGGTCTGCCCCTGTGGTCACATATCTTGTGATGTGAGAAGCTCCACGTCTGCTATAGGTCCTTGGCTGTTCCCTAACTAGGTTCACATCTGAAATTGTTTTTCTGGTTTTCTGTTCCATTAAAGGACCACACCAACTAAAATATCTGCAGTGCACGATGGGGCACCCCTTTGAATATAAAGTGGTTCTTTGAATTTCCGGTGTTGTGTCCATCCTTTTACTACTTAGGTTCACACCTGCTTTCAGGTTTCCATACTTCGGGTCCGCTTGGGGACACGAAAAGTGGAAACCCAATATGGCTAAAAAGCAGTTACCCACGGACCCTATAGACTGAAAAATGTGGAGTGAAAAGTGCTGCTTGCAGGACTTTTCTCTCCTTATTTTTCAAGCGGAATCGGGAACAGAATCCCGGAATGGAATCTGGGTGCAGGTTTGAACCTAGCTTTTAGCTTTTTTTTTTTTTTTATTTTATTTTAGCATCTGTGACAGAGATTGTTCAGTACAGTAAATCCGGCCAACACACGGACCGAATTTCATAGCTGAAATTCGATCAGGTGAATGCAAAGTTAGGCAAATTTAGACTAGATAGTGTTACACCACTTATTAGTTGGCTTAAAATTGTTAGCACATTTTTGGTGCTCCGAAGCCCCCCCTATACTCTACCTTTTTACATAAACCACATCCCCATTTCGTATATGTTGTAGAAATGTCTAAAAAGTGTCAACACTTGATAAATGTGGTGCTACGCATGTGAGACTTGTTTTTGGCACAAATTAAGCCAGTAAATCTCCCCAAATTCTGTGTCTCCAAGCTTAGGCTGGTTTCACATGTGTACAACAGAAAAAAAAAGGTGTGTATCGGCAGCAATAACTGACCCAGACATGGCTTTGCTGACCTAAACTCAGTCAGGGCCTCTATTAAGACTCGCTTACAATACGCCAGACTTAAAGGGGTTTTCCCATCTCTCTGTCTCAGCAGCTCAACTGCTGTCTCTTCTTCTCACTTCCTGTATTATTCCACAAGCTGGGGGGAGGTGGCTTTGACTGTTTGATCACCAGCACACTATGAAGTAAATGTATGTTACATTACACAGGTTTGGATAAAACACTTAACATGCTTCTACAGAGAATTGACTCAGTGTTATCTTTGTGTTTACATGGAGAGATTACAGACAGCCTTGATCAATAAACTGCAATTAGCTGAACTGATTGTCCTGCAGGCAGAGCTGTAGGTAACAGTGAGAGCACTCAGCCCCTCCCCAGGCAAACAATGCAGCATTGCTAAAGCAATGTATTTAGGAAAACTCTTAAATTTACATAAGCTAGCAGTATAGATGGGATCATTGCGATGGGATTACCCCTTTAATGAATCTCTCCCAGTAGGTCAGGCCAGTTCAACCAAGCCGCATTTAGCCTGGTAAAAGGGGCTGATACATTTTTTCCAGTCTGAATATTGGCTGTGTAAAACCATAAGAAAAAACAGTGCGAGGGGAATTACTGATAGATAAAGTTTAGTGTAAAATAATTTTTCATATAAAGAAATGTGACTTTTTTTATTTTTTTTTTCAGCAATGGCAGACCATATGGGAGATCCTACAGCTTGCCCCGCTATTGATGATGGGAGCATAGTGATCTTAAATATTTATCCTGAAACCCAGAATGGCTCAGACACAGAAGAAGAGGTGGCCCAGTTAAATGGTAACTTGAACATGAAATTGTATGACTAATAAAAGTAATAGCTTAGGGCACCTTTTTTTGCAGTCCTTTTAAAGGGATTCTATCATTAGATTTAGGCAAATTTGCCTAACGACATGTTGGAATAGCCTTAAGAAAGGCTATTCTATCTCTACCTTTCTTTTCTTCCCTACCTAGCTTTTTGAAATAAATACATTATTCTTATATGCTAATTCTGTGCACGGAGAACAGCACCATCATATCCTCTTTTCCGCCTCCTCTTGCTGATGCACGCCCCTTCATGTGAAGAGATCCTTCTCTTCTTATTCTTCGCTGCATAGGAAGCAGCACTTCTCACTACAGCGCATGCACTTGATTTTGAAGGGGTGTGCATCAGCAAGAGGAGGCGGAATAGTGGATACGACGGTGCTTTGCTTGGAGCTCAGAGGAAACGCCCCCTGTGCTCCGTGCACAAAATTAGCAAATAACAATAAAGTATTTCAAAAATGGCGTTGGATAAAAGCTAAAGAAAGGTAGGGATAGAATAGCCTTTCTAAAGGCTATTCCAACATGTCATTAGGCAAATATGCCTAAGGCTGCTTTCACACGGCAGTGTTTGGTCAGTGATTGTGAGCCAAAATTAGGCGTGGAGACTACACAGAGATCAGTTATAATAGAAATATTTGTACCTGTTCTGTGTTTTTAACCCACTCCTAGTTTTGTCACGCAATCACTGATGAAAATCACTGACCAAACACTGACTGTCTGAAAGCAGCCTTAATCTAATGATAGAATCCCTTTAATGAAATCCTTCTTTCACTCTGGAGCCATATGTACATATAACAGGTGGAATAGAGCTGTTAAAGGGGTTTAAAGGCTTAGGAAATAAGGGTCTGTTTTATATTTTTCAAAACGGCACCACACTTGTTCATACATGGACTATATCTGGAGTTGCAGCTCCATTCACATGACTGCAGATGAGTTATGATACCAGATACAACCTGTGGAGAAGTGTGATGCAATTTCTAGGAAAAAAAAGCAGACCCCTAATGATGATTTGCAACAAATTACTAATAAGAATAAATGAAACAATGACAGTGTGAGAAATGAAAAGAGGCAAACATAACAGTACAGTTAATAGGAGTTAAAGTCAGGAGTGTACCACAGGGTTCTATTTTAGGCCGAGTTCTTTGACTACATTCACATTTGCATTGAGTGAACCCTTTCTAACATTTCCACCCTTTGGCCATGTTCACGTCTGTGTTTTCTTCTCTTTTGTGATCTATTGTAGAACTAGAGAAACTTTAAAAAGAAAATATTCAATTAATCGTAATTTTAATTTATGTCATAGTCGCCCATCCCTTCTATGTTTAAACTGCTGTCATAGGATCAGAACAAAGGACTGAAGCGTTGACATATTGAAGGATGCAGGTGGAGCATCATCTGTTTACATCCATCAAAATTGACTTTAATGTTTAAAATAAATAAATAAATAAAAAAGCCAGAAGTTTTCTTCCGTCACTGCTCAGACATCTATGGAGATGGAAGAGGAACTGAGTGAGAAATGCATAAAGACATACAGACCTTCATTTGCAGATAATAGTAAGATATCTATCTCACCAGAGTTTTCTTCACATCAGTACAGATCAATACTGATAAAAACTAATGGAAAACTGTAAAATTGCTACAAATGCAATAAAGCACAATAATCCAACATAAACTTACTGTTAAATGTAGCAGCATCTCTATCAGCTGCTCCTCTTCCTCCTGTCTCCATAGATTTCTATATAACCTGATCTCTGTGAGCTGTAAGGTTGGCCATACACATTAGATATTTTCATGGCTTTGACCAACCATTTAATATGCTTAGGGCCCCCCTGATTTCCCTGACTGCAGTTCAATTTCAGCTTCCCAGTCCTCTGTTTCTCCCCTCTCCATTTGCAGCGCACATGTAATGCTCAGCCAAACCAAACGTTATGTGTGTGGGGATGTGGACCAAGATAGCTGTCACCTAAACAAGAATTCATGCAACATCTTTCTGAATTGTATGGGCTGCCTAACCCATCTTTGAACATCTGGCAGTGAATTGAGTCGTTTAGAAGGGAAAATAGTCTGAAAAGTTGAGAAAGAAGCATTTTTCTCTGATAAGATATATTAGAAAAGAAATTAAAATGACGATTACTCTTTAACATCAGTAAAGTAATATATTGGATGGGAAGTCTCTTTTACAATGAGATTCTGGAAAAATTTGGTTTGTTCAGCCTGAAAAAAAAAAAAAAAGCCATAAGCCTTGCGTGCACAAAGGAGGGAACAACTGCTGCAAAGTGGCGTGAAATCCACTATAATTTCTACTTGTTTTAATGCAGGATTTAGTGCAAGATTCCATTCTATATAGCAGTTGTAATTGTCCTAAATACTGATTTTTCTCTTCACAGTTGGCCCTTTGAAATATTCTACAACCCTAACTAACAGACAGCGAGGAAACATGGTATCCGTATTACCAGCAACTCTGGACTGTGAGCTCCAAATCCAATGCTTATTTTTCTACAGTTAATAATATATATTTAGTAAAGTGTTGTATGATTTGCTGTTATGTTTAAAGTACAGTGCAAATTAACTATAACCTGACCACCCCTTTAAGATCTAATCAGTTTCAGAAAAAACAGTCCAAAAGACTAGTACTAGTCAGCCATTGTTACAAATGTGCATCAGAAATTGTTAAAAAACGTCCAAGAGGTGAACATTTAAAACATAACCTTTAATAATATTATAAAAGGATCAAAAATAAGTTAGCTATGGTACATAGTAACAGGTCACATCAACACAATCAAAAGAGCACAGTCACATAACCAAATCACTGGCACGGAGGTCCAGTGGGAAATATAACCACAGTTTCTTATTGGTTTGCCTCTGTGGTAAAATGTCACATCCAATTGTCCCTTCAGTGGAACGGTAATCTGGGGTCCAGGGGGAAATATTCAGTCCGTACTCTGGGAGAGGTATTCTAGCAACATGAAGTTACTCACCCTGTCAACAGACCTAGTATTCTCTTAATTCCTAACCTTGGAGCCACGGCCCTAGGTAGATGTGGCCTCAACTGGAACCTTGCCACAGAGAAATGGTCCGAAAAAACTAAATCTCAAATGAGATACTAAACTTGATCCCAATGGTGAAGCCTAATCCCGACATGCATGTTTTGTTCACTGTATGTGTAGCTCATCTGGGGATGCCAGTGATTTGGTTCTGTGACTGTATTCTTTTAATGGTGTTGCTGTTACTATGTACCTGAGGTTACTTGTTTTTGATGATTCAGTTTTTCTAGGGACTGATTCTCCTCCTCTCGATTTCCTATTTTTAAGTATAATATTAATAGTTATGTTATGTATGTTCACCTCTTGTCATTTTTGACCAATCAATTTTAGGTTTAATTTATTCAAAAACGTTAGCAAAGACTATTTAGTACATGACACAGGCATAAATGATTTACAACAGCACTCCTCATGCCATTTTGTAACCTGAAGTGGTTGCCCTTTGCTTGGGTAGACCCTTATCAAATGGCCTTTAAAAATGGCATGTTTGTTTCATCAACATTTCCTAACTGGTGAATCAAAGGGGTTCTCCTACAATGGGCATTTAACACCTATCCACAGGACAGATGATAAATGTCTGATGATCTGTTGATCTGTTTTCAGCAAACATGCAATGCTTAAAGTGGTTGTCCAGGAATTTCAGAAATTCTGGTGGAGGCCAAGGAACATGAAACATAAAAAAAAAAAAAAAATCAATCATACTAACCTGTCAGGTGTCCTCAGCGGCTACTGAAAAGGAATTGGTGACTTATGTAAGTGCCAGAATGAACAACAGCAGTGGACATGTGAATATGATTTTTATTTGTTTATTTTTTTCAATGTTTCTCCTTCCCCGGCCTCCTCTGGGATTTGTGAAATTCCTGGACCACCCCTATAAGCATGAACTCTGCTGCTCCGCTGTGGATATGAGGCTGATAAAGAACAGAGGTTCAGAGCTCCCATGTTAGTGACCAGTTAAGGTTGCAGTGGTGGGGCTCTCAGTGATTCCTTATTTATTTCTTGAGAAAAGGTGGTAATTGTCCATTGTGGGATAGCCTATTTAAAAGTAGTCTGCAGCAGGAAAATCATAATCAAAGTAATCCCAATTCAGCATTGCAGCTCCATTACCAATGAAAATTGCTTTTTAATTCATAAGTAAATTAGGTAAAAAAAAAAAGCTTTTGGAGCGTTCCCTACCTTCCCCCAGGCTTTCCTCTATAGATAACCTCCCTAACTTCTGCCTAGCCCTTTCCTGGGAATCAAGAAATGTGGGCGGAGCTAGGAAGCTGTTAGTGGAGGTTATCTACAGAGCAAAGCGCAGGAAAGGTAAGAAACACTCCCAAAGAACTTTTCTTACATATAAATTCAGTCGTTCTCAGTAATGGAGCTGCAATGCTAAATAATGCATATCTGGAATATGTATAAGGAGCACTACATGGTACTGGGATTACTTTGATTCGATTTTCCTTTATGTTGTAGCTAAGCTTTCAGACTTTTGATTTTCGTCAGTATTTGTGTTAATAAACTTTGTAATATATTTTATTAAGAAATTGTGACTCCTTTCTGTGAAATACTGCATTTCATTCTTTCCTTTGTTTCGCTATTGAGGGCTATAATGCTTTCACGGTGAGTATGAGGGCAGGTTCTTGCGTAATGTAGGGAAGCTAAGGTTTACAGATATACAGTCATAACCATAAGTGTTGGCACCCCTGAAATTTTTCCAGAAAATGAAGTAATTCTCTCAGAAAATTATTGAAGATTATTGTGTTTTGTTATACACATGTTTATTTTCTTTGTGTGAATTGGAACAACACAAAAAAAAAAAAAGACAAATTGGACATGATTTCACACAAAACTCCCAAAATGACCTGGACAAAATTGTAGGCACCTTCTCAACAGGTGTGGACAATATAAAAATCACACCTGAAACCAGATTAAAAGGGAGAGAAGTTGACTCAGTCTTTGCATTGTGAGTCTGTGTGTGCCACACTAAGCACGGAGAACAGAAAGAGGAGAAGAGAACTGTCTGAGGCCTTGAGAACCAAAATTGTGGAAAACTATCAACAATCTCAAGGTGACACATCCTTCTCCAGAGATCTTGATGTTCCTTTGTCCACGGTGAGCAACATCATCAAGAAGTTTACAACCCATGGCACTGTAGCTAATCTCCCTGCATGTGGACAGAAGAGAAAAATTGATGAAAGATTGCAATGCAAGATAGTCCGGACGGTAGATAAACAGCCCCAATTATGTTCCAAAGAAATTCAAACTGTCCTGCACACTCAGGGTGCATTAATGTCATCGTGAACTATCCGTTGACATTTGAATGAAATGAAACGCTGTGGCAGGAGATCCAGGAGGATCCCACTGCTGACACAGAGGCAAAAAAAGCTAGACTGCAGTTTGCCAAAATGTATGTGAGTAAGCCAAAATCCTTCTGGGAAAGCGACTTGTAGACAGATGAGACCAAGATAGAGCTTTTTGGTAAAGCACATCATTCTACTGTTTACTGAAAACGGAATGAGGCCTACAAAGAAAAGAACACAGTACCAACAGTCAAATGTGGTAAAGGTTCAAAGATGTTTTGGGGTTGCTTTGATGCCTCTGGCACTGGGTGCCTTGACTGTGTGCAATAGTAGTATAATGTTGTACCGTGTTGACTGTGTGCAAGGCATCATGAAATATGAACACCTGTGGAGAGATCTTAAACTTGCTGTTGGGAGAAGGCACCCTTCAAATATGAGAGCAGACCTGGAGCAGTTTTCAAAAGAAGAGTGGTCCAAAATTCCAATTGAGAAGTGTAAGAAGCTTGTTGAAGGTTATAGAAAGCGAATGATTTCACTTATTTTTTCCAAATTGTGTGCAAGGAAATATTAAAGGGGTTTTCCCATCTCTCTGTTTCAGCAGCTTTGTCTGCTGTCTCTTCTTCTCACTTCCTGTATCCCCCTTCCAGCTTGCTGAACAGGACACTATGAAGTATCACAATACTTATTATGGTTACTAGAAATGTAATAGAAATCAAGCAGATCAAATAATATGCACATGCTTCTAGAGAACAGACTCTAACAGTGTTATCTGTGTGTTTACATAGAAAGATAAAACATTGCTTTATCAGCAAACTGCAATTAGCTGAACTGCAGATCTGTAGATAACAGTGAAAGCAGTGAGTGACATCACTGGTTCTGCTTATCACAGGTCCGGCGATATGGAAACGCAGTGTAAACAATGGGAGAAATAATTTCATATCTCTAGAAAACAAAGCAGCTTTGCTAAAGCGATATATTTAGAAAAACTCTTCAATTTACATAAGCTACCAGTATAGATAGGATCCTTGAGATGGGAATACCCCTTCAAGTTGAGGGTGCCAGTAATTTTGTCCAGCCCATTTTTGGAGTTTTGTGTGAAGTTCTATCATTTCAGGCTTTTTTTTCTCAGTTTTTTTGTGGTGTTCCAATATACAAAAAGGAAATAAATGTGTAGAACAAAACATGTGTAACTGCAATAATTTTCTGGGAGAAATATTTTTTGTTTTCTGGGAAAATTTCAAGGGTGCCAACACTTATGGCCATGACTGTATCTCCCACAACGGTACTTCTGATGTCATAAGACACCAAAAGCACTGTTATATGTTATAATGTCTGAGATATAACTGTTTGAAATGACCCCCCTCAACTTCAACTTCCCTGTATTATATAAGAGCCAAACACCTATACTGCAGTGGAGCAGGGTATAGATCACAGCTCTCAATAAAAAAAAAAAATAAGGGAAAAAATAAAGTGCAGTATTTCTCAGAAAGGAGCCAAAATTTGTTAATAAAGTATATTGTTAATGATTCTGATGTTGCCAGAAAAGTTGCTTAGTTATGCTTTAAATTTGTCAAAAGGTCTATGCATCTAAATGATGGTGTGCTGTTGGTTCATGGACATTGATTTTAGCACATAGTGGGCTGCTAAGAGGGTAAATGTATGGCTGACTGTAGATTGTGACGCTGGACCTGCTGAGATTAGTTTGCTGGTTTCAATCCAAAATTGAGTTGTTTCATAGCACAACACTTTAAAGGGGCATAATTTGAAAATGGTCATAACCTTTAACCCATTAATGACCGATGTATAGTTTTTCGATGTTGGAAAAAATGGTTTGGTCATTAAGGCCTAAAACAGTCTAGTCACTAAATGGTTAAATTCAATAGTTTGTTTTGCATAAGTTTCTCACTGAATTTCCACTGATATTTATAGTGTATATGTCTTATGAAAAGAATGGCTAATGATTGTGTCTCTTGCCTCATCCTAGCCCTTTCTGTGCAGCAACTTGCAGCCCAGGGAGAGCTGACACAGTTAAAAGAATATCTGCAAAAGGGTAAGTCACATCCACGCAGAAACAGCTGTTATGTAACTACCGTAGGCAAACTATTAATGAGTCTTTTGATTTGCATCTAGATGATACATTTTTAAACCGTCCAGATGAGCGAGGCTTTACTCCTTTAATGTGGGCATCTGCTTTTGGTGAGATAGAGACTGTCCGTTACCTCCTCGATATGGTAAATAAGACAAGTCATTATGCAGATATAGAATAAGTTAAAGAAATTGGAGATTAGGACTATGGGTCTCATGTATCAAAACTGTCCCTATAGCTAGTTGTACACCTTAAATTGTTGTTGGCCAGTAACTATTTCTCACAACCCCCATACATATGCATACTTGGTTAGGGGGAGGGGAGTAAACCGTTGGCAGACACTTTGGTAGCAGATTATCTCCCATGAGAACAAAGGATTAGGCATGTTAAATTTCAACGTGTTCAATCGTTCTTTCCCCGACATCATTTGTTAGCACACTTCCATAAACATAACAGTCAGCTGGTCCCATAGAAATTGGGTTTGGCCAACTTTGCTCTTAAAGGGAGAATATATCAACCCCACCCTGCAGATAGGATCACCTGAATCAAAAGGTGATTTCCCCTTGTCAATCGGTGCCTTTGTTGCCGAGAGATTGCGTTTTTTTGTCAATTTTTGAGCACCTTGGAGCAGAAAGAGCGTTGCAGCTTACCTCTTTGGAGCAACGGTAACACCCTCATTGCACCAAAGAGCTCATTTACATATTGGCAAGAAAGGCTATATCTTGGGAATGGAGGCATTGATTTACCAGGGGACAACGGTGTTCGATTTAGGTGACCCTAATCAATAATCTACGGAGCTGGTTTGATATGCCGGATTCTGGTGACAGATTCCCTTTAAGTTAAAGTAGTCTTACTGACCATTGTAAACAAGCAGAATTAAACTGGGAAAATAAAAAGTGGACTGGTTCATGATTCACAAGCCAGTTTTAATTCAAAGGAGTATTTCAGGTTCAGCTATTTTCTAACATACTTTTTTAATGAAGTGCTAATGATTTGCAGGATGTCTGTTTGCAGTTGTTGAAGCAATACATTTATTGTTTATTTTCAGATGGAAATTTCTTCTGGTCTTGTGATGGTGTTGAACAAAAGAGCTCGGACAACTTTAATGTAACAAACCCTGCACAAGTCTATCCAGCACATGACCAGGACAGATCATCCTCTGGAAGTAAACAATAATTTTTCCATTTCAATAACCTTTAAAGAAAGCTTACCACCACCAAAATCACTTTAAAGCTAAGGCCCCACGTAGCGAGCCGTAGACAAAAAGGACTGTGGAAAAGACTGCAGCGGAAATACATTGTGATTTTTTCCGCAGTGCTTTTCACAAAAAGTCTGCAGAGATTCTCTGTGCGAACTTTCTGTCCCTATTATACTTATAGAAACGCTGGCTAGATATTTTTCTGCAATGTGTGGATGGGATTAGCCAGAATCCATCCACTTTGCTGGTGCTGTACGGCGTTTTCGCAACGTGGGCCCCAACCCTAATTCACTTTTTACTGTTGGGGTGGGTAAGTGGTATAGTGAACATAGCTCAATGTGCAATCTTACTGTGGAGAAAATCAACTTTTAATCCATATACAAAAAAGCTGTTCTGTTTGGTGCATCCAGGCTGTTGGTGCATCTGCCAGAGAACCTGAGAGAATCCATTTTCACCTTTGGCTGCTACCCAGCACAACCCCCTGACATAGAGACTGCAGTAACTATAGGCAAAAATGGGTGCACCAGCAGACATGACAACATACCATGTGCGAAGAACAGCTCATTTGCGATTGGACAGTACCAGAGAGATCTGCCCCCAGGGACAGGAACCTACAGAGATGCTGGGAGATCCTGGCACAAGTATAAGACGATGGAAGACACAGAAGCGCCGGTGCGAGCTGCGTTCTGAGCAGTGTTCCCGGTTGTCTCCCTGTGTTTTCACTTGCCGCCAAAATGGAGGAAGGTTAGCAAGTTCAGCAGCAACCGCAGACCAGAGGAAAGGCTCAGGATAGAGGCCAAGGTGATGTCCCACCGTCACCTGCCATGGTAGTCCCAGAGTGCATGTACATGGCTGCTTGTTATCATTTTCTGTATTTTAGTAATTAAAGGGAGTCTGTAACCAGGGATGAGCACATGCATTAAAAACACTGTTAAATAGATTATGGCCATCCAGTTCTAATGGTGGTTTTCATTTTCTAATCTGGACCTTTATTGCAGAGATAACTTTATAAATTATATTATGCAAATGAGTAGTCTGGAGCACCGAGGGCATCTCCAGCTCTCCGGATTGCTTCCGCCTGCTGTATTATGATTGTCCGCCTTATTGCTGCTATGCGAGAGTGACAGGACCAGGCAGAGATTCTAAAGTCTCGTCTGGTCCTATATTCTTATGGTGGTACTGTGATTCGCACTATTGGCACATGCTGCAATCTCTGCAACCAATGCCCGGATTAGGAAATGAAAACAACCATTATTAGGATAGACCCAGGAAGGCATTGGCTAACTCTAAAAACAAGGAGTGCGACCTGTGTAAAGCTTTCGTCGTCCTATGAGAAAAGGCTATGTCCAACTTGCATTGATGATAACATTGTGGAAAAATTCCCCTCTCTCCAATTCAGTAGATTAAAAGGGGACCTTTCACCACCTCCACCAATTCAAGTTTTTAGCAACTGTTAATAGGCATTGTTCCATTGATTCCAGTTCAGTTGGAATTTTCTCTTTAGCCCCCACCATTCCAAAGCAACAAGCGTAGATAGTTTTAATGCCTGATGTGCTATTTAAGCTCTGCAATGTCTGAAGGGCAGTGTCAGGCAGGGGGTGTGATTCAGCGCTCAAGTGAGAGGTAGCCAGTGTCAGAGCTCAGAATTGCACCCCTTGTCTGCTCCTGCCTGACACCACCCTCCTGACAGTACAGAGCTTAAATAGCATATCAGGCATGAAAAGTAACAGCATTAATTGTTCAGGAACGGTGTGGGCTAGAGAGAAAATTCCAACTGTTCTAGAATCAGTGGATCAGCAGCTATTAAATTATGCGAAGAGATGATATTTTTGGAGGTGGTGAAAAGTTCTCTCTAAGGCTATTGTTTGGGAGTAAATAAGGAATTCCCTTATAGAAAAGTTAGTTCAGAAGAAAAAGCCTAGTTTCTCTTTCGGACATTGTCAGGATTCTTGATGACGAACCTTCGAGATTGGAAAGTGGAGAGCTGTTCAATTATTCCTCCTCCTCTTTGTCCTCAGATAATGGTGAAGGGGGTCCCACTTGTTTTTCCATCGAGGACACAGACAATCTTCTTAAAGCAATTTGGTCCTCTATGGATATTGAAGATTCTTTACTGATGTTATGTTTGGGGGGCTTAGAGATCTGTCAGCAAAGATACTGAAAAGAGAAAAAGCAGATGGGTTTTTGAGGTGTATATGGGAGTCAGTGGGAGCTTCCCTAAAACACAATAGCGTATCCCCACACACTGTCAGAACTGTGATTTGGCTTAATGAACTGGAATCTCAGTTGAAGGAAAGGGTTCCCAGGGAACAGATTTTAGGAGCCCTATACTATCCATAAAGATGGTGATTTCATGGTGGATGATTCAGGAGATATTAGATTCTCTGCCCACTCCCTTGCCTTAGCCTGTCTGGGCTTAGAGTTATTTATCTGGGTGAAGAGTTGGTCAGGAGATGTAGCCTCTGAGATCTGCCTTTGTAACCTCTCGTGTGATGGGGAGTACTTGTCTGGCCCTGCCCCCTGGGTGACATCTTCCTCTCCCCACCGCTCCTTTCTTCTTTTTGGAAGTTCAGGGGGACAGAAGCAACAGAAACAAGTATAGAGAGTGGTCAGATTCTAGTAAAAAACAAAAAGGGTTCCTCTTCAGCACGATCATGTGCATGTGCCTGGTCCGTAGTAAAATGGCACAGACAGCACATGGATGACATCTGTGTGCTGACTGTGCCTCCAAAGACCCATTTACTCACTACCACATACACAAGCCTGAGATAATACATGAGCATGGGGCTATAGAGACCAATGGGTCAGTGTGGTAGCCATGAAAAACATGGCTAGCACACTGACAAAGAACACAGTTGTGTGCATACAGCCTTATTCCACTTTGATTCAGAACTAGAAGTTTGGGACCTAATAATCAAATGAGTTCTGGTGGCAGTCCCTCCTCTAGCTTGGAGAAAGAAGACTTCTACTCTCAAGCTCTTCTTGGTGAAAAAATCTGGGGTGTCCTTCAGGACGATAATAAACCTAAACCAGTTTCTGGTCAAGAAATTCAAGAGGGAAATGATATCAGTTGTAAATTTGTTGATACTCTGATGCTGGATGGCAGTCATAGATCTTAAAGATGCCTTCTGCCACGTCCCAATCTTTTCAGATCATCAGAAATATTTAATCATGGCAGTAAGGCGTTCTGTTCTTCATTTCCAGTATCGAGCATTACCTTTACTTATTTCTGTGGGCCCGAGGGACTTCACCAAGGTGATAGCAGAGATGGGAGCTCATTGAAGAGAAAAATACATTATCTTCATCCCTTATTTAAGAAAAGGCTTGCAAAAGCAGTGTCAGTTAAGGTTCTGGAGATTCTTTCCCGCTTACATTGGATCGTAAACTTCAAAAAATCCAGACTGAATCCCTCCAGAAGACAGATATTTCTAGGAATCATTTTAGATGTTTCCTACCAGAGGAGAAAATAAATGTTCAGTCCTCAATGAGCTCACTAATTCAAAGCCTGAGCCTGTCTATAAGGAAGGTTGTGTCAGTTCTGGGTTTCTTAGTGGCTGGTATCTTGGCTGTACTCTAGGCCCAGAGTCACTCTGGGGGCCTGCAGCTGGAGATCCTGTTAGCTTGTCACCACGATGTGAAAATCCTGGATAGAAGAATGTTTGTCTCAGCCAGTGGTGGCTAGATAAAGGAAATCTGGTGAAAGAGGTCCCTTGGAGTGTGCCATTCACTAGTTATCACCACTGATGCCAATTCCTGGTGGTGGTGAGCCAGTCTAGAGTACTGGAATTTTCAGAGATCTTGGTCAAAGGAGATGCATTTGGTGTCTTCCAATATAAAAATGCTGGTTTCAGTTCAGATGGCCCTGGGGAGGCAGAGTGGTGGATCCAGGGTCGTCATGTCAGGGTTCTCTCCGACAACAGAACAGTTGTGGCTTATGTGAACAGGCAAGGGTAACAAGTTTCTTTTCCCTTATGGAGACTATAAGTGTTATACTCCAATTTGTAGAACATCAGAGAGTCAGAGAATTGCAGGGAAGACTTCTTGAGTCACAGCAGTCTAAGGCAGGGAGAATGGGAATTTGATCAGTCTGTTTTCCAAGAAATTGTCAGCCATTGGGGGATCCCAGAAATAGAACTATTCACCAGCAGATGCAATAGGAAAGTAGAAAGGGGTGTCTCCCTGAATTCAGGGGAATCCCCTTTTGTGGTAGATGCCCTGTGTCATAAAGTTTGGTCTGGCTTAATCCTTTCCTCCCTACTTCCTGATTCTGGCTGTTCTGAGTAAGATCAGGGAGGACCAGGCAAGGGTCATACTGATAACCCTGTTCTGGCCAAGGAGAATGCAAATCTCATTGCTAAGGATCCTATTTGTATCAGAGCCTTAGATTCTTCCAGAGATCCTGGGACTAAGAGTAGCAAGTCTTTTAATCCACCTTATTCTCGTTTTGTTTCTAGCTTCCCCAGTATATCATATGGAATACTAATTGGTACAATTTGTCCCACAAAAAGTAAACCCTCCTATGTCCTGTGGACAGAAAAAATAAAAAAAAAGTTATGGCTTCTGGAAGGCAGAGAGCTATAATTGAAAATCAAAAAATGTCTGCAGCAGGAAGGCGTTAAACGCTAGTGCAGGGGTAGGCAACCTTCGGCACTCCAACTGTTGCAAAACTACAACTCCCAGCATGCATACTTGCTCTGCTGTTCTTGCAACTCCCATGAAAGTGAATGGAGCATGTTGGGAGTTGTAGTTTCACAGCAGCTGGAGTGCCGAAGGTTGCTGACCCCTGCGCTAGTGGTTGGATGTGAAAGCTGCTTCAGATCTTTCCCATAGGTTGGGAAGGTGCTCCAATCCGAGGTCCCTACCTCAATTTCCTATTCTGTTCGCTCTCTAGTGCTGAAGGGAATAATGATGATTACTTACTGGTTATTAGATTTTCCGTAACCCACAACAGCAAAAAAAAAAGTTATTCTTCTTGATGATGATTCTTGGACTAACCAGGGTCTTTCTCTGCTTCTGTGAAACATACTGAGGGGAGAAGAGGTGCCACCTTTTTTATTCTGTAGGTTTCCTATCCCTGGGGGCGGATCCTCTGGTGCTATCATGGGTTCTGGAAAATCAAATTACTGGTAAGTAATTGTACTTGCACACAAAAGGTATGTTTACTATGCCACTAACTGTTCCACACTGAAACCACATATAATTGGTTTAGAAACAATTTTATTTGTGGTAGAACCTCAGTTGCGGTATTTTAGTTTTCCGCAGTTTTTCCTTATATAAAAGCAATTAGGTGCAGTGTAGGTGTAGCAAGTAGGCGCAGTGATGTCACAGATGTATATTCACAGAAACAAAGAGACCAGCAAATACTTTAAAGAAGAAACATGCATTGATATCACTTTTAAAAAGTATTTTTCACTACCTCCTCCACGTCCAGCTCTTTGCATCATTTAATAGACACTGCCCTATTGTCTGTGGCACAGTTGGGATTTTTAGACTCTGTACTGTCAGGTAGGTGGTGTCAGGCAGGAGCAGGCAAAAGGTGTAATTCTGAGCTCTGACATTGTCCACCTCAGATTGGAGCTCTGAATCACTTAGCCTTTCCTGCTTCTGCCTGACACTGCCCACCTGACAGTACAGAGCTTAAACAGCATATCAGCCACCAAAACTAACACCATTGATTACTTGAGAACTGTGAGGGCTAGAGAAAATATTCCAACTGTCCTGGAATCAGTAGAGTGGCACCTATTAACAAATGCTATGAACTACAGTTGGTGGCGGTGAAGAAAGGTTCTCTTTTAAATGTTATTTCCAGTTTTTGAATTGATGCAGCTATTGTGCAATAAACACATTGCTGTCTGTCCACAGGGAGCAGATCCTCACATACTGGCCAAGGAGCGAGAAAGTGCCTTGTCTCTAGCAAGCACTGGAGGATATTCTGATATTGTGACTTTACTCCTAAATAAGAAAGTTGATATTAATATTTATGACTGGGTAAGGTAATGTAATAACTGTTTTGTCATTTTAATGTGAACAGTGAATGGTGTAAAGAAAAAAGTTTTGTGTGTATATATATATATATATATATATATATATATATAAATATATATATATATATATATATATATATATCATGTAAATTCAACACTGGCTTACAGTATATGCCCTGCATAAAGAGCCCAAGAATAATTTAAATACAAAATAAAAAAAATAAAGCTTGAAATAGATATTTAACTGTACAAATAAAAATGGTAAAGTTGACAACATGTACAGTGCTGGCCAAAAGTATTGGCACCCCTGCAATTCTGTCAGATAATCCTCAATTTCTTCCAGAAAATGATTGCAATCACAAATGCTTTGGTAATAATATCTTCATTTATTTTGCTTGCAATGAAAAAACACAAAAGAGAATGAAAAAAAAAAGTCAAATCATTGATCATTTTACACAAAACTCCAAAATTGGGCCGGACAAAAGTATTGGCACCCTCAGCCTAATACTTGGTAGCACAACCTTTAGACAAAATAACTGCGAACAACCGCTTCTGGTAACCATCAATGAGTTTCTTACAATGCTCTGCTGGAATTTTAGACTATTCTTCTTTGGCAAATTTCTCCAGGTCCCTGAGATTTGAAGGGTGCCTTCTCCAAAACTGCCATTTTGAGATCTCTCCACAGGTGTTCTAAGGGATTCAGGTCTGGACTCATTGCTGGCCTCTTTAGAAGTCTCCAGTGCTTTCTCTCAAACCATTTTCTAGTGCTTTTTGAAGTGTGTTTTGGGTCATTGTCCTGCTGGAAGACCCATGACCTCTGAGGGAGACCCACCTTTCTCACACTGGGCCCTACATTATGCTGCAAAATTTGTTGGTAGTCTTCAGACTTCATAATGCCATGCACACGGTCAAGCAGTCCAGTGCCAGAGGCAGCAAAGCAACCCCAAAACATCAGGGAACCTCTGCCATGTTTGACTGTAGGGACCGTGTTCTTTTCTTTGAAGGCCTCTTTTTTTTTTTTTTTTTCCTGTAAACTCTATGTTGATGCCTTTTCCCAAAAAGCTCTACTTTTGTCTCATCTGACCAGAGAACATTCTTCCAAAAAGCTTTTGGCTTTCTCAGGTAAGTTTTGGCAAACTCCAGCCTGGCTTTTTTATGTCTCTGGGTCAGAAGTGGGGTCTTCCTGGGTATCCTACCATAGAGTCCCTTTTCATTCAGACGCCGACGGATAGTACGGGTTGACACTGTTGTACCCTCGGACTGCAGGGCAGCTAGAACTTGTTTGGATGTTAGTCGAGGTTCTTTAGCCACCATCCGCACAATCTTTCGTTGAAATCTCTCGTCAATTTTTCTTTTCCGTCCACATCTAGGGAGGTTAGCCACAGTGCCATGGGCTTTAAACTTCTTGATGACACTGCGCACGGTAGACACAGGAACATTCAGGTCTTTGGAGATGGACTTGTAGCCTTGAGATTGCTCATGCTTCCTCACAATTTTGCTTCTCAAGTCCTCAGACAGTTCTTTGGTCTTCTTTCTTTTCTCCATGCTCAATGTGGTACCCACAAGGACACAGGACAGAGGTTGAGTCAACTTTAATCGATTTCAACTGGCTGCAAGTGTGATTTAGCTATTGCCACCACCTGTTATGTGCCACAGGTAAGTAACAGGCGCTGTTAATTACACAAATTATAGAAGCATCACATGATTTTTCAAAGGGTGCCCTTTTTTATGTTTTGTGTGGAATTATATCCAATTTGGCTTTTTGACAATTCTTTTTGTGGTTTTCCATTAACGACAAATTAAATGAAGATATTATTACCAAAGCATTTGTGATTGCAATCATTTTCTGGAAGAAATTGAGTATTATCTGACAGAATTGCAGGGGTGCCAATACTTTTGGCCAGCACTGTAGGACTTTTCTTTCCGCTGATTTTCCTATGGAGATTCTGACACAGATGTGAACCTAGCCTGAAAGGAGTACTCAAAGTTTTCCAATG
Source organism: Leptodactylus fallax (assembly GCA_947044405.1). NCBI lineage: Eukaryota > Metazoa > Chordata > Amphibia > Anura > Leptodactylidae > Leptodactylus > Leptodactylus fallax. Next base: position 4,349,719 of record CAMRHE010000165.1, on the reverse strand, counting down.
AACATAACCATATTTAGATTTGTAGACAATTAAAAATTAAACATTTTTGCAAATATAAATAATTAACAGTTTTGCAGAGTTTTAAAGATTTTCACATCTTTCACTTGATCAGTTGCCAATGGATCCAACCATGCATGCAGAAACTTTCCATGCTCTGAAACCCAGCCATGATTTTCTTATTGTGGCCAGTTTATGAGGTAGGGACAGTGCATGCACAGGAAGATAACCTGCCCACAATAAGGAAATCACGGCTGGGTTTCATAGCGTGGAAAGTTCCTGCTTTCATGGTCTTATCCATTGGCAACCGAACAAGACAATAGACTGTAACTACTGTGCTAAAAAAAAAAAACGCTGCAAATTTTTTAATCATTTATATTTGTAAAATTGTTTAATGTTGAATTCCCCTGCAGCATCACCAAAGTAATAAAACCTTTGCGGGCTTTATGGGTTGTCTATGTAAGACCACTTTCTCTTTCAACATTAGTGTTTGTAAGTCAAAACCAAGAGATGAACCTACACAGAGATGAAGTATAATGGAAAGATTTGCACATCTTTCATGTTTTGGAACCACTTCTGGTTTTTGCTTGAAAATACTGATGCAAAGTCCAGATGAAATACTATCATGTGTTAATATTATGAACATAGGTGATGGGTCTCCAGCAGAGCGATGTGCTCTTTCTACTGTGACTAGTTGATTTAGACCTCACAAAAAAGGATGCCCCCTCTACTCAGAATTCCCTGATGGGAATTTGAAAATAGGTTTTTCTACACCAGTCAACTATTTTAAAGGTAACTTGTCCCGAGGTTTGGGTCCATTAACCAGAAGGATGTCCTTATGCTGGTGTTTAGGGCCTCAAACCTGGTGACCCCAGTTATGTCACTTGCCACATTTGGCAGAAACTGAAAGTTTTATTCTGCTTTATCCCAGCCTCTCTTGGTGCATGTACAAGTAAGGTGTACTTTGCATGGCTTGACTGTACATGCACCAGGAACTGCTGGAGGAAGGTTATGGCTCATATCTCCACAGAATAAAACTTTGTTTTTCCGTTTCTGCCATACTCCGCGACAATCGGGGCTGGAGCCGCCAAGCTTTGAGTCCTAAACCCCAGCAGCATAAGAAAATGTTGCTGGGGCCCAAAATTTTGTAATATACTTAAGTGAAGAAACAAGCACTTTTCTTTAATAGTTTGCCTTATTTTGCAAGAGATCAAATCTGTGTAATAGAAGTCTATGAAAAGAAGAGGAGAGGAAGATGAAAGCTCCTCAAATAGAGACATCTGAACTGTAAAGAGTGAGTTTTCTTTTGTAACACAGCTGGGTTATTAGAAAATTCTTAACAGCCTTCTCCTGACAGAAAAGTGTCTTTCTTCGCCTCCTCCCCCTCTACTTTAGACTTCATTGTAAATAGATGTGGTGAAGTATGAATCACTCATATACAGTTGTGCTAAAAAGTTTACATACCCCGGCAGATTTTTTTGTTTTTTTGGCCTTTTTTTCAGAGAATATGAATGATAACACAAAAATTTTTTCTCCACTCATGGTTAGTGGTCGGTTATTGTCAAATAAATAAATAAATAAAATAATAAACTTCTGTGTTTTCTCTTTTTAAATCATACTGACAACCAAAAACATGAAAATGACCCTGTTCAAAAGTTCACATACGCTGGTGATTTTGGCCTGATAACATGCCCAGAAACCAAACCACGATCAGGTAGACCAACTAAAATTTCGGCCACAACTGCCCGGAAAATTGTTGGGGATGCAAAGAAAAACCCACATATAACATCAGCTGAAATACAGGACTCTCTGAAAATCGGTGTTGCTGTTTCAAGATGTACAATAAGGAGGCACTTGAAGAAAAATGGGCTGCATGGTCGAGTTGCCAGAAGAAAGCCATTACTGCACAAATGCCACAAAGAATCTCGCCTTCAATACGCCAAACAGCACAGAGACAAGCCTCAAAACTTCTGGAACAAGGTAATTTGGAGTGAGGAGACAAAAATCGTACTTTTTGACCACAACCATAAACGTTACATTTGGAGAGGTGTCAACAAGGCTTATGATGAAAGGAACACCATTCCTACTGTAAAGCACGGAGGTGGATCACTGATAATGTGGGATGTGTGAGCTTCAAAGGCACAGGAAACTTGGTCAAAGTTGAAGGAAAGATGAATGCAGCACGTTATCAGCAAATATTGGAGGCAAATTTGCACTCATCAGCCAGGAAGCTGCGCATGGGACGTACTTGGACGTTCCAACATGACAATGATCCAAAACACAAGGCCAAGTCGACCTGTCATTGGCTACAGCAGAAGAAAGTGAAGGTTCTGGAGTGGCCATCTCAGTCTCCTGACCTCAATATCATTGAGCCACTCTGGGGAGATCTCAGGCGCGCAGTACATGCAAGACAGTCCAGGAATTTACAGGAACTGGAGACATTTTGCCAAGAAGAATGGACAGTTTTACCATCTGAGAAAATAAAGAGCCTCATCCACAACTACCACAAAAGACTTCAAGCTGTCATTGATATTAGAGGGGGCAATACACGGTATTAAGAACTGGGGTATGTGAACTTTTGAACAGGGTCATTTTGATGTTTTTGGTTGTCATGATTTAAAAAGGGAAAACACAGAAGTTTGACAATAAATGGCTTCAACCAACCACTAACCATGAGTGGAGAAAAAGTTTTTGTGTTATCATTCATATTCTCTGAAAAAAAGCCAAAAAAACTAAAAATCTGCCGGTGTATGTAAACTTTTTAGCACAACTGTAAGAATCAAAGATAAAAAGTATTCGGTAAAGACACAGGCACCTTTTTTTATTTATGTACATTGCAAAGTTTGTTCCCTGCACTTGACCTATGAAAAAAAATACATAAAAATGTATTAACGTTTTAAATGGTTTTTATACATAAAGTGAAAACATTACACATTTTCATGTGTGTAACCTCTCTAATAGCATTAGTTCTATATTGCTTCTATAGTGTGCATTTTATCTATTAAGATGTTTTACAAATCGAGATAAACACAGTAATGGATTACAGTCTTTTGTATCTTCATAGGATGGAGATATAGAAACTGTTGCATCTTGTGCTATCTGCATGTTAGAATGCTGTGTTGTTAGCTGGAATTCCAATGTGAAATAAAACCCCTCCTATATTTAGTGTAACATAAAGCATTGGGCAGTCATTACTAGTAGCTAGGTTGGCAGTCTTCCCGTATTTTTTTTATGGTGAGATGCTTTATGTTACGCCATGATGGTTTTATCATAGCTCTTATGACCAAGTAGAATGTACATTATAATACATATTTACTTGCTTGTTTTTATATTGCAGAATGGGGGGACGCCATTACTGTATGCAGTGAGAGGGAATCATGTTAAATGTGTGGAGGTGTTGCTAGGTACCTATCTATTCTTATTCTCTTAATCATAGTGACATTGTTGTATTATATAAGGAAATAAATAATTATAAAAGTACTTGTAGAAATATTTTGAGGCTTCCTGCACACAAAGTTTTTACCCTATTTGGTGAAAGAAATGATCTTAAAAAACACCAGTATTGCTAGCATTCTTTTCTGACATTTTTTTTTGCATGCATAGTTTTTTGGCATATTTTATTGCTATAATGAAATATTTAGGAAAATGCCCGGAAAGATGCAGAGTGTTCTGAGTTTTGAAAAGAAAAAAAAAATGCAGTGTATAATTTCCTATTGAATAACCTGTAACATGTTGCCAAAAACAGTGTGTGCAATCATCCTAAGAGAGTCTGTGGCTCACATCTCTTGGCTGGAAGATTATATCATGTCCACTAGCAACCTATCAAGACAACAGACTGTCACCAATAAGATGGTTAGTCAGCTGTCTTGCTAGGTTGGCAATGGACACAATCTTGAATGCAGAAACTTTCTATGCCTTCGCACTAATTCAGAGACCCAGTCATGATTTCCATATTTTCTAAACAGAAATAAGCAGGATTATTACATGCACGTGAACATAACCTAGCTATAACAAGGAAGTCATGGCTGGGGTTCAGAGCATACACAGTCATATCCATTGGCAACTGATCAAGACAAGAGAATGGCACTACTAAGATGGTTAAAGAAAATCTTTAAAGCTCTGTGAAGTTTTTAATTATTTATATTAGCATATAACAATAAATTTAATGCTGTTTCATCAGCTAGACTGAAATGGTAGGAATCTGGAACAATAGTCGCAGCATGTAAACTGAGATGTCAGTGGCATGCGATTTGCTTTCTGTAAATTTGTATCAGTTTTAGATGAACCATGACTTAGTTTGACCTCTGGCCATTCTATATATATATATTTATACAGAGCGAGGAGCTGATTTAACAATGGAGGCAGATTCTGGATATACCCCAATGGATCTTGCTGTTGCATTGGGACATAAAAAAGGTATATTTAACAGTTATTACAGTTTATTCAAACAGAAGCAAAGTGTCAAAAAAAATTGCCTGTTATGTACATGGCTGTCTCAATTTGTATCTTGCTGTGTAAATTGTAACAATTTCTTGTGTCATTGTAGAACACAGCAACCATGGATATAGCCTCTACCACTAGAAGCATGATACTTAATTGAAAGTGCACATCATTACATTTTTTTTTTTGCTTAAGTCTAAGGCGTTGCGGAAATGCAGCTTTTTTTGTTGCAGATTTTTGCTGTGTTTTTTTGAGCCAAAGCTTAGAATGGCTACAGAAGGAATGGGAAATATATAGGAAGTACTTCTACTTCTACCCTTTCCTCAGTCCTAGTCAGTACTAATAAATATTCCTCCTCAGTGTTTACAGCTAGTTGCCTAGCTTACAGGCAGCCTCTGGTCAGGCGGCTGACTCAGTCCCTGCTCCCAGTCATCTATGTTCTCTTATCTCCCTCTCTCCACATATTGCTTTCACTTGCTGAGCCACTGTAACAGTTCGAACAGTTTCCTAATTAGTGCATTGTCATGTCTAGATATAAATCCATAGACAACTGAGTAGTTCACAACTAGCATGTTGCTGGACTGAACTAAAAACCAGGAAGTGAAGGGGAGAGGCAGCAGGGGAGCAGCTGAAATCCTGAAATGGTAAAAGTTCTGTAATTAGTAGGACCTGTGAATTCACAAAACGTTGTTTATATAGATACATACTGACTACGAAAAAAGATGTCTGTGCGCTGTTAGAGAGGAGGAGAGAGATCAGTGTGCAAGGTGCAGTCAACATAAAACATAATTCATATTGCAAGTCATACTCTGATGAAAGGGACAGACGCAGAAATTTCTGCAACTAATATGTCACTTATACGTGATTTCACCCTTACCCGCTAAGGGACATTTGTCCATATGTGAGGTACCCGTTTTCACAGATCCCTCATATATGAATCTATTGTGGGACCTGTGACAATGGGCAAAAATAGCCTCATTCACATGAACTGATTTTACCATGGGATGGCCGATTAAACCCCCCCCCCCCAAAAAAAAAAAAAAAAAGTTTGGCACAGCTGTGAACATGTATAGAGCTTTACAATCTCTGTACCTGTGTGTAAGACTGCATGAAGGGGACGGATGTGATTTAATCAATGCACAGCAACTTTATGGAAATGATGCAGAAGGGAGGAGAAAAGACATAAAATATGTGAATTACATACCATACATTGCTCTATAGGAGAACTGCTTTCTGAATGGTGGGGCCTATTATGGGTAATACCTAAAAATATACTCTGTTTCTAAATAGTTTTGTCAAGAATATTTTTTACTTTCTTTAGTTCAACAGGTAATTGAAAATCACATCCTGAAACTGTTTCAGAATCAGTCGTGATGGGCAGAAGAGAGATTTGGAGCAAATTTGTCAGTTCATCTGACAGACACGAGAACGTGGACAGTTTCTGTATCTCATAGAGGACAATGCTAAATTAACTCCCGACATCTAACAAACCTATTATGAACTTTATTCTTCTTCTGCAGAGAAATAAATGAAGTGGAGAAAAATGCTTTAGATAAATAGGACAAAAACAAAATCTATATATTCTGCTTTAAGGAGAAGTAGACAGAAATTGCCATTTTTTTTTTTTTATTTCTGAATGTGCCTTGCCCACCCAGGAAGGTTTTAGGGCCTGTGTGAGTGGGATATCAAGATCTCCAGCATATATGAGTCTGTAGGGTTAAAGTATTAAAAGAAAAAAAAAAATTATTACCTCTCATCATATAAATGAATGTCATATAGCATTTTACACCTCTAAAGATTTGAAGGTTGAAAGAGTACTCCCAATTCACACATGTAAGGTATATCATCTGGATATGCCCCATACTTGTGATAGGTGCAGGTTTCTACATGAAGAATCGCAGTCACTTAACTCATCCTACCTGCCACTCTATTTAGGCAGAGCACTGCTCCATTTACTTCAATGGAGGTTAAAGAAAAAGTTGAGGAAGCAAACTCTGCTGTTCCAGAACTGGGTTGGTAATACCCCTTCAAACCAAGATCAGTAGACATTACCTAGTGTAACACTGGCACTTGGAGACTTTGTTGACCCCGACTTCATGGTGGTGCTCAGGGTCTTAGCACTTAGTAAATACCATTTGTAAAACAAATCAATTACACTGTTAATGTCTTAGATGTCCCCTTAAATGGCTGATAGTCTCCTACTATGGGTATTTGAATGTATTTTCTAGGCAGCTAGTACTTTAATAGTAAATTCCTCTAAAGTGACCTGATCTGTCATAGAGATCATCACAGTTGGTAAAGTTATGACAGATAAAGGTCAAAAGCCACATAAAATGATACCAGGGCTATGACTAAAGCAAATGTATGTATCTGAACTTTAGAATGGTTTTGTTATGGGGGAACATGCACTTGAAGCTTGTATCTTGTACCAGTGCTGTGGACCTTTTCATAGGAAGCATTGGATTTACAGATGTCTAGTCCATAGCTTAACTGTGCTAGAGCTGAAATTTGTATACAGCTTGCAGAAAGCGCTGGAGAAGGCGATATCAGACCAAGCATTACTGGAAGTGGATGTAGTACTTACAAAGTCACAGCGGCAGAGCTCATGCAATTACATGAAATTGTTCACAGAAGACGGACATTTTTGCAATGGGCCATTCACATCATGTTTTGGTCATCTGTTTATTGGATGGTTATCTGTTTACATAGAGTCAACATTAGAAAGAAAGGATTTGTGTCATTTATTTTGTAGGACAAGATATAGACTATGCTAGAGCTTTCCATCCCTCTAAAACAGGAAATACAAAACAGCCTTGCTTTTTTAAAAAGGTGCCCATTTCACAAATGTTGTCATTCATTCCAGTGTTAGGTAGATGAAGTTACACAACTTTCTGATATTGTGACAAATTTATGAAGGGCTTTAATAATTATGGCACATACTGGGGTGGGCAATGTGATAGCTAGGGGTACATGTAGATTTTACTTATAATTTGCACCAGTTTTCTGGCACAAATTCTAACAAATGTATCAATGAAGCCTGTGTGTATTCAGGGGATCCATGTCACCAGAACATTTACAGCAGGGGTCCCCAACCACCGGTCCGCGGGTCTTTTGCCGGTCCGCGGGTCGGCAATCTGGCCACAGTGTTGTGGCTCCTAGCTCTATACTAAACATGACCCCTCTCCCCCCCACGCTCTCTATAGTACACCAAACAGCGCTGTACACCAGGGTGTACTAGGCTACATAGCTAATGGCAGGGACCTGGTCTACAGCAATGTACGTCGAGGTCCTGCCAGCATGCCCCGGTGTACAGTGCTGTTTGCTGTACAGTATACCCCTACCCACATATGACCAAAGCCCCGCCCCTAAACTACCCTCCCTGCCGGGCCGTGGCAAAACAAAAGGTTGGGGACCGCTGATTTACAGGACATGTTTTCAGCTTCTAGATATAAATAATGGTTGCTTCCATTGATTGACAGCTAGCAGAGTTCTTAAATGTCAACTAAAACACAAAATATATAACAAAGGGTGTGTTATTATACAGTGAATACATTGAATTTACATACAAGTGAAAATCCCCATTAGACATTTTAAATGTTTTGTCCAACTTCTATTAAAACTATATTGCACAATCACCTGCCATGTTATATGACACAAGCATTTTCATGAGGTTTAAATGATAAGAGCTTTCCTAGTGCCAGGTTTTCTGCAGATTATTGTTTTAATATATAAAAAAATCAGGTATTCCAGTTCTAAAATCAGGTTTAATGTATAGTTTTTAAGACAAGAAAATACTGAGAGGGATTTAAATTAATTTTCTTCCCTGAAAAATACAATTATTTTATGCTATTAAAAATAAAGTAATGGTTTTGCACATATTTTGTGTTTTACTCTTATTATTGTATCATGGCTGAAACTACTGGTTTTAGATTTCTACCACTGTGTTTCATTTATTTCCAAGGTAAAACCTCTCCATTGCCTTTTTTTAATAATCTTCATAAACAAGGACATGATTTAGACATTAAAAGGAGTCTGTCACCAGAACTCAGCATATCAAGCCTCATAGATGGATAGGATACGGTCACCTGAATCAAATTGTGTTTTCCCCTTGTGAATCAGTGCCCTAATTCCCAAGATTTTGCCTTTTATTGTCAACTAGCAGAAGGACCCAGCTTCGCACGGGTATATTTCATTTTTCATTTGTGTAGTGGCCCCATAAGAATTGGCCAGTTTTGCACTTGACATCCAGTATGGCAGTACAGTATATGTACAGTCTATTTATGGCTGTGTTGCTATGGAAACATGGTAAATGAAATGTGAACTTATATTGGCTGATACACGTCATATGACTGAACATTTAAGGACCTACCAACTGCTATTGACTCATACAGGTCATAAATAGCTTGTTTGCTATGGAAACCTGGTGTAAAGCTGTGTGTATGTCAAGACTGAAGAACCTGTGATTTTCCATTGGTCCCTAAGCATCGTGTGATCATGTGTATCTCAGTTTGGATATCAGTGAAAAACCTGCGATCGGTTGTTATGGAAAACCTGGAGTAAAGCTGTGTGTATGAGATCTTGTGTAACAGTGTCATCCACAGCGCCCTGCCCCTTTAAAGCTGACCTACAGCAGTGAAAAAAGATGGCTGGGTTGTTATGGAAATACGGAGTGCAGCTGTGTGCATGTAGCTGACAATGTCTTGTCAGATTGGAGAAGGGCCTGCTGGGGAGTTTCAGCAGCTCGCTGTTGTCTGTGACATACCTTATCAGATTGGAGACGGGCTTGGGTCTGCTGAGAGTTTTCATTAGCTCGAGCAGCAACCATGCTTTTTGCTGCAGGAGGCATGAGTAGTTTAAAAACGTTTCAATTTATAAGAATGCTGACATCCAGTATGGCAGTCCAGTCAGTGGCGTAAATAACGGGGTAGAGTGGTAGCGACTGCCAAAGGGCCCGGGACATTAGGGGGCTCGGCGGGCCCTTGATGTTTTTTTTAATAGGCTGTTACCTGCTGGTGTAACACCAGCAGGTTACTGGCCCTATTTACTTACTGATCCCCACTCCTGCTCATGGCTGCCTGCGTTTCACCTTCTGCAGAGGCGGCTGTGAGCAGGAGCGGGGATCGGTAAGTAAGGCCGCGAACCCCAAATAAACTGCTATCATTATACTTTCAGACCCCAGAGTATAATGATCGGAGGCTCAGGGGAAGTGAGGGAACATAAAAAGAAGAGATCCCATAGTATAATAATTGTTCATGGGTGGTCCACAATGGAGCATAATACTATGTGAAGGGGCCACTGTGGGGCATAATAGTGTGTGCAGGAATACGGTTTGTGCCGGGGGGGGGGGGGCGACCCGGCTTTGCACAGGTATATTTCATTTTTCGTTTGTGTAGTGGCCCCATAAGAATTGGCCAGTTTTGCACTTGACATCTAGTATGGCAGTACAGTATAGGTACAGTCTATTTATGTATTTATGGCTGTGTTGTTATGGAAACCTGGTAAATTAAATGTGAACTTATATTGGCTGATACACGTGATATGACTGAATATTGCTATGGAAACCTGGTGTAAAGCTGTGTGCCTGAGGAGATTAAGTGCCTGCGAGCTTCTATTGGCTGATAAGGGACATGTGACCATGTGTATGGCAGTTGGAATATGAGTGAAAGACTTGTAGGCTTGTATTGGCTAATGCAGGTCATTTTTTGGGAATGCTGTATCTCAGGAATGGTACGTCCTAGACAGCTGTCTAAAATCTTCCGACACCTGATGTACCTGTGTGCCAAATTTGGTGAGGATCGGTCCAGTCGTTTGGTCGCGCATAAAGAACGAACAGACAGAAGCTCATTTTTATATATAAGAGATATGCAAATTAACTTAATTAAGGAAGTAAGGGACAATACCCTCATTGCTTAATAGAGCTCATTTGTGTGTTGACAAAAAATGCGATATCTTTTTCACAAGGAGAAAACACTGATTCAGGAGACCTTAACCTGTCTATGTGTAGGTCTGGGTGGATATGTCAGGTTCTAGTGACAGACTCCCTTTTGAAACAGCAGATGACAGATGCAGGTGCTGAAAGCAATAGTCCGTTCACACTATGGCCCAGATTTACTAAAAGGGCTGCTCCAGGAATGTTTCTGAAACTGGGTCTCAACTTGATGCACTTTAGGCGCACACCCTGACTGGCATAGATTTGGGTTCAGACACACAGGACTTCCTACCATACACAAGATTACCTGTGGGGGAATGGATTAAGACTGGCGTAGGAAATGCCTGCCTTAAAAACTTCCCCTCAATGTGTGCATCTACAGAACCTAAATCTTTTAGACACTCATTAAAGCTTGGTTGAGATATATATATAATACATATATACAGCAGGTGAAATAAGTATTGAACTTGTCACCAATTTTCTAAGTAAATATAGTTGTAAAGATGCTATTGACATGAAATTCTCACCAGATTTCTGTAACAACCCATCCAATCCACACAGGCAAAGAAATCAAACCATAGATGTCCATAAATTAAGTTATGTGTAATAATGAGCAATAACATGCTTGAACATGCTTACTGAAATGTATTTAATACTTCGTACAAAAGCTTTTGTTGGTGATGACAGCGTCAAGACGCCTCCTGTATGAGGAACTAGTCACATGCATTGCTGTGATTTTGGTCTATTCTTCCACACAAACACTCTTGAAATCCTGGAGGTTCAGTGGACTCTGTCTAAGAACTCTGGGCTTTAGTTCCTTCCATAGATTTTCTATTGGATTCAGGTCAGGCTGGGCCATTCTAGCAGCTTTATCTCAAACCAATTGAGAGTTTCCTTGGCTGTATGTTTGGGATCATTGTCTTGCTGAAATTTCCACCCTTGTTTCATCTTCATCATCCTGGTAGTTGGCAGCAGATTTTTATCAGGAACGTCTCGGTACATTTGTCCGTTCATCCTTCCTTCAATTATATGTAGTTTGCCATCTGACCAGACTATATTCTCCCAGTATTTCACAGGCTTGACTAATTGTGGTTGAGAAAACTTTAAATGCACTTGAACATGCTTTTTGTTCAGCAATGGAGTCTTGCGTGGTGTGTGTGCATACAGGCCATGGAGGTTGAGTGCATTACTTATTGTTTTCTTTGAAACAATTGTACTTATTGATTCCAGGTCTTTCTGTAGCTCTCCACAAGGGGTTCCTTGGCTCTTGGACAACTCTTGTGATAATTATTTTCACTCCTCTGAAATCTTCCTGGGAGCACCGTGTCATGGCCGGTTTATGGTGAAATGCTGTTTTTTCTACTTCCGGATTATGGCCCCAACAGTACTCAGTTTAGAAATTCTTCTGTAACCAATGCCATCTGTATGTTTTGCAACAATAAGGTTAAGTCTTACTGGTTTTACCCATCATTTGATGTTTCTTGTGTGGCACCTTAGCAATGAGACCCCTTTTTATAGGCCATTAGTTTAACCAGCTGATTGCTTTCTAATTACTGATAGATTTCAGCCGGTGTCAGGACTTTCCAGGGCTTTTTGTACCTTTCGTTCTTCATGTGTTCATTAATTTTTCCTGTGACGGAGAAGAGCAATGGACAATAATAAAAAAAAAAAAATATTACAGCTACTGTTCTGCACATTTGATACTAATGTTATAGTTCATTTAATGCAAATGGCTGGGTCAGCTAAAGAATTTGCTACATTCTGTCAAAGCCTTTAAGACATATTGCTCAGCACAAATACACAAAAAGACCAATGATAAAACTATTGTTTAGAATTGATCATAAGGCCCTGCATTGCAAAAAAGCTGCTTTTTTTTTTCTTGCAGATGTTGCTGTGGTTTTCAGACACAAAGCCAGGAGTGGCTTGAGCAGAAGGGAGAACTATACATTCTTGATATTTCCCATTAGTTTTGTAGTCGCTCCTGGGTTTGGCTCAAAAAAATAGTACAAAATATTTAACTAAAAAAAAAAAAAAAAATTTTCCGCAAAATTGTGGCCTTACGCTAGGATCACACTAGCGTTTGTCTCTCTGTTGTTCAGATCCACATAGGGACCTGAAAGATGGATAGCCCCTTCGCTAAAAAATTGATTACCTATGGATACCATAGACTATAATGGGGTCTGCTAGGTGACCAGTTGGTTTCCGTTCAGTATATTACTGGCGGAGAGAAAAGTCTTCCATGCAGGACTTTTCTCTCCGCCGATTTTGGAAGGAATCTGCGGCAGAGTCGGAGACTCCAACGTAGATGCGAACCTAGCCTTATGGTGTTATACTCTTGTTTTTTTAAACTGATAGGTCATCAACTTTAGATCAGTGAGGGTCCGACTGTTGGCACTCCCACCAATTAGCACTTTTCATGGGATCACAGCTCCCACCATTGTTTACATTTTCAAGCATTTTAAGTGGTGTCCTATTCAAGCATGAGTCTCAAGTCTAAGAATATGGTAGGAACCACTTAATATGTGCAGAAAAAGAGGGGGTTCATCTCTTGTATGTATAAGAAACAATATACAACAGACCACACAAAAAGTATGCATACATGAAATGAGACGCTCACCTATAATATAAAAAAATGTATCTTTATTAGCACTAAAAATACAACCATTTAAGGCTAAGGCCCCACATTGTGGAAATGCAGTGTTATTAATTTCAAAGGTATTTATTGAACTAAAACACAGATACAGAAAGTATTCAAGATAACTGTTTCCAAAAACCAGAATATGCAAAAGTAGAACTGTCAATGGAGACAAGCAGTAGGAAATACACACTTATTACAAATCAGGATTACAATAAACGATCGAGAACAACAGACCTTACAGGATAGTGAGGATAAAAAGGTGTACAACTGGGGATAAACAGAGGTAAAAGGGGTGGACACTGTACTGTACTGTGGCACTGTAGCTCAAGAAGTGGGAGAGGGACACTGTACTGAACTGTGGCCTAGCTGAGCGGCAAGATGGACAAGGTGGTTTTTAAGATCCGGTTCTGAAACCTCCAAACAAGTTTTAAAAATCTTTCTCTTAAGCTGAAAGAGAAATACTATTCTACCCTAACTCATTATTGGCCTTATGATTGTACCAGGCAAAAACTTTTCATATGAGGACTAGAAGAAAACAACCGAAAACAGGCCTAAATTGTTTGACCAACTTTATCGCTATGAGGTCTTTAAAAGATGGTGCTGCAAATCCTGAACAGAGTTTAAATATTGCTGTGGGTCATCATGAAGTGGATGTATCTACATCTGGGATGGAAGACTCCATTACTGAGCGGGAATACAACTTACTGAGGCAGGAGGAGCAAACTTACTCACAGTGCAGCACTCTACCTCACACAAGCGTCGAGATCAGAACCTAGACTGTGACGAGTGCGTGTCCAGCTCCACTGCAAAGCTGTTTCGAGAACCAGAAAATGCTGGAAGAGAACAAAAAGGGGATACAGCAGAAGCCAGACAACCCGGTATGGAAGAGGTGGGTCCATTTTCCAATATACCTATTTCAGAACAGGCAGCATCTGAGGCATTTATCAAAGGTATGATGGTTGTTCTGAGATCCTCTTTGCAGAAAGACTTTCATTTACTTTGTAACACTAGGTCTGCCTCTATAGAGGGCCTTGGCAAGAGAGTAGATCATTTGGAAAGTAAAGTGACCTAGTTGACTAATGTCCATAATGAAGTTATTGATGATCATTATTCTTTGGAAGATGTGTTGATCATGAAAGCTTAGATGGCAGACATGGAAGACCGCAGCACAAGAAATAATGTTATACTCAAAGGAATCTCTGAATCAATAAATTGCACTAATCTACCGGGATATATAAAGGCATTAATGAAAGCCATTTTTCCTGACACTCTTCTATATGAGTTTATATTGGATAGAACTCACAGGCTCCCCATAAAATATCCCAAGAGATGTGATCACTACAGTCCATTCTCTTCGCATTAAGGAAACTATGATACAAGCTGCTAGAAAATCCTCTACTTTACCTACTCTCTATGAACAAATTCATCTATATGCAGATTTGTCAAAAGCAACAATTCAGGCAAGACGGAAGTTTTCTGCCATTACTGAAGTATTGAGGAGAAACAAGGTGGCATACAAATGGGGATTTTCGGCAGAGTTGCTGATATACAAGAATGGCAGCTATCATATTCTTGTATCTTCTGCAGCCTGGGGTCTGGCCAGTGTATTACACTGTACTGCAGTCTGTAGTTCTGAACCAGCGATCAGTGTATGGCTGTTTCAGGTCTCCTAGTGGGACATAACTAAAAAGTAAAAAAAAAAAAAAGTTGAAGTGTATGAAAATAAATAAATAAATAAAGCAAGGAAATAATGATTTTTCAACATCTTGCCTTAAAAAATGCTATAAAAAGTAATCAAAAAGTCATATATACTCCAAAACAGTACCAATAAAAAGCACAGATCGTTCCGCAAAAAATAGGCCCTCAATCAACTCTGCCAACCAAAAAAAAAAAAAATTGCTACACATCAGAAGATGGCGATGCAAAAATAATTGATTTCTTTCTCCAAATGGGTCTTTGTTCTGCAAAACTAGTAACGCATAGAAAAACAGTATAAATTAAGTATCACCGTAATCGTACCGATCCACAGAAGAATAAAGGTAACATGCTACTTATGATGTACACTGCGTGGAAAAAAATGAAAAGGTAAAATGCAATACCAGAATTGTTTTTTTTTTTTTTTTTTTTTAATCCACCAAAAATAGAAATAAAATTGTCAATAACTGATAGGTACCCATAAATATTTTCATTACAAAATGCATATCATACCGCAAAAAACAAGCTCTCATATGGCTACATCACCAGAAAAATAAAAAAAAATATAGCTTGTACAATGTGAATACAAAAACCCCAAAAATCGCCAAATCATTAGAACAAAACTAATGGAATGGAATGTATAAGCTGTGCAAGAGTATATCACAGGGTACACCCCACATTTAGAGCTTACAAGGGAAAAGACACCAGAAGTGACCCCCAGAGTGACCCCCCCCCCCCCAATCATAGGAGCTACTGGAGAAATAGTAGAGAATTTGGTGTTCCCAATGTGCTCCGAACAGCTTACATATTCACTTTTCCCCATCCGCTGTGCATTCACGTCTGGGATACTAATGCTCACTACACCACTTGATAAATTCTTTGAGGGGTGCAGTTTTCAAAATGGGGTCACTCCTTAGGGGATTCCACTTTTCTGGTACCTTAGAGGCTCTGAAAAAATGACACAGCGTCCAGATACCAAACATCTAAATCTGCACTCCAAAAGCCACATAGTGCTCTTCCCTTCTGCTCCCTACTGTGTGCCCAAACTGCAGTTTATGCCAACATGTATGACACTGGTGTACCCAGGATGACGTAATTAAAGTCATATGTAGGTATAAACTGATATTTGGGCACAGAAGAGAAGGAGCGCTATTTTGGTTTTTGAAGCACAGATTTAGATGGTTTGATTTTTGGACGCCATTACACTTTTGCAGAACCCTGAAATGCCAGTAAAGTGGAATCCCCTGATATGTGACCCTATTTTGGAAACAAAACTCCTGAGGGAATTTATCCCATGGTACAGTGAACATGTTTAACCCCCAAGTATTGCATTAATCAATTTTCCAGAAATGAATACGCAGCTGATGGTGAAAATGACAGTTTTTCCAGGAATACTGTACGTAATTTCAGTGCATAATATGTTGTGCCCGGCTTGTATCAGAGACAAATGCTCCAAAAGCTGTTGTGCCCAGGATACCCGCTTAACAGTTTTTGGAATGTGTGTCTCTGCTGACACAAGTTGGGCACAACATATCGGGCACTGAAATGGTGAATCTCTGGAAAAATTGCAATTTTCACTTTTCATTATCAGCTGCGCATTCCTTTCTGGAAATTAAATGAATGAAACGCTCAAGTGTTATAAATGCTCGCTACACCACTTGATAAATCCCTTGAGGGGTGTACTTTCCAAATTGGGGTTATGAGTCTGCGAGTTCCATTTTACTGACTTTGCAAAAGTGGCATGACATTCAAAATCCAAACTGTGCTCCAAAAAACAAAATAGTGCTCTTTACCTTCTGTGCCCGGCAGTTCCCAAACAGCAGTTTATACCCACATAAGACATTAAGTACGTTATCCTGGGTACAACAGAGTCATACATGTGGGCATAAACTGCCCCACAGGAGGGCGCAGATGTCAAGGAGCTCCGTGTGCTTTTGGACCGCTGGTTTAGATTGTTGGTCTTTGGACGCCATGTCACATTTGTAAAGACTCTAAAATTGCCCCTACAAAATTCCAATTTCCTGGCACCTCCAGGGCTCTGCAAAAACAACATGGCGCCCAGAAAGTCCCTCTAAATCAGTACTCCAAAAGCTAAAAAGCGCAGTGCTCCTTCCCTTCTGAGCCCTGCTGTGTGTCCAAGCAGCAGTTTACAACCACATATACAACTCCTTTCTACCTGGGATAGTCCACTTAACAGTTTTAGGAGTTCATGTCTCTGATAACACAAACCGGGCGCAACGTATTGGGCACCAAAATGGCATATTTCTTTAAAAATTTAAATTTTCACTTTGTACATTAATTTTTGGGAAGCACTCTTGGGCTCAAAATGATAATACCCCTTGATAAAATTCCTTGAGGGGTGTATTTTCTAAAATGGGTTCGCTTTTTGGTGGTTTCCATTGTACTGGTACTTTAGGGGCTCTACAAATGCGACATGGCACCTGAAAACTATTCCAGCAAAATCTGCCCTCCAAAAGCCAAATAATGCTCTTTCCATTCCAAGCCCTACCATGTACCCATAGAGCAGATTGCAACCACATGTGGGGTATTGCCGTGTTCATTAGCAATTGTTTAACAAACTGTGGGGAGCTTTTTCTTCTTTAACCCCTTGCGAAAATGAAAACTTTGGGGATAAAGTGACATTTTAGTAATTTTTCATTTACACATCCCAATGTTAATAAAATCTGTGAAAAGGCTAATGGGTCAAACTCACTATACCCCTTGATAAATTCTGAGAGGGGTGTAGTTTCCAAAATGGGGTCACTTTTTGGGGGTTTCCTTTGTATTGGAACTGTATTGGTTAAAGCGTCTTAAAGTTATTGCCATATAAAGTGACACATCAGTTATGAAAAATGAGGCCTGGTCATGAAGGTACTTTTAGGCTCTGTCTTGAAGGGGTTAATGCAATGCCTACAAAAGGAATTACTATATATTACACTTCTAGGGAATATACATATTATTCGCCTAGACATAGATCATTTTCTCGGATAGTTTTTTTTTTTTTTTTTTATATTGTAGACCAATGGACTCTTACATTGGTCAGATCTTCTACTGTAGAGACGGCCTCTTGGTCTGATCACTCCCCGATTACAACAACACGTGCAACAGAAATAAAGGCTACTGCCACACGAAACTATTTATAGTATGTATACTATGGCGAAACTATATATTTATAAGTTGGCAAAGAAAAAGAAATACAAACTGGAGAAGGCGATTAATGAATATTTTCAAATTAATTTCGGTTCCGTACAGGACCCAGCCGAATTATGGAATGCCCACAAGGCAGTTATTAGAGGGCATATGATACCACAATTGGCCCAATTTAAAAAAAAAGAAAAAAAAAAGTATAGGATGATGTGCTCAAAGATATAGTCATAACACAACAGAAACAACAAATCAACCCTTCAACAGAGTTGAATAACCAACTTATGTCACTTAGCCATAAATTACGCTCTCTTCTTATGGAAGAATATGATAGGAAATCCAGGATATTAGGTATGACCAACTATTCAACTAATAATAAGGTAAGCTTATTGCTAATAAGATTAAACAAAAAAAGTGTAGGTCTAGTATATCATATTTGGAGGATTTGGTTGTCAAAGTAAGTAATCCACAAGATATAGGCAATCAATTTGGCGAATTTTATTCGTCCCTGTATAATCTGAAATTTAATGGAAATATTCCTCATCCTTCTGAGGCTTCTATTAAAATCTTTGATAGCATTAGCTTTCCTACTCTATCTGCTCAACAACTCTCTTCTGAATAGTCCTGTAGCCCGGGAGAAAGTAAGTGAGATTAAATATATGAAAAAACAAAAGTCTCCAGGGCCAAATGGTCTGTCAAATGAGTGCTATCAAACGTTTTTACCTTTTATGGGGGCCATCTGACTCTATAATGCTGTAATAAATTTAGGATCTCTTCCAAGAGAAATGTTACAAGCTACTATAGTTATCATACCTAAGCCTGATAAACCTCCAACTTCTCCTGCAAATTTTTGGCCAATTTCTTTATTAAATTCAGATACTAAAATATATGCAAAGATATTAGCAAATAGACTTTTGGAAGTCCTTCCAGATCTTATTTATAATGATCAAGTATGATTTCCGAAAGGAAGTTAGGCCTCGGATGGCACATGGCGTGTTGTTCATAGGTCTAGAATTGAGTCCTCTCTGATGCCTTCTCTGCTCCTCACAGTGGATGTGGAGAAGGCATTCGACAGGATCCATTGGGACTTTTTTTTTTTTTTTTTGCTACTACGTCAAAATTTTGGTTTGTGGGGGCTATAGTTGATGTGATTATGTACACCTTTCCATCAGCTATAGTGTTGGCTAATGGTAATCTGTCAGATACTTTTCAGACAATGAATGGCACCTGCCAGGGTTGCCCATTGTCACCACTAATTTTTGTGTTGGCCATGGAGCCTCTGGCGGAGGCTGTTAGAATGAATTCATTGATAACTGGAATATCTGTGGGGCACAGACAGCATAAGGTGTGATTATTTGGCAATGATGTGGTATTTACCAACCCTCTCTCTTCTTTGAGGGAAATTGGCAAAATTATAGCGTTATTTGAAATGGCTTCATATTACAAAATAAATCCCACGTCTTGAGCTGTAATAGAAATTCTAGTCTTAAATCCGAAACGCTGAGCTATGAGGAACGCCTTTCTGACAGTGGCGAGATATCGGTGCCGAAACAAACGGCACCGATATCTCCACCACCAGGGCACATACTGGGAAAGCCGACACTGTGCTGAATTCATCGTATTTCTAGCGGTATATAAAACCACACTTTCATGAGGACATGAAGGTCCTCTTTAAGGCAGCCTCTACACCACCAGGGCGGTTAAAACTCACCAAGGGCCACCTCAGCATTACGGTTGCCTTCTCAATGCCATTTGTAATTGTAAAACTGTATAAAATAATCTATAAATGTAGACTACAGCAATCTAGTGGCAGGATGCAGTCACAGATATCTTGAGAGAGGCTATGGAGATTGGCTTGGTGCACTATGATGGTGTTTCTCCGGATTGCACATGAAAACTGAGGCAAAATGTGTAAAGGGGCAGGAGTTACACAAAATATATTATGCAACAAATGGTACTGTCCCAGCAGGCCTTCTATGGTGTATGTAGCTTTTTTCTAGATTGCTGATAAAGTAGTTCAAATTGTTCTACTAGAGATGTTATGGTGTGCCACATGCTCAATAAAAGACCAAGACCTTTAGTACTAGGTTAGGTAATAGCCAGCCCCTTTCACCTCTTTAGCACCAAGCTTTCTACCTTGCAGGGTGGCTAGGGTCCCTAGGTAGAGTTGTCAGAGCTATGCCACCCTCTGTAAGTTGCTGAACAGAGCGGTGTGGAGGTGCATGCTGGATCTCAGAATCTAAAATGGCACCCACTCCCTGTGCTGGTGTCATCCCCTCTGCCAAGAGCTGGCTACGTACTCCAGGGAAAGTGAAGAGCCAGTCCTTATGGACATTGTGAACCACAAAAATTATGTGGAGGGCCAGATGTGGTTGAAAGGCCTTGAGTTTGACACATGTGTTCCACATTAAAACCAGCCCATCCTTAGAAATGTTCCGGGTGCCAACAGTCTGTCCCCTACCAATCAATACTTTGTGACATGTTAAAATTGGCACAAACCCTTTAATTTGGTTCATGTAAATAATACAGTAAGACTTGGCAGAAGTGAAACTTGTATCATGTTTCGTCACTATGAACAGAATCCTTCCTTAGCAAGAGTCAAAGTGTGTCATTTTGATGTTAGAGCATCAAATTTAAACGGGTTTTCACATACTTCTGAAAAAGTTTAGTATAGAGATGCCCGCACAATATACAAGACACTTGATACTGATTGTATGGGTAAATGTAGCTTCTGTAGTACATTTCATTATCACTGTTCATTGCACTCTTGAGAATCCAGGCATGGCATAAATTTGCTGGACTCCTCAGGAACAAAAACAAATTTCATTCCATGTTACTGAACCTATAGGATCTCTATACTGCAGTTTCAGTTCTTGCGGCCTAGAACATCGAGGTGGTAAACCACAATCCTCCCAAAGAAATCAGTACTGTTTGTAAAGCATAAACGCAGCTTTTCAGCATTCTGCTCTGGAAAATCAAATTTGTACAGCATAGAAGTTAAGGAACAATACACAAGCTAAGAACATAAGTTAAGCAGCAACTGTATGAAATTTTGCTAAGGGACAGTAACTATATGTCGGTTTTTTATTACCAAAAGGAAAGTGCTCTCTGCTTGTATCTATTCCTGTAAACATGGTAAAAACAGTATATACCGGTCAAGACTATGGTCTTGATGATCCTTGCCCTGTCAGAGTTTGCACCCCCCCATTGTAAATTATCTGTGAACCTGAAATACATCTATGCCAGCTCCTTGCTGGCATAGATTTCTGGCTTCATTTACACCCGAAAACTGGCATAAATGATAAATCTGATGGGACTGATAGTCCAACCTCACCACACCCCTTTTGATGAAAGTGGCATGTGGGGAAAAAAACTTAAAAAAATGTAATATTTGCAAAAATTCAGAGTTATGCAAAAAAAATTGCAGCTTTTTCATGGCTTGAACATCAGTTTGTGATGCACAAGCCATGATGCATCATCCCTAGAGTGCTCATATTCAATGCTCTGATCAGGGAGAACAGCTGTCTACACCTTTGCTGCAATCTTAACTATACATTAAGAGAATAAGAGAAAGGATATTTATTTTCATGGAGACATTTCACAATAACATGGATTACCAAGGTGTGTATATATATATCTAAATAGTTATAGTAATCCCTGCCAGTTTACTTGAGCAGTATCTGCAAGCCTAAGAACATCTGCCTCTATAATAACTGATGACTGACATGACTTCAGATTACCACATTTTCTACATGAGGCTACCTGCACACTCCACAGTGTGGCATCATGTGCCAAAAATGTAATCTGCAATTCAGTTCTGCAAGAGACAGTTCTGCTGGTCAAGGACAAAGTATTATTACTATTTAATCCAAAGCAGAAAAGAACTCATACCACACAAAGTGCGAATTAAGTGAAAACCATTCTAAAGAGAGAATGAAGGAGAGAAATGGCATTAATCTCCTGAATGGCAGCATGCATTCATAGAAATAAATGGTGAAAGGCTAGAAATGATAACCACGCTATAAAGGATATCTGAAGGGCATTGTTGTCCTCTGGGTAAAACTCTGCAATTTTCACCAATTCACCTTCTTTAAGGCATCCTACAAATAAAATATAAATAAGACTCTTTTGTCTTACATTAACAACTGTACTAAAGATATCTTGCTTTCCATTTATATAAATCCGTTAGGTCAAGATAGTCATTCTATTTACCTTCTAGCATGCAGCTCCTGCTGGAAAAGCCACCTTGGAACTGGATGTGAATTTCTGACATGCAGACTGTGTGTAGAAATTCCAGTGTAATCCACTGAGATGATCCCTAGAGCAAGAAAATACACAAGCTATAGAAGTCATTGACTATGGTAGTCATGTAAATTCATCATTATATGGGCTGCCCTTTAGTTAGAAGGGTTACTTGCAATCAGTGTCCCATTACTGTGATCCACAGCAGTAAACTATAACATGCAAGGGATCCTGGCATCATATGCAACATTTCCCTGCAGCACTACTATAGGGGTAAGGAAAAAGAAGTGTACTAAAGGGTTTTTCCAAGCCAAAAATATTGAGGCCTATCGTAAAGATAGGTCATCAATATCAGGTAAGTGAGGGTCATTCACCCAGCACCCCTTCCGATCAGCTGTTCTCAGCAGCTGATACCCAGTGAATGAAGCAGGGAGCAGACAGCTCCATTTTCTGTGTAGTAGCCAGACCAGGAACTGCAGATCAGCTCCCATTTACTTCAATGGAAGCTAAGCTACAGTGACTCAGATTAGCAACTACACAGAGAAAGGAGTGGTCTGCTTCTTGCTCTATCCTCTGTGTATAAGTTACTGAAAACAGATGACTGACAGGCAGAGCTGTGGAGTCCCAGGCCAATTTTGAGTGGAGTTGAAGTTGGGGAAAAAAAAAGTTCCTGACTCGGTCTGCAATATAAAATGATTTTAAATTACATTATACAATCATTTATATTATATACACACGTGGACAAAATTGTTGGTACCTTAATGAAAGAAAAACCCACAATGGTCACAGAAATAACTTGAATCTGACAAAAGTTATAATATATAAAAATATGTTGACAAGCCACAAAGCTTCTGGGAGAATGTCCTATGGACAGATGAGGCAAAAAAAAAAAAAAAAAAAATATCAAAATTTTTGGCAAGGCACATCAGCTCTATGTTCACAGACGGAAAAATGAAGTATATCTTGAAAAGAACACTGTCCCTACTGTGAAACATGGAGGAGGCTCTGTTATGTTCTGGGACTGCTTTGCTGCATCTGGCACAGGGTGTCTTGAATCTGTGCAGGGTACAATGAAATCTCAAGACTATCAAGGGATTCTTGAGAGAAATGGGCTGCCCAGTGTCAGAAAGCTTGGTCTCAGTCGCAGGTCATGGGTCTTGCAACAGGATAATGACCCAAAACACACAGCTAAAAACACCCAAGAATGGCTAAGAGGAAAACATTGGACTATTCTGAAGTGGCCTTCTCTGAGCCCTGACCTAAATCCTATTGAGCATCTTTGGAAGGAGCTGAAACATGCTGTCTGGAAAAGGCACCCTTCAAAGCCGAGACAACTGGAGCACTTTGCTCATGAGGAGAGGGCCAAAATACCTCTTGAGAGGTGCAGAAGTCTCACTGACAGTTACAGGAATCGTTTGATTGCAGTGATTGCCTCAAAAGGTTGTGCAACAAAATATTAAGTTAAGGGTACCATCATTTCTGTCCAGGCCTGTTTCATGAGTTTTCTTTTTTTAAAAATACTGTTGACGCATGGTTGAAATGCAATGTCTGACTTTCATTTGTTCATTTTCATAGAATTTTTATATATTATTACTTTTGTCAGATTCAAGTTATTTCTGTGATAATTGTGGGTTTTTCTTTCATTAATCAAGGGGTACCAACAATTTTGTCCACATGTGTAACTGATAAGATACATAGCTTGTTGTATATTTACTTTCACAGAAATTCAATCATTAGATTTTTTCTGAATTAGTGGAGTTTTAGTGCTTTTGCCTGACACCGGCTTTCAGCCCTTTATAAAGGAGTCAGAGCAGGAGTCAGGCTGTGGAAAAATAGAGGAGTCAGATTGGTGGTTTGGCCTACTCACTCCACAGCCCTGTCAATAGGGGGTTGCCATGTATTGGACCCCAATTGATCTGATATTGATGACATAACGGGGTTTTCAAGGCTAAATCTAAGGTTAATTCAGGAACCTCTAATATGGTATCCCTTTAAATGACCAGCACCAGGCATCAGATAAAGCGACGTAAAAAGGCAGATTGGCGACATCTAGGAGTTAATTTGTGAATACAAATGTTATCATTGGGAGATTTGTCCAATAAAATTTGATTTATATTCTAACGGTTTGAGATTTGAACATTATACTGACTTTCATTTGCATCGACCATTTAGGAAAAATCAGAGAAAAATATAATTTGCATAATAAATTAGAACACGGTTTAAACATCAATGGGGTGTGGGAGCCAGGTCACAATAACACCTGTACAGGATTCATAGATGACTGTAAAATTTTTTGTTTACAGGTTGGAAAAAACGTCTCATGCTTATTAATACACCTGAAACTTTTTCAGGCATTTGGACATCTAAGCTCCAGCATGCAGCAGCTCTGTCCCTGGCCTGGATCATCAGTGTCTGTTAACCTGTTCTCTTCCATTGAAGTGGAACAGGTTAACATGCTGTAGTCATATGACCACTTGCAGACATGTGCTGTACTTTTATGACAGATATCTGCATTTTGAATATGGCGCTGAGTCTCCGCTGTCTTATACACTGCACCAATGGTTCCTACATCTGTAGAAACTGGGCCCCATCAGTTTGCCTGCATTGCATTCCTTCAGCCATTATTCATTTTTCATTTTGTGCAGTTAGTTAGGAGGTGTGTAATTATCTGTTAACGGCAGGATAAGTACATGGTTGAGTCTAGAATAGTGTGTTAAAAATAAGGTGAGGCATGGATCCAGTTGGTGGTGCTGCTTCAGTCCCAAAAGCGTTAGCTGAACAATCTAGCAGACTCTGTCTGCTAGCCCGACACAACTAACACACTTTCCACCTTGGCATTTTGGGGTGCACATAGAGACTAAATATTCCCCTCCTAAATGAAACCTTATCCCATCTGGTTTGATGTGGATAAAGCAGGTAGTGCCTCATACTAACAGTTCAAAGGAGGCAGCACCACTTGCTTTATCCACTCTGCAATTTGGACTTAATATTCATGCCAGTTTCATGTCACACTATGTATGAACTGTGAGGGTCACAAATCACCTCCTGATAGCAAACAGATAACAGATCCCTCTGTCACGCACCACAACTTTCCAGATTGTTTTTTGACCTGTTGTAAATAACTTCTCTACCTAGATTGCATTTTGTTTTTGTTTTTTTTAAGGACTCTAAAATCCTTTGAAGACCATGTGTATAAAAATCTGTGAATTTTCAGTTCTTGTATAACACCATGTCTGATGAAGGAAGGTTGTGCTTCTGAAAGCTTA
This sequence comes from Leptodactylus fallax, assembly GCA_947044405.1. Lineage (NCBI taxonomy): Eukaryota > Metazoa > Chordata > Amphibia > Anura > Leptodactylidae > Leptodactylus > Leptodactylus fallax. The sequence continues at coordinate 4,324,368 of CAMRHE010000165.1, read as the reverse complement.
CTTATAAATATACTCAGTTAGCCTCTAAAAGGTATCGCCTGATTTCTTCACTCTTCCATTGCTTTATCCACGGCAGACCAAGCAGCACCTGATTTTACTCATTCCATTCTAGCATATATGATCACTATCATTTGTGAGTTACTTTTATATGTGTTTAGTGAAGACAGAATCTTAAACATTTGTTCCTATATTGTTGTACCAGCCAGTTATAGACCATTCCCACCACTCAGGGTCCATTTCTACAGAGCTGTACCTGTGTATTGTTATGTAAATTGCTGCAAGTTCACCCTTGTTTACCCTTCTCCCTATAAATATGTTAAGTGGTTTTACTGTTACCACTTGTGAGTGTGTACCAAGCTTAGGTGAGGGTTTCCAGAGTTGACCCCTAGCAGTAAAGTTAGAAAAAAAAGGAAACCATCAACATACCTACAGAGCTCCCAGGAACATTAGGCTGAATACATTACGCCATAGTGAGGTGAGAACTACGACACATCCTTCCTATAGGGGTGACAATTTAAGGGGTATGAACCCTAAGCGGTTGAATGCTAATATAATATATTGCAATACTTCTTTATTGCAGTATAGTGTATATTTACAGCACTTATATTACGCTCTAACTCTGAGTGTTTGATAGGCTCCAAGCTGTCACACATGAAATAAGCAAGCAGCAGTGATTTGCTTCATCCAGTGAGTGGTTGAGCGGACACTTCCTGGTGATTCCTGTATGTTTAGACAGGATGTAGAGACCAGAAGTGTCCCTGTAGGCACTGGCAGTGGCGGGGGATCAGTGAGGTGACCAGTGCTTCTTTTAGGTTTTCAAAACATTCTCAGTGTGGTTCTTCTTTTTTTTTTTTTTTTTAATTCCTTGAAAAGGAATTTTTTAACCCCTTTAAAGGCACTATGTATATTTATGCAATGCTACATTCGCATCTGCAGTAAAGACTCCTACAGGAGTCAGTAAGTTTGAATGGAAAGATCAATACTGTGTGCAGTAATAATAATAATAAACTTTATTTACAGTGGGTACGGAAAGGATTCAGACCCCTTTAAATTTTTCACTCTTTGTTTCATTGCAGCCATTTGTTAAAAGCAAAAAAGTTCATTTTATTGCTCATTAATGTACACTCAGCACCCCATCTTGACAGAAAAAAACAGAAATGTAGATATTTTTGCAAATTTATTAAAAAAGAAAAACTGAAATATCACATGGTCATAAGTATTCAGACCCTTTGCTAGGTATTGAGTAGAAGCACCCTTTTGAGCTAGTACAGCCATGAGTCTTCTTGGGAATGATGCAACAAGTTTTTCACATCTGGATTTGGGGATCCTCTGCCATTCTTCCTTGCAGATCTTCTCCAGTTCCGTCAGGTTGGATGGTGAATGTTGGTGGACAGCCATTTTCAGGTCTCTCCAGAGATGCTCCATTGGGTTGAGGTCAGGGCTCTGGCAGGGCCAGTCAAGAATGGTCACAGAGTTGTTCCGAAGCCACTCCTTTGTTATTTTAGCTGTGTGCTTAGGGTCATTGTCTTGTTGGAAGGTGAACCTTCGGCCCAGTCTGAGGTCCAGAGAACTCTAGAAGAGGTTTTCTTCCAGGATATCTCTGTACTTGGCCACATTCATCTTTCCTTCAATTGCAACCAGTCGTCCTGTCCCTGCAGCTGAAAAACACCCCCATAGCATGATGCTGCCACCACCATGTTTTACTGTTGGGATTGTATTGGGCAGGTGATGAGCACTGCCTGGTTTTCTCCACTCATTCCACTTAGAATTAACGCCAAATAGTTCAATCTTCGTCTCATCAGACCAGAGAATCTTATTTCTCATAGTCTGGGAGTACTTCATGTGTTTTTTGGCAAACTCTATGCGGTCTTTCATATGTCTTGCACTGAGGAGAGGCTTCCTTCGGGCCACTCTGCCATAAAGCCCCGACTGGTGGAGGGCTGCAGTGATAGTTGACTTTGTGGAACTTTCTCCCATCTCCCTACTGCATCTCGAGCTCAGCCACAGTGATCTTTGGGTTCTTCTTTTCCTCTTTCACCAAGGCTCTTCTCCCACGATTGCTCAGTTTGGCTGGACGGCCAGGTCTAGGAAGAGTTCTGGTCATCCCAAACTTCTTCCATTTAAGGATTATGTGCTCTTAGGAACCTTGAGTGCTGCAGAAATTCTTTTGTAACCTTGGACAGATCTGTGCCTTGCCACAATTCTGTCTCTGAGCTTCTTGGGCAGTTCCTTTGACCTCATGATTCTCATTTGCTCTGACATGCACTGTGAGCTGTGAGGTCTTATATAGACAGGTGTGTGCCTTTCCTAATCAAGTCCAATCAGCTTAATTAAACACAGCTGGACTCCAATGAAGGAGTAGAACCATCTCAAGGAGGATGAGAAGGAAATGGACAGCATGTGAGTTAAATATGAGTGTCACAGCAAAGGGTCTGAATACTTATGACCATGTGATATTTCAGTTTTTCTTTTTTAATAAATTTGCAAAAATATCTACATTTCTGTTTTATTTCTGTCAAGATAGGGTGCTGAGTGTTCATTAATGAGAAATAAAATGAACTTTTTTGCTTTTAGCAAATGGCTGCAATGAAACAAAGAGTGAAAAATTTAAAGGGGCCTGAATACTTTCCATACCCACTGTATATAGCACCAACTTATTCTGCAGCACTTTACAAATCAGAAGACAAATGAACAGACAATATGAGACATTACAATGTGACAAAGAAATAAACATATCAAACAATAGGAGTGAGGGCCCTGCTCGCAAGAGCTTACATTCTATGAGGAAATAGGGAGACACAAGAAGTAAGAGGGCTTGTTTGCTACAATGGTCCAGCCATCTTTTAATTAAAAAAAAGTTATGTAACTGAAGCTGTATGAACCCGTCACCAGCCTGTATCTGTGAATAAACAGATACTAAGTGCAAGGAGTGCAGTGTAACTTCTAGATGGAGGGGCCAGGATCTGAGGAACAGAGGAGGAAGGATAAAAGGTGTTATTGTTCTCCACCTCCGCACACTACACTGTGATCAGGTCACGTGATAAGCCTGACCAAACAGATGTGATTTTAGGGCAGTTTTGAAGCTGCCGTAGTTGGGGATTAATCGGATTGTCTGGGGTAAAGCATTCCAGAGCACCGGAGCAGCTCGAGAAAAGTCTTGCAGACGGGAGTGGGATGATCAGATAACAGGGGATGCAAGTCTAAGGTCATTGGCAGAACGGAGAGGATGGCTAGGACAGTAGACAGTGATGAGGGAGGAGATATAGGGGGGCGCAGCGCTATGGATGGATTTGTGGGTGAGTGTGATAATTTTATATTGTATTCTGTGATGGATGGGCAACCAATACATCGACTGACACAAGGTAGATGTGCCTGTGTAACGGTTTGACAGAAAGGAGTCTGACGGCTGCATTCAGGACAGATTGTAGAGGGGAGAGTTTAGTAAGAGGAATCCCAATTAGAAGAGAATTTCAATAGTGAAGACGAGAGAGAATCAGAGTGACAATGAGGGTTTTTGATGTTTCCACGGTGAGAAAAGGGCGAATTCTAGGGATGTTTTTAAGGTTCATGTGACAAAAGCATGCAAGTGTCTCAATATGTGGGGTAAAGGTGAGATCGGAGTCAAATACTACCCCCAGATAGCGGGCATGCCGCCTCGGGATAATAGTAAGTCCACAGACAGAAATGGAGATATCAGGGTTAGGTCAGTTAGTAGATGGAGGTAACACAATAAGTTCAGTTTTTGAAAGATTCAATTTCAGATAAAGAGAAGACATGATGTTAGAGACAGCAGAGAGACAGTCACTGGTGTTCTGTAGTAGTGCAGGGGTGATGTCACAGGATGAGGTATATAATTGGGTATCATCAGCAAAAAGATGGTATTGAAAGCCAAATCTGCGAATGGTTTGTCCAACCTGGGCTGTGTGCAGAGAGAAGAGGAGGGGGCCTAGACCGAGCCTTGAGGAACCCCAACCGCAAGGGGCAGAGGAGAAGAAATAGCACCAACGGATGATACACTAAATGAGCGGTCAGAGAGATAGGAAGAAAACCAAGAGAGAGCGGTGTCCCTGAGGCCAATAGAATGAAGCATAGTGAGGAGGAGTTTTCCTGCCAAAATAACATAACTTAGTGCAGAGGTTCTCAACCTTTTCAAGCGAAGTAGCCCCTACTGAGAAAACTTCCTAACCGAGTACCCCAAAAGTAGCGATCACTTATAAATATTATAAAATAGGGTGTCATTTGGAGTCTTCAATAAAGGGGTTGTCCGTGCAAAAATTTTATATTTTAAATAAGCCGGTTTGGTTTCTGGAATTAAGTTAAATTTTAGATATGCGATATAAAGCAGTAATTGTGGACCACGGAGTTTTTTGGACCACCTGCTACTAATCCTATTGAAGGACAGTACCGTCAGCAAGACGCTGCGGCTTGCAAACAACTTGCTGTAAATAGATAACAAAGGGTTTCTTACACTACTGTTGTGCAACAGTGGCAACTCCTCTTGATATCTATGGGTTACAAGTGTCACACTGATCATTGCTGTCAAGTCTATCACAAGACTGTGGATTTCATATAACACTGAATACTCTGTGTAGCCCAGGCCTATTAACCAGGTCTTTGGAGTCGGTAGGCCAAACCACCAACTCGACTCCTATTTTTCCACAGCCCAACTCACATTCCTACATAAATGGCCATGGGCAGACAAAAGCAGTAAAGCTCCTCTAAATCATGAAAAACATTAGGGACTGACTTGCTACGAAAGTAAATATGCAACCAGCTAAACATCAAATTAACTATACAAGTTGGTAACTTTTTTTCGGGGTCTGAATCCTCAGCCCTGTTACCTACCTACTACACCAAACAACATCTGACATGACTATACCTGATCAGAGTTCCAGCATGTTTCTTCCTTACGGTCAAAGAGGAACTGCTTGCCAAACTGCTTAACATCTCGCTGAAGAACTGAACTCACTCTGTAGGCAGTAGTAAGAAAAAAAAAAATCATCATTACCAAATCCCCTTACTGTTATTCCTAATTTTACTTTCCTAGGCTTCTTAATATGCAAATCACAAAAAAGGCATAAACCCCCCCCCCCCAAAAAAAAAACCACACATTTACGCTTAGTTCATGTCTGTGCTGGGTCGAATTCCACGATCCACAATAAAGTTATGTCATAAAAAGCAATATATAACAAATCATTCAGAAAACACATCAGCATGTACAGCTTTACAATGAGAGTTAAAGTGTACCTCCAGTTATAAACAACTTTTCATAAATAAATAGTAGAGGTAAATTTTTCAGGCAGAGATACTTTCTAAATAGACATGTACTGGGGGGGGGGGGCGTTCCTTACAACTGTGAGTAACGCCCCTCAGTACAGTGCTATGGACTAGTACTGTCATGGAGGGCGTTCCTCACAGCGCAGCTAGACTGTCAGGAATGCCATTCTGACAGTGAACGGTGAAATTTAGACCCCCGATATCTCCAGCCCCGGGGCACATAACGGGAAAGCTGACAGTGCGCTGAATTCAGCGCGCTGTCAGCTTTCTAGCGGTATGTAAAACCGCATATACATGAGGATGTGAAAGGTCCTCTTTAACTAGGTGGCAGCAGCCTCCTAGCCCACAACACCCTTCTCCATAGAAGTCTGTGTGTGACTGAATAGGGAAACAGACAGATTTAAGGAGGACCTTTCATGTCCTCAGGTATATGCTGTTTTACATACCGCTAGAAAGACGACAGCGCGCTGAATTCAGTGCCCTGCCGGATTTCCCGGTATGTCCCCTGGGGCTGGAGATATCAGCGGTCTTATTTTCACGGTTTAAAATCAAAAGTTGTTTGAAAGACATCAAGGGTCTCTTTCTGAGGCCGCCAATTGGCCTCAGTGGTCACAAGACCGCAGAGGCCAATCAGAGGCTTCAGCGGAAGGGATCCATGACGTCACAGCCAATGAACAGTTTCACTTTGGAAAGACGCTGAAGCAGAAGGACCGGAACGCGCTGGGCGGACACCAGAGCATCAGGGACAGGTGAATATGATTTTTTTTTTTTTTTTTTTTTCACCTCCCCCGGTTATCCAGGCATTAAAAAAATGCCTGGACAACCTCTTTAATTCCATGGTGCTGTACATTTGAGGGTTTACATAATATAATCACAAAACAAGTACAATACAAACAGTGACCAACTGGTACAGTGGGATAGAGGGCCCTGCCCACAAAAGTCTACAGGAAAGGTGGATAGAGACAGTAAGTGGCAGTTATAAACAACTTCTCATATTGTATTAGTGCATTTGAATATAAGAAACTGTAATATATCTTATTAAGGAGATCTGTTTCCTTCACTACTTATTATGTTGCTTTCCTCCAGCTTATCTTAAAGAGGACCTTTCACGCCCTCATGTATATGCTGTTTTACACACCACTAGAAAGCCGACAGTGCGCTGAATTCAGTGCCCTGCTGGATTTCCCGGTATGTTCCCGGGGGCTGGAGATATCAGCGGTCTTAGTTTCAAGGTTTACCGTCAGAAGGGCGTTCCTGACAGTCTAGCTGCGCTGTGAGGAAATCCCCTCCCTGACAGTACTCGCCCATAGACTTGTACTGGGGGGGCGGGGGCGTTCCTCACAGCTCAGCGTCATCGCTGGGCTGTAAGGAACGCCCCCTCTCTCTGTACTCGCCCATAGTGCTGTACTGTCAGAGGGGGCGTTCCTTACTGCCCGACGAGGTGTAGTAGGTAGGTAGCAGGGCTGAGGATTCAGACCCCGAAAAAAAAAGTTTCCAACTTGTATAGTTAATTTGATGTTTAGCTGGTTGCATATTTACTTTCGTAGCAAGTCAGTGAGGAACGCCCCCCCCCCCCCCAGTACAAGTCTATGGGCGAGTACTGTCAGGGAGGGCGTTCCTCACAGCGCAGCGGCCTCAGAAAGAGACCATTGATGTCTTTCAAACAACTTTTGATTTTCTCCCAGCACTTGTTACATTAACAGTCTTAAAATATACTTACTTAATTTTTGTTCCTTTCCGTGAAATCTTGCAGTGAAATCCACTGTCTGTCCTTTTTATCTCCCCTGTTTCTATATGGCCAGCAGAAATATTTTCACTGCTTGTCAATGAAGCACGGAGAGGGTCACTTAAAGGCTGGATTCACTTTAGTGCTGAATCCGCCTAAAATCGAAGAGAAAAGTCCTGCAAGTAGGACTTTTCTCTCCGCCGGTTTCAGTATAAAATAAAGCGGGCGGAAACCCAGCTGACCCCATTATAGTCTTTATAGTCCGAATGCTGATCTGAAGGACGGAACCCTGAATGCTAGTGTGAACCTAGTGCAAACAGTTATATCTTGGGCATTACCTGTGCAGATGGTAGAGGAAGGATGGAAGGGGAGCTATCCAAGGAACAGGGGCTGGTTCCAATTATGTGACTTAGGCTAAGGCCCCACATTGCGGAAACGCAGCTTTTTTTTGTTGCAGATTTTGCTGGGTTTTTTTGGGGGCCAAAACCAAGAATGACTACAAAAGGAATGGGAAATATATAGGAAGCTCTTATTCTTCTACCTTCTGCTCAATCCACTCCTGGCTCTGGCTCAAAAAAATGCAGCAAAATCTGCAACAAAAAAAGCTGCGTTTCCGCAACGTGGGGCCTCAGCCTTAGGGTCAGAACCAGCCCAGAACCCCCTGGTCCAGCTGAAAAAAAAAACACTTGGACAAGGTAACTTAAAGGGGTATTCCCATGAACATAATCATATCTATATTTGTAGATAATTAAATGTTAAACATTTTTGCAAATATCATCAGTTAAAAATTCTGCAGAGTTTTAAAGATTTTCTCTAACCACCTTAGTGGTGACAGTCTGTTGTCTTGATCGATTGCCAATGGATACGACCACGAATGCAGAAACTTTATATGGTCTGGGACTTGACAGGAATCCATCAATGATTTTCTTATTGTAGCTGGGTTATCAGGCAGGGACACTACATGTATCAGAAGATATCACGGCCACAATAAGGATGTCATGGCTGATTTTCTGACCTTAGAAAGGTCCTGCATTGATGGTCGTATCCACTGGCAACCGATCAAGACAACAACTTGTGACCACAAGATATTTAGAGAAAATCTATAAAACTGCAAAATGTTAAATTACTTATACTTGCAAAAATGTTTAACTTTTAATTATCTACAAATTTAAAAATGGTTATGATCATGGGAATACCCCTTTAATTTCAAGCCCCTGGACAACACAACACTCAGTGACTTATTGTATGGATAACACATTTCAGACATGTACACCACACTATTATAACATAGCAAAAAAAACAAAAAAAAGACAGATTGACATGTAGTTTTCACAGTTTTTATACATATCCCGGTGTCACTGCATCACCGCAGGGCTACTGTTCTGGTCTGAAAGAATGACAGTATGGGTCAGTAGTATCACGGTGAGGCAGTGACACATATCATCATAGATGACTAGTATACCGTACATCTGGGGCCCCAGACAGTACTCAGCCTGGAAAATACAGCTGATATACAGACCATATTTCATGGGCCTGAATTTATCCTTTTGAGAACATCAAAAGGGTCTTTTTTTGTAATTGTGCAGTACGTGTATGTTGTATGCAGATAAGTGAAATTGGCTTGGCTGTACAACCAACACCGACCTAAGCGGAGATCATTACATACAGAGAACTGAAATATCTCTCTGCCTGTTAAATCCCCCCCCTGCTACGTCCTATCTGTCTGTCTGCTATTAATGTAATGCCTCTCACCTTGGAACATTCCTGTACATGTTGTATTTGTATTTGTATCTGCTTATCTTATCTTTGCTGCTGTAACACACTGAATTTCCCCACTGTGGGACTATTAAAGGACTATTATTATTATTATTAAAATCCCTTTTGCTGTCTCAAGGCTCGGTGAGTCAAAAGCAAATTGAGGATCTGTTACATCCAACAGAGGGCGCATGAGCTCCCCAGCTCCTTTCCCATAATGCCTTGTGATATGTTTCTACAGCACACCTTATCCATGAGAACTGGAGGAATCCATGGCCACAATCTCCATAAAGAGCAAACTACACTAAGTGCTGAGACTTTATCCACAACAGGGAAAAGTGCTGGTATTACATGTACATCCCATCTTTCCTGTGTACTGCATGACCACCCATACACACCACGACCAACCTGACCTCCATAATCCCTTTCACTGATAACTGCCGCTCCATGGGATGTGAGAATGGCGCCAGTGTGCAATAGTCTGCCTACAGCAGTTAAGGAACTGATTTGTGTGCATATGGCAGGGAAAAATACTTGTCAATGTTGAGCCTGTCACAGAACTTTCTATACATTCCTAATAACGTACAGATGGTACAGAATGTGACTATACAATAGCCTCACCTGCTCACCACTCCAGAACACAGCACTGTCTCCACCATGTTATACTATATCCGAGTAAGCGGCAGGACCTCTGATGACGTCATGGCCATGCGACCAGACTTTTGCGCGGGCGGAGCAATTTTAGACTATACAGGACAGCGTGGTGTCGCAACAGTGTCTCGTATGGGGAAGCAGGTGATGTCATGGGGAGGGCGGGGCCTCCTGAAGTACAGTCGTGTGCTCAATAGAGGAAGCGGTAGCAGTGTATATCAGAGCAGCTGATGAGAGGAGGTTATGAGGTAGTGTCTGAAGGGTCAGGAGTGAGGTGTTTTACCTAAGACTGCATGTTGGAGGTGGCTGAAGAGAGACGTCTTGCTTTTTGTTTTATGTGGTAATCGTGTTGAACGAGTACAGAGAGGAGTGGTATTGTTTACATAGGTCTGTAGGTTGCAGAGGCCTGAGGGGAGTATAGTATATGAATAACCAAAATTCAGTGGTGTGATATGGGATATAAATGGCGGTCGTGGCATGTAAAAAGGGAGTGGCGTAAAATAATCATTTATTAATCATAATCAAGGAAAAATCTTCAATTGACCATTCACAATGCGGTAAATTTGCTGGGAAAAAAACGGAGATGACCGATTTTCTTTATGGTTTTGTTTTAATGGTGTGCACTGTCTGGTGAAAATAACACATTGCATATAGTCTGCAGGTCACTGTCATCACAGCAAAACCAAAATTATATATTTTTTTTATGTTTTAATAACTTTAAACAAATTAAAAAGTTTGAAAAAAATCTAAAATTTTGTTGCATCGTCATATTGTGACACCACTTACTTTTTTTGTAGTTCTGTGTATGGTGTCTTTTTTTTAGTGGGACCATTTTTGGGAATGTGTGATGTTTTATAACTTTTTGTTGAATCTATTTTTGGTGACAATAAGGCAAAAAAAAAAACCCAGAGATTTGGCCATTTTGATTTGCTTTCCCATTGCGGTGTTCAATAAATGAAATGAATATTTTTATACTTTTTTAATAGTGTGGGCAATTTCAGATGTGGGGAAACCCAATTTGTTTGTTTTTGTTTATTTACTTTTATATGTGATCTAGGAAAAGGGGGGTGATTTGAATTTTTATATTTTTGTGTTTTTTCATATATAAAAATTTTTTTATTTTTTTAATTATTCGGTTTTTTTTAGCCCCCATAGGAGACTTGAGCTAGCAATCGTTAGATTGCGTATACCATAGCCTGCAGTTCTACAGTATTGCAGTCTATGGTAAAATCCTTGTGTGAAGAATATCGCCTCGCCCAGCCGCCTGGCACGCCTGCGATCAAACTTCTTTCTTAACCTCCCACTCACACACGGTGAGTAGACCGGGTCATAGGATAAAAAATGAAACGAGCGATATAAATTTTACATATTTAATAACCCAAGTGGGTCGGTATGGATTAATAGCATATACAGAAATATACAATATTAATATGATCAAGCATAAACATACAAGCAAAAGAGCAATGATACAATACACCAAAATAAAAGGAAATAAAAGATCAGAAAAAAATACCTGAGCACACAGCCCTGTCCTAGCTGTCTCTCTTCCAGGCTCAACACAATAGACTCCGAGAAAACTCCCTACCTCCTTCACCTCCCCCAGCCAGGGATGAAAACCAGTGAGACATAGTGTCCAGAGGTGTAACCTCCTTTGCATCACATTCCAACCATTGGGGGAAGGAGAGACATGATCAAGTAAAAACACACTTCCAAGAAAGATACATAAATTGAGGGTCTCATCATCACACCTCCCCCTTTTAGAGCGTGTCAGGAGGAAGGAGGAGCCTCCGTTCCTCTTCCACCCGCACCTCCGCAGCCTCACCCCGCCGGGACAGGCCATTGGCGTTGCCATGGGCCTGGCCAGGCTTGTGTCGGATGTCATAGTTGTATTGCTGCAGCACCAGGCTCCAACGTAACAACCGTCCAGTCTGACCTGCAACACGTTTGATCCAGATCAGGGGGTTGTGATCCGTCACCACGGTGAAGTGGCGCCCATACAAGTAAGGCTGCAGATGCTGCAAGGCCCAAACAATTGCTAGGCATTCCTTCTCCACTGTGGCGTAGGCCACCTCCCACGGCAGTAGCTTTCGGCTGAGGTACTGCATCGGGTGCTCTTGTCCCGCTGAGTCAAGCTGGCTCAGTACGGCACCGAGTCCGTAGGTGCTGGCGTCTGTCTGTAGCACAAGCGGACGTGTCTCATCGTACGCCTGAAGTACAGGTGTGTTCGCCAGGGCCGCTTTCAGGGCTTGGAAGGAGCGCTCGCAAGCATCCGTCCACTGGACAGTTTGCGGCAACTTCTTCTTGGTGAGGTCCGTCAAGGGGGCAGCCAGAGCACTATAGTTCGGTACGAACTTCCTATAGTACCCTGCCGTACCCAGGAAAGACATCACCTGTCGCTTGGTCTGGGGGGTTGGCCAGGACGTGATTACATCCAGCTTTTCAGGTTCTGGTTTCAGGGTTCCCCCACCTACCCAGTGTCCCAGGTATTGGACCTCGCGCATGCCTAAGTGACACTTTTCCGGTTTGATGGTCAAGCCCGCACGGTGGATCCGCCTCAGCACCTGCGCCAGGTGCTGTAGGTGTTCCTCCCAAGTGGAGCTGAAGACGGCAATGTCATCCAGGTACGCCGTGGCAAACCCTTCGCATCCCGTCAGCAGGGAGTTGACCATCCGCTGGAAAGTGGCAGGGGCATTCTTCATGTCGAATGGCATGACAGTGGACTCGAACAGTCCGAAAGGGGTGATAAAGGCCGATCGCTCCTGTGCCTGAGGGGACAGGGGGATCTGCCAGTATCCCCGACTCAAGTCCATGATGGACAGGTACTGGGCCTTACCTAACCGGTCAAGCAGGTCGTCGATGCGCGGCATGGGGTACGCGTCGTCGACTGTAACCGCATTAAGTTCCCTGTAATCTACACAGAACCGGGTGGTCTGGTCCTTTTTAGGCACAAGAACCACAGTTGAAGCCCATGCACTGTGAGAGGGCCGAATCACCCCCAGGTTCAGCATCTCGCCAATCTCCTTGCGCATCTGGACCTGTACCTCCGAGGAGACGTGATATGGCGATCGCCGGATAGGGGCATGATTCCCGGTATCCACATGGTGAATGGCCTGGTCAGTCCTCCCGGGCTTCGCGGAGAACAGACCAGGTAGGGAGTGCACAACTTCATCCAGCTGGGACAGCTGGGCCTCAGCCAGAAGGGGGTTCACCTGTGCCTTCTTGTTGGACCCATCCTCCTGAAAATGAGCAAGCAAGTCAACAATGCCTTCTTCTTCCCCCCTCCTCTAGCAGACTGCATACCGGAAAGGCACTAGCTTCCCGGTCATGATGATCCTTCATCATGTTGACATGGAAGACCTTATGCCTGTTCCTGCCTGGATCAATAGTGACCAGGTAGCTGACGCTGTTGACCTGCTGGTGCACGACGTATGGACCGATCCATTTCGCCTGAAGCTTGTCCTGGGGCTCAGGGACTAGGACCCATACTTTCTGCCCCAGCTGGTATGTTCTCTCACGGGCATTCTGATCATACCAGAGCTTCTGGTCAGCCTGAGCCTGGACCATGTTGTCATGCACCAGCTGCGCCATAGCCTGCATTTGGTCACGGAATCGCAGGACATACTCCACGACTGGCACACCTTGGATGGCTGTTTCTCCTTCCCAGGACTCTTTCACAAGAGTTAGGGGCCCACGTACACGTCTCCCGTACAAGAGCTCAAAGGGGTAGAACCCCGTTGAGGCTTGAGGCACCTCCCGGTAAGCGAACAGCAGGTGCGGGAGATAAGGCTCCCAGTCGCGCCCGTGGGACTCGACCAACATCCTGAGCATCTGCTTCAGGGTGCCATTGAACCGTTCACACAGGCCATTGGTCTGTGGGTGATACCGGCTGGACACCAGATGTTGCACCTCTGTTACCTTACACAGGCCTTGCATCAAGGCAGACATGAACTGGGTACCTTGGTCTGTGAGCATCTCTCTGGGAAATCCAACACGGGAGAAGATGCCTACCAGATCCTTGGCCACTACATCAGCCCGGGTGGAAGACAGCGCGACAGCTTCCGGGTACCTAGTAGCGTAGTCTACTACCGTTAATATGAAACGTTTCCCGGTGCGACTGGGAATGGCCAGGGGTCCAATGAGATCCACAGCCACCCGCTGGAAAGGTTCGGTTATGATGGGCATAGGTATCATTGGTGCTTTGGAGCCTTGCCCCGCCTTGCCCATCCTCTGACAAGTGTCACATGAACGGCAGTATTTAGCTACATTTGTCCCCATCTTAGGCCAGTAGAATAAGTGGCTGAGGCGAGCCATGGTCTTAGCGATCCCCAGGTGGCCTGTCAGTGGAATATCATGAGCAATCCGCAACAACTCCACCCGGTAGGGTTGGGGTACCACCAAATGTTTCTCCCTGAGCCGACTTTCTTTTCCCTTTGTGGGGATCGTTTCCCGGTACAACCTCCCTTGCTCCCAGTACACGCGGTCCTTGTCCGACTCCAAGGGAGGTTGATCAGCACGCTCCTTCAATGCGCCCAGACTGAGGTCAGCTTGGACAGCGTCCCTGAACTCCTGACTGGAACCAGACAGAAGAGATGTGCATGTCACATACCCGCCGGGCTCCTCCGGCTCCAGGGTGGGGGAGGCTAGTCACGGCGGCCTCAGTGCCATCTCCGGGTGACAGAGGGAACGCCTCAGGGGTCGGAGCGCCTTCCACCCCTCTAGCACTCTGGCTGCGGGTCACCACCGCAATACCAGCAGTCCGTTCCTCATCCGGATCGGCCCTGAGATCCCCGTGACCCACCTGGCACATTGTCCTCAGTTGGGGTTGCCCCCAGCATCTCAGAAGAGCTACCCTGTAAACCTGCAAGGCAAGAATTAGCAATTACATTGACATTGCATTCATTCATTGATTCACAGTGAACTGCATGGGTGAATGGCTGAGCCAGGGTCACACTGAGGGGGCTCTCATCACCCGCAGATGTGGGCGGGGCTACAGCCAGGTCAGCATTCCACAATGTCTCATTCACATGCTCACTGATTACTTTAGCTGGGCACATAGCAAGCGGAGACAAAAGGCTGACCCCTCCCTCTGCCTGCGTCTGTGTCTGTGTGACAGGCTTCAACACCTCATTAAAATCATCCTTCAGTACAGACATTTTGTCACAGCGAGGTGGGGCTACTCCCACCCCATATTGGGACACCAAGGGCCCCAAATCTCTTCCCAATAGTACATTGGCAGGCAGATCAGACACTAGCCCCACATCACGCATCCCTTTTCCCGCACCCCAGTCCAAATGGACGCAAGCCATGGGCACAGTTACGCGTTCTTGTCCAATACCCTTCAGGGTCAGAGTTTTTCCAGGGATAATACTGTCCGCAGGGACCAAGTCAGGTTGCACCAGAGTAATCTGCGCCCCAGTGTCCCGAAATCCCATGACCACTTTACCCCCCGCAATGACCTGTTGACTGTTGGCATCGGATTGCAACCCCTCCCTCCCCACCAAGTATACCGATGGGCCAGCTGCCGTGGCTGGGGACACAGGGGGGTTCTTAGAGCGGTTGGGGCACTCCGCCTTGAAATGTCCTGGCTGGTTACAGGCATGACACCGCCGGACCTCTCCTTGGGATTTAGAGGTGATCCCTGGGGCGCCCAGAGTTCTTGGGACAGGGGAAGTAGAGGGGGCACCCGGGACAGAGTTTGTCTTACCCCACTTGGAGACCGCAGGCTGTGGTGAACTCCAACTTTGCCCCTCCTTCCCGCTTGGGGGTCTCTGCAGTGTGGCTCCTCTCTTGATCCCTTGCTCCCTGGTGGACACATAGTCGTCAGAAATCTCTGCAGCATTGTCTGCTGTTGTGGGTTTCCGATCACACACGAACTGGCGGACCTCCAGAGGGCACACCTGGAGAAATTGTTCCTTTATCATAAGATCCCCAATTCCCTCAAACGTGACAGTAAGTCCTTTGATCCACTGCCAGAATGTAACCTGTAAGTGGTGCAGAACATCCGCATAGCTCTCTGTGGGACCCCGCTGGATATTCCGGAACTTTTTGCGGTACACCTCCGGCGTGAGCCGGTATCTCCGGATCAGCGCCGCTTTGATGGTCTCATAGTCCGCGTCCACTGGTAAGCTCGTGGAAACATCCAGGCCTTTTCCCTTCAGCCGGGGAGACAGGTAACGGGCCCATTCTGCCTGGGGAATATGATGCTGCTTACACACCTGCTCAAATCCCCGCAAGAACGAGTCCAAGTCCCCGTTATCTTCCAAGATTGGAAAGTCCTCGGATCGGATCTTTAGTGCTCGGGCTCCTGGAGTTGGTGCAGGGGAAGGTTGCGCCTGCCGGGGAAGTTCCAGCTTTCTTAGCTCAAGCTGATGCTCTCTTTCCGCCCAGCGCTCTGCAGCTTCTCTCTCCGCCCGGCGCTCTGCAGCTTCTCTCTCCGCCCGGCGGTCTGCAGCTTCTTGGTACTGGTGAATCACCTGCAGACGGGCGCTATAGTCACTGGCGTCTATGTGCTGTAAGGCCATTTGCAAGTATAAGTCCGTTACCCCCACAGAACTGGGGTTACTGGTCCCTCCAGGCACAGTTACCTCTGGGGTCCGGGCACCTGTGGAACCGTCTGGCATGGTGATGTTTTCTGGTGCCAGCCTCTCAGGACTTTGCTCCGCCTCCTGCATGGCTATGGTAGCTTCCATATCCGCCATCTCCTGGAGTTCAGCAGCAACCAAGTCCTGCAGACGTTTGGTTATGCTTCTGGTCCCACCAGCCATCCACTGGAAGCCGTTGCCAAATAAAAGCTAGGACAGAAAAAAGAAGGGGAGGGAACAGTACTGTACCAAACTTTCACCGTATTTTAAGCTTGATCTCATACCGCGCTCATTCCATAGGATTGCCGCAATCCCCAGTGTCTGCGTGATACCACACCCACACACTGTTATCCTAAGATCCCACAACGCTGCCACCACTGTGAAGAATATCGCCTCGCCTGGCACGCCTGCGATCAAACACACCGTGAGTAGACCGGGTCATAGGATAAAAACGAAACGAGCGATATAAATTTTATATATTTAATAACCCAAGTGGGTCGGTATGGATTAATAGCATATACAGAAATATACAATATTAATATGATCAAGCATAAACATACAAGCAAAAGAGCAATGATACAATACACCAAAATAAAAGGAAATAAAAGATCAGAAAAAATACCTGAGCACACAGCCCTGTCCTAGCTGTCTCTCTTCCAGGCTCAACACAATAGACTCCGAGAAAACTCCCTACCTCCGTGTGAGACCCTCTCCAACCACACCCTTCACCTCCCACAGCCAGGGATGAAAACCAGTGAGACATAGTGTCCAGAGGTGTAACCTCCTTTGCATCACATTCCAACCAGTGGGGGAAGGAGTGACATGATCAAGTAAAATCACACTTCCAAGAAAGATACATAAATTGAGGGTCTCATCATCACACCTTGTGTTACTATTGAGCCCTGCCACAAGCACTGGAAGGCATCAGAAGGCTCCTGACTGCTATAGCAATGGAATGGCTCCAGCGATCTCCCTGCGGGATTGGTATGCGATAACCAAACAGGAGACTGAACGTGAAAGTAACATCTCAGATGCCATGGTTACATTTGACTACCGCATTTAAGGAGTATGGTGTCCATGATTAAAGCTGTCTCTAATTCTGGCCACTGCTGCCAGGTCCCTGCTGTATTAAACAGCAAAGACCCAATGGCTATGGAGATCTAGTGCAAAACACCATGCAAAGGTTTAACCCCTTAACCCTATTTCACATACGTGTACGTGATTGGGTGTATGGAGAGAGCTCAGGAGCTGAGCTCTCTCCATACACAGCGGGTGCTGGCTGTGTAATATAGCCAAAACCCGCCACTAATAGCAGCGATCGGTGCCTGCACCGATCGCGGCTATTAACCCTTTAGAAGCCGCGGTCAAACAGGATCACAGCGTCTAAACTACGCAGGCGCTGCCATCTTCACCAATCGCCGCCCTCATGAACGTCACTAGAGGGAGGTGATCGGTTGCCATGACAGCTAGGAGCCTATTGAAGGCTCCCAGGCTTGTCATTGCATTAGCTCTAGTGCATGCTGCCAGAGGCAGCGTCTAATAGAAGTGGAGATATTTTACTATTCACTGCGATACAGTAGTATCGCAGGGAATAGTATGAGCGATTAGACCCACTAGGTTTCAAGGTCCCTAGGCAGTCTGATCATAAAAGTAAAAGAAGAAAAAAAAAAAGTTTTCAAAAGTATAAAAAAACATAAAAATTCAAATCACGCCCCTTTCCCTAGATCAGATATAAAAGTAAATAAACAAAAGTAAACATAAACACATTAGGTGTCCCTGCTCTCCAAAATGCCCAAACTATTAAAATATTTATCCCATAGTGGCGGAAAAAAAATCAAAATATCCAAATAGCGTTTTTTTCAACACTTTGCCTCCTATAAAAAATTGAATAAAAAGTGATCAAACCATCAGATCTTTCCCCAAGTGGTATCAGTAAAAACATCATCTAGTCCCACATAAAAATACGCCATACCCAGCTCCATACATGTAAATATAAAAAAGCTACAGGTGACACAATATGGGGACACAAAATTTTTTTTTTTCAATTTTGCAAAGTTTTTCATTTTTTAAAAGGCATCAAAACATTGCAAATACTACATAAATTTGGTATTGCCGTGTTCATACTGACCCGCAGAATACAGGTAACATGTCATTTTTACCACACAGTGAACACCGTAATAATTAAACCCATATGAAATTGGTGCAAATGCATTTTTTCTCCAATTGCACCTCATTCTGAATTTTTTTTTCCAGCTTCCCAGTACATTGCACAGCATATTGAATAGCATTACAAAGTACAATTTGTTTCGCAAACAATATGCCATCGTGTGACTCTGTGAACTTAGAAATGAAAAAGTTATGGCTCTTGGAATGTGGGGAGGGAAAAACGAAAATGCAAAAACGAAAAATGGCTGTGTCCTTAAGGGGTTAAAGCCTCTTAGTGTGTTACGTATATTTACGAATTATTGGTACTTAAGTAGTTAATTTTAATTTGGGTCATAATCATACCAGCCCTAAACTGCATTAGCATACTCCCTGGGGTTCTAAACCCCTAAGAGGTCTATAGACTAAATAAATAAATTTGAGATTCTTTATTATACAGATTTGATCAAACAGTAGGAAGCCCACAATGTAAAAAATGTCTGCTCTACAAACTTATTAAAATATTTTTCCCATACGGTGAACTGTAAAATCCATCTAGGTCATGTGGTAACAGGAATTACAAATGTAATTTCATTACCACTTTTGATAGTGGCTATAGGGTCACCAGAGAAAGTTTGAAGGATACTTTTAAAAGATCCTGTCTTCCTTCTGACCTTAAAAACAACACTTGGGAGTCAGAAAAGAAACTGGATTAACCTTCCGGTTTCCCTGTATGGACCAAATGCCACATCAACATTGTGTTGGCAGAGTGACAATTAACAACATTTCTAGAAAAATTTTGGGCACACTATCAGCATGTGTCTGGCCTGGCTGCTGAAAAAGCTGGGCTATCTTCCAAAAGTGATCATCATGACTAAGCTGGAAACTGTTCTTCTTATAGACCAGTTGTCCACTCCATTGGCTGTGGTTTGCTGCAACCAGTAATCATTCATCATTTACTGCTGCTCAAACATATGCAACACTGCCACTCAATGTGCACTTCACTTGACAACCATGAAATGAGGGAGGGGAGTGTAAGAAATGGCTTGCCCTGGTGAAGCTGGGAGTGAGAAATGGTCCAGTGTGGAGGAACTGGAGGAGGTGCATGGGTCCCGTCTGGTGTTGAAACTGTGCTTGCCCTGCACCCATGGTGATGTCAGTAGATAGTACTAGAAAGCACCAGGCCTTGCTGTGTTTCCCCACATAAACATTTAGAAGGAGAGGCCCACATGGTGATATCAAGTAGGGCCAAATTTCCATGAGAAATAATGGCAGCTGGGTATTGTCCAATGCAACTGCCATCAGTTGGTGAAACGCAGTGGATTCCACTAAGTGGCACAGCAGCAACTGTACCACCAGTAACTTGGCCAGGTGGGAGTTAAAGTTGTAGACCAGCCGGATGACTTTGTGCAGATTGCTGTTTATTGTACACACATTCCTTTTTAAATGATGGCTGATGTTGGCTTGGTGTAGGAGATGCAGATGATAATGAATGATAACCATATGCTAGGTGTGGATGTGGCCTGCCTACAAGACTATCATGGGAAGAAGGAATAGAATGGTCTTAATCACATGGTGGCACTGGCAATTTTATTTCGCCAAATGATCTGGTGACACCATTTCATGTATGGAGAGACCTAGTTCTTACACATGTTCCTGCACGCCCATGAGCAATTATCTCTTTGCAGATATTACACCTTGCCGTTGATTTGTCTTTTGGCAATGAACAAAAAAAAAAAAAAAAAAAAACAGCAGCATTGGGAACGTGTCAGCCAGTGGCACCACCACCTGAGCTTGCCTTAGATCTTCCCCAGGTTGACCTTTTGGATGTTGTGGCTGCACGCTGGGTGGAATTCTATTTAACTATTACAGCTGCCACCACCCACTTCTTGTAATGTCACCCTGACCCAGTTGCCAGGTCTTATCTGTAATAGAATCATCATCAGATTCAGTAATGTCATCATCTTCCCCACTTTTTTGTGACGAGTCATGGCAATGCAATTCTTTTATGCTCTCACAATGCCTAACAGATTTCCCCTAGTGCCCCTATCAGCAGTCATATCTTCCACCTCTACATTAAAAAAAAATGGCAGTTCTCATCCAACTCATCAAAAAGAGGAGAAAGAGGATGTCTTGAGTTTTGGTGGAATTATCTCTAGCTTGCTGGCATGGTATAAAACCTGCTTGGTCGACATCTATGATCTTTCCCAGAAGTGGTGTTAAACTGTAGAAAAGTATTTTAATGAGGAGTTTAACATCAGCTTTAAGGAGTGAAATCAGATGGTAGCTGGAACAGAGCAATGGGTCCTTATCAGGTTTAGGTATCACTGTTATGTAAGCACAGAGGGAGTCACAGCAGAATATAAGCTCAGAGCCTAACTTATTTTACTAAACAAGTGGAAGACCATCAGGGCCCGATGCTTTACCTGTGGCTGAGTCTTTAATTGCTTTTGTGAGTGGTTCCTCAGATATAGGAGTTTCTAGTACCTCAAGATCATCGTCAGGTAGTTTAGGGAGACCGGACGACGCTAGGTAGTTACTGATTCGGGTGTGGAAATGCACACGACTTGTCTCCTGATTGTTACCATCTACCAAATATAAGGATGTAGATGCCTTTTGTATAGGCTCTCACAAGGGAATGGCTACACTTACTACCAAACTCATAGAAGTGACTCAGACATCTAGCCAAGGTGCCTTTTGCTCTGTCAGTCAGTAGGGAGCGCAACTCTTCCCGAGCTTGGAAGAGCTGGGCACTGGTAGTAATGTCGGTCTGCCATTTATAAAGTAGTTCTAGCATTCAGATCTAGTGTAGCAGGGACCCTATGTGCGCCAATAGTTCTTTCTTCATGCGAAGAACACCACGGACCACACATTTGGGCGCCTCCCAAATCACAGGAGGGTCAAGTTCTCTGCCCCTTCCCTTGTAAAATAATCTGCGAGAGTCAATTTGACATCGGCAAGGACGCTCATGTCATCTAGTAGGGAAGCGTTAAGCTTCCATTGCCTTTGTTGGGGATGCAAGGAACAACTCGACTGTGATGAGAGCATGATCCGGGAAAGTGATAGAATCAATATCTGCTGATAATAGAGAATGTTGGTGTTGGATGAAGAAGTAATCGATACGGGAATATCTGTCTTTAACCGACAAGTATTAAATCTAAAATTTAATAATGTTGTCCTTGGCTATAGACGGCCCCATAATTCCAAAAAGTGTAAATATTGCTTAGGCTTTTTACCTTTTGGGTTGCTATTTGTGTGTGGCTTGGGTATATTGATGTGGCAAGTGATGGCAGCTATTTGGGTGGAGGTGTGATTGTAGGAGTCACTTGACTACTGTGTATCCTAGTGTGATAGGTGAGTTGGAACGTAGAGTGGAAGCAGAGTGCCCCTTTGATGATTGCATCCAGGGTCGCAGGTGCGTGTGTGGTAAGTTGTGCAGATACAGACTGAATTGGTCGAGAGACATATGCTTTGTATGAGACCTATCCATGACACTAATGTTGGCCTGAAGGGAATTATTTTAGATATTTTGCTTGTAGACTCTGTATCCATATGGTTTAAATGATGTGGTAGAGTTAATTAAATATATATGATCTACCATTTTCTATTCATTTATTTACCCATCTATGCATGTACATGAACTCCAGAAGGTATGAATATAAGACAGGATGTGTTATATCAATATTAGAGAAGTTATGTGACTCCAGCTAGTATCTTAGATCTTGTTGTTTATTATATATATGATTTTACTATAGTTTTAATGCAATAGTTGATTTATGTGAGGGAGGAGTTATGCATATGTGTGACTATAGGAAGTAGCCCTACAAAGACAGCCGCGCATGTCAGTATGGTTTGCTATGACTAAGGCTGTCTGCCGAAACGCAGCTTATTAAAGCTTATTAAAATCTCCACCCAGGACTACAGCTGCTCCGTGGTTTTTATATAAGCATTGTAGAACAGAGGACAGGAGAGGTGAGAATTTGGAGCGTATATATTACAAAACACAAAACGCCATAGAGAGATCCGTGGATCAGAAGGTACAGAGTGAGTTTGAAACGGACACGATCGTGATATCAAGATCGCCACAGCAGTCCTCTTGTTGGAGGCATTAAACATATATTTTAAGGGGTACCAGTGTTTCGCAAAAGTCAAAGTACCGTCAGGGCCTAGGCAGGTTTCCTATAGAAAAACATCTGCTTTAGATCCAGGAGCATAATAATCTTGGTTGCAGAGGGTGTGACTGTGACCGGGCCAGGAGGGGTGCGGGGCCCAGGACCACCATGATAGTGGTTTGGGAAAGCCTGGTTCCCCAACCGTTATAAATATTGTTGAATGGAAAGAGGCCCAATGGTTGCCTGCCCAGGGGAGGTGATTAAAAATAACAAATACTTATACTCACCTCTCCTGGGCCTCTTATTGTTCCCCAGCATCCTCTTTGGGGCTCTTCCGGTTTTTGACTGAGGTCACATGCCCCAGACATCACTGCTGGGGCCTGTGATTGGGCCCCAGTGGTAACGTGGGGCACACCAGCATAATGTCGTCATCGTGCCCCATGTGCCATCTGCCATGTGCCCTCAGTCGCAGGCAGAAGAAGACCAAAGAAGATGCTAAAGAGAGCCGGACAGAGTGAGGATGCCCAGGAGAGGTGAGGTAAGGTGAGTATAAGTGTTTATTTTATTTTTTTTCAATTCAAAAGTTTTATTGATTTTTGAACGTCAAAAAACAAACAAGCATAGACATGCAAAAAAAACAGAGACAATTGTATGTAAACAATACAAATCGTGTTTGTTATATTTAATCACCTCCCCTGGGCCTCTACCTATTATACTCAAGGGTTCGAGGGGACCCCAGAGTATAATAATAGCAACGAAGCGGAGGGCCGAACCTCACAAATATTCATAGAATTTTGTGGGGTTCACCTGAAGCAGATCTAGGGGGCTCTTGGGAGCATTTTATATTGTGTGGGCCACTGTGGAGCATATTTTACTGTGTGGGGCCCCTTCACTATTCATATCACACACCATCTGTTTTATAACAGCCGTGCACTATTATTACTGGCTGTAATAACATTGCATGGCAATTATAAAACAGACATCTCTCGGGTTACCATTCATTGACTTGGGTCTTGGGGTGCAGTGGGTCCTGTCCAGGTTGATAGGACTATCGTGGTGACGACCGAGAATTAAGCTGAAGAGATGCTGTAGCTTGAGAAATCTTACCCTGAGATTCCGGTAGGACCCGTACTTTGATGTTGTGTCTGCATCCTCTATTGTCTAGATCTTCAATGTGACATTGAAGGTCACGTATGGTCAGCTCTTGAGAGGTCACTTGTTGGAGATTACAAACTGCTGTGCGGGTCTCGGTGTGATCTTCTTCTAGTTGATCCACTCTTTGGGTGACTTGTTGGATGTCGACCTACTGCTGCAATCTCTTGTTTGCAAGCATCTCCGAATTCGGCGGCCTGAGTTTTAAAGACATGTTTAGTAGGCAGCTAGCAAATAAGTCTCCATAAGTTTTTCAGAGGAGAGTGATGGCTTGCCGGGTCATCAGAATTAGAAAAAACAGCCACATTTGTATAGGGTTCTCTAGAGCGTAGAATGAGAAGAACCTCAGTATAGTCCGCCTGAGTGGCAGCAGTGGGATTGAAAGTCTTGGTGCCCCAAATGCTGTTTAGCTCTGAGAGTTAGAGGGATCACGGTGGACAGAGAGGGTGCATAGATGGGGAGACACTCAGTCCCTGCATGGGAAGGCTCTTTTACTGCTGGAGAGGAGATGGCCAGTAAGGGTATAGGATCAGTGGGAGCAGAGAGCTCTTCCAGGAGGAGCTATGGAGGCAGGATCTACAGTGGGAGCAGAACCATGGCCCAGAAGAGTCCATGCGTGCACAGGGTGCAGAGGCAACCATGGAGCCTGTCCCACTTGGCACTTCAGGGAGGGGCAGCAGAGTTTCTGGCCCAGAGGAGGTGGAGGGCGCCATGACAGATTCCAGCAGTGGGGATCCCAGTCGGAGTGGCGATATAGCGGCAGGTCCCCGCACCTCATAGGCCTCGGCTTCAGAAGGAGCTGACAACAGTGGTAGCAGTGCTAGCTTACAAGAGGATGGTTGTAGAGGCAGCACTGGTGACGGTGGATTAGCTGTGCCATGTGCCAGCCCCAGGTTTTCTTGAGCTGTCGCACCACGGGACTCCCGCTGCAGGTAAGATTGTACGGTTGCAGAACCAAGAGAGCAGAAACTGTCCCCAGAAGTGGCAGGCTTTCCTTTAGGCTTGCGGACCATGTTTCAGGTTTGTGAGGATGCAAATGGAGAGGCAACTATCCCATTTGTCCTGGAGCCGCACTAAAACACAACTCCCATCCCCAGCGGCTGGACATGCCCAATTATCAATTTTATTTTATGACTTTTCTTGTCCTTATGTATTTTTTGTTAAAGGGAGTCTATCATTCGCAAAAACACTTTTAAGCTAATGCATGTTGGAATGGCCTTTAAAAAGGCCACCGCAACGGATGAAGGGGCGGTGATAAGTGATGACGCGATGAGTGCTCACCGAAGAGAAGGTACGCCCCAGGTGCTCCGTGGTGCTCATTTACATAAATGAAGAAACTAATTATCTTGGAATCGGCTGGGAGAAGAAAACAAGGAAATGTAGAAGAATGGCCTTTTTAAAGGCCATTCCAACGTGCCATTAGCTTAACCCTTTCCCGACATCGTACGTAATAGTACGGGCGGATGTCGAGTGCTTAAATATGGCGGCTGCTCGGAACCCAAGCAGCCGCCATAGCTGCCGGGTTTCTGCTGTATTATACAGTAAACACCCGGCACTAATGCCCTCAATCAGTGCCCGTAATGATCGCGGGCATTAACCGCTCTGGCACCTTGGTCAAAGCTGACCGAGGCGCCATTTTATTGGCGACACACGGGCTCCGCCATTTTGGGTCCGGCGTCCCATTGCTATGACACCCGAGAGCCTTCTGAAGGCTCCCAGGCCTGTCTTTCATTAACTTCTATTGCAGACTACTCTATGTAGCCTACAACACAAGAGCCGTTTTTTTGCAATGCATTAGCATTGTAATGCATTGCATTAGTGATCAGACCCCCAGGGGTTCAAGACCCCTAGGGGTATAATAAATAAAAAATATAAAAGCAGTACAAAAAAATATAAAAAAAAATAAAAAAATATTAAAAGTTCAAATCACCCCCTTTCCCTAGAACACATATAAAAGTAGTTAAATACTGTGAAACACATACACATTAGGTATCCCTGTGTCCAAAAGTGCCCGGTCTACAAGTCTATAAAAATATTTTTCCTGTACGGTGAACGCCGTAGTGGGAAAAAAAAAATCAAAAGTGCCAAACCGCTGTTTTTTCACTGTTTTGCCTCTGATAAAAATTTGAATAAAAAGTGATCAAAGCAATAGACATTCCCCAAAATGGTATAACTAAAAAGTACACCTGGTCCCGTAAAAAAAGATGCCCTATGCATCCCCGTACTCGGAAGTATAAAAAAGTTACGGGTGTCAGAATATGGCGACTTTTAAAAAATATATATTTTTGCGCAGTTTTGGATTTTTGTTAAGGGGTAAAAATGTAAATAAAACCATATAAATTTGGCATCCTTAGAATCATCCCAAAACGTAGAATACAGGTGACATGTCATTTTGGCTGTAGCATGAACACCGTGAAAACGAAGCCTGTAAAGCAGGGTTCACACTACCGTTGGAGTCCGTTATGAAGGTGTCCGTTAAAAAAAAAAAAAATAAACGGACACCTATCATAACGGACCCTAACTGATGAGCATCAGGTAGTGTCCGTTTTTTAATGTCACATACCGCTAGAAAGCCGACAGCGCGCTGAATTCAGCGCACTGCCGGCTTTCCCGGTATGTGCCCCGGGGCTGGAGATATCGGCGGTGTGGAGTTACATGTTTTACTTTACTTACTGTTTGAAGGGCGCTGTGAGGAACTCCCTCCCTGCCACTTCTCGTTGGTCCATAGCGCTGTACTGAGGGGGCGTTCCTCACAGCTCAGCGTCATCGCCGGGCAGTAAGGAACGCCCCCTCTGACAGTACAGGGCTATAGACCAGTACAGAGAGAGGGGGCGTTCCTTACAGGCCAGTGATGACGCTCAAGCTGTGAGGAACGCCCCCTCATACAGCGCTATGAATGAACAGAACTATCAGGGAGGGAGTTCCTCTGACAGAACCCGGCTATAGACGAGAACAGAGAGAGGGGGCGTTCCTTACTGCCCAGCGATGACGCTCAAGCTGTGAGGAACGTCCCCTCAGTACAAGTCTCTGAACAAAGAGAAGTGTCGGGGAGGGAGTTCCTCGCAGCGCCCTTCTAACAGTAAAACATTACACCGCTGATATCTCCAGCCCTGGGGCACATACCGGCAAAGCCGGCAGTGCGCTGAATTCAGCGCGCTGTCGGCTTTCTAGCGGTATGTAAAACCGCATGTGCCTGAGGACACGAAATGTCCTCTAACACTGCTAGTTTTTTTTTTTTTTTTTTTTTTTCTCCTTTCTGAGCATGCGCAGGGAAAGTAAACGGACATAAAATAACGGACAGTAACTGATGGCTTTCAGTTACTGTCCGTTATATGTCCGTTACCCATAGACTTCAATGTTAAAAAAATAACGGACACTTGCTGTCCGTCAAGAATCCGTTTTTTTCAAA
This sequence comes from Leptodactylus fallax, assembly GCA_947044405.1. NCBI lineage: Eukaryota > Metazoa > Chordata > Amphibia > Anura > Leptodactylidae > Leptodactylus > Leptodactylus fallax. The sequence continues at coordinate 4,297,563 of CAMRHE010000165.1, read as the reverse complement.
CGGACAAAAAGTCCTGCATGTAGGATTTTTTGTCCGTGAAAAAATAACAGACTTCTGACGGATTTGGTGTAAACGGACACTAACGGACACAATATAAAAACCCATTGAAATGAATGGAAATTTTAACGGATTTCTGACGGTTCAACTAGTGTCTGTAGCTAAAATCTTGTAACGGACAATAGCCACGAACACTACTGACAGACACCAACGGTAATGTGAACGCTCCCTAAGAAAGTCGCGCACAAATGCATTTTTCCTTCAAATCCACCCCATTCTGAATTTTTTTCCAGCTTTCCAGTACATTGTACAGAATAATAAATGATAGCATCATGAAAAAACAATTGTCCCACAAACATTAAGACCTCATATGGCTCTGAGAACGGAAAAATAAAAAATGTATTGGGTTTGGAAGAGGGGGGGGGGGGTCAAAAACGAAAATCAAAAAATGTCACCGGCAGAAAGGGGTTAAAAGTGTTTTTGAGAATGATAGACTCCCTTTAAATCCTGAAACTTCTTTTCTTTCTATATACATATGTCTTTTAGTCACTAGGATTTAGTTTTCTTATATATACAGTGCCTTGCGAAAGTATTCGGCCCCCTTGAACTTTTCAACCTTTTGCCACATTTCAGGCTTCAAACATAAGGATCTAAAATTTTAATTTTTTGGTGAAGAATCAACAAGTGGGACACAATTGTGAAGTGGAACGAAATTTATTGGATATTTTAAATTTTTGTAAAAAATAAAAAACTGAAAAGTGGGGTGTGCCAAATTATTCAGCCCCCTTAAGTTAATACTTTGCAGCGCCACCTTTTGCTGCGATTACAGCTACAAGTCGCTTGGGGTATGTCTCTATCAGTTTTGCACATCGAGAGACTGAAATTCTTGCCCATTCTTCCTTAGAAAACAGCTCATTGGGATCATTGTCTAGTTGGAAGATAAATCTCCGTCCCAGTCTCAGGTCTTTTGCAGACTCCAACAGGTTTTCTTCCAGAATGGTCCTGTATTTGGCTCCATCCATCTTCCCATCAATTTTAACCATCTTCCCTGTCCCTGCTGAAGAAAAGCAGGCCCAAACCATGATGCTGCCACCACCATGTTTGACAGTGGGGATGGTGTGTTCAGGGTGATGAGCTGTGTTGCTTTTACGCCAAACATATCGTTTTGTATTGTGGCCAAAAAGTTCGATTTTGGTTTCATCTGACCAGAGCACCTTCTTCCACATGTTTGGTGTGTCTCCCAGGTGGCTTGTGGCAAACTTTAAACGACACTTTTTATGGATATCTTTGAGAAATGGCTTTCTTCTTGCCACTCTGCCATAAAGGCCAGATTTGTGCAGTGTACAACTGATTGTTGTCGTTTGGACAGACTCTCCCACCTCAGCTGTAGATCTCTGCAGTTCATCCAGAGTGATCATGGGCCTTTTGGCTGCATCTCTGATCAGTCTTCTCTTTGTTTGAGATGAAAGTTTAGAGGGACGGCCGGGTCTTGGTAGATTTGCAGTGGTCTGATACTCCTTCCATTTCAATATGATCGCTTGCACAGTGCTCCTTGGGATGTTTAAAGTTTGGGAAATCTTTTTGTATCCAAATCTGGCTTTAAACTTCTCCACAACAGTATCACAGACCTGCCTGGTGTGTTCCTTGGTCTTCATGATGCTCTCTGCACTTTAAAAATCCCTGAGACTATCACAGAGCAGGTGCATTTATACGGAGACTTGATTACACACAGGTGGATTATATTTATCATCATCAGTCATTTAGGACAACATTGGATCATTCAGAGATCCTCACTGAACTTCTGGAGTGAGTTTGCTGCACTGAAAGTAAAGGGGCCGAATAATATTGCACGCCCCACTTTTCAGTTTTTTATTTTTTACAAAAGTTTAAAATATCCAATAAATTTCGTTCCACTTCGCAATTGTGTCCCACTTGTTGTTGATTCTTCACCAAAAAATTTTAATTTTCTATCCTTATGTTTGAAGCCTGAAATGTGGCAAAAGGTTGAAAAGTTCAAGGGGGCCGAATACTTTCGCAAGGCACTGTATATAACAAACTAAAGACTAGTGGGCAGCATTATATAGAGTGGGCTAAATCTGAGTGGCCAGAGGAAGAAGGTCCTACCTTTGACCCACCTAAACTATATGGCACTACATGCCAAAGTTGTGAAACAGCATACCACACATACACTGTGCTGTAAAACAGAGATGTATGCACTCTAAAACCTTGAGGCCAGAAGAAATTTACAACTATTTGTAGCCAGCAGATGGCAGCATAACCACATAGTTTGCAGTGGAAGCAATTTTTCAGGAGGTAAACAATTGCAGAGTGAAGGGACATTTGAAGTATGTGTTGCTAGGTTACAACCTATCTCCTTTTTAAATATTTTGTTGTCCTCTGCTCTTTAGAGGAGTCAAAATAAAGTGGCAAACATCATCAAGTTGTACATCTTTTATGAATCTCTTCACTCCCAGAAATATGCAACATGAACACCCTTTAAGAAGATTTGTTAGATTTATGTCAGTATGGTTTAGGTAGTGACTGAAGACTGCAGCTTACTTTATACATTTTTAACAATCGATGTGACTACTGTATATAAACAGTTGTAAACACGGGACCCTCTGATCAGTCTTGTCACAGAAACCATAGACTATAAAGGGGTCCACCTGGTTTCCGCCCGAAGTCGCCAGAAACAAAAGTCCTGCTTGCAGGGTATAGGGGATGCACGGGGGAAATTTTGGAGGCAGTTGTGTGATCAGCGGTTAAGAGCAGAGTGGTGAAGAGAGGTCTTAAGAAGGTCAGAGGTTAAGTGTGGGCAGGTAGTGGGAGATTTGGTCATAGATTTATGGCAGGGACAGGTTGTATATGGCTTTGTATGACTGCATTAACATTTTAAACTCTATTCTCTGGGTGATGGGAAGGGATTGGCAGAGGGTAGCGGCTAATGAAGGGGGGAGAGGTTGATTAAGCGAGCGTTTACTAGCATTTGAGTAGTTTCCGGGGCGAGGAAGGAGTGGATTCGATGAATGTTCTTGAGTTGGAGAAGGCAGGAGGTATTGAGGGTTTTGATATGGCTAAGTCAGAGTCAAAGGTTATTCCAAGGCAATGGACCTGTGGGACTAGGTTAAATGTGGTACCAAAACAAACTTCATAGCACATAACATGAAGATAGAAACTTGGAGAAAATTTTATAAACAACAAGTGTTGTCTCCAAATCTATCATAGTGAAACCCTCTACAAATCATGCTCTTACTACCAACAAATAGCAATAATCCAAGAAAGAAAAGTAAGAAAGCACTCAAAATAATAAAAAATACAAAAGGAATTTTATTGAAGTACAAAAACAGTATAAAAATACAAGACAGAAACAACAGTACAAATACCTATGTTAGCATATGTAACACGAAAGAGGCAGAGGCTGAATAGTATAAATATATATAAGGGAGATAACATACAACCATGCATAAAATATATAGCAGTATATAGATGCAAGGGGTACTAATGGTTAGTAAAGAGCAAGTACATATATAAAACCCCTATATAAATACCCAATGTATCACACTATACATGTATTTTGCAAAGTAAACTACATGGTATAAGATCCAAACCTACCCATGAAATAAATGCCGCTGCCTGCCGACAAAACCCATGAGAGAGGCAGAGGCCAAGCAATACAAACAAATATGAGGGAGACAACATACACCCATGCATAAAGTATATAGCAGTGAATAAATACAGAGGGCACTGATGGTTAATACAAAGCAAGTGCATATATAAAACCCCTATATAAATGCCCAATGTATCACACTATACATGCATCCTGCAGAGTAAGCTACATGGTATAAGGTCCAAACATACCCATGACACAAATGCCGCTGCCTGCTGACAAAGCCCAACGCACCACCCCCAGACGAAGGCTTTGTGTGCCGAAACGTGCGTTGGGCTTTGTCAGCAGGCAGCGGCATTTGTGTCATGGGTATGTTTGGACCTTATACCATGTAGCTTACTCTGCAGGATGCATGTATAGTGTGATACATTGGGCATTTATATAGGGGTTTTATATATGCACTTGCTTTGTATTAACCATCAGTGCCCTCTGTATTTATACACTGCTATATACTTTATGCATGGGTGTATGTTGTCTCCCTCATATTTGTTTGTATTGCTTGGCCTCTGCCTCTCTCATGGGTTTTGTCGGCAGGCAGCGGCATTTATGTCATGGGTAGGTTTGGATCTTATACCATGTAGTTTACTTTGCAAAATACATGTATAGTGTGATACATTGGGTATTTATATAGGGGTTTTATATATGCACTTGCTCTTTACTAACCATTAGTACCCCTTGCATCTATATACTGCTATATATTTTATGCATGGTTGTATGTTATCTCCCTTATATATATTTATACTATTCAGCCTCTGCCTCTTTCGTGTTACATATGCTGACATAGGTATTTGTACTGTTGTTTCTGTCTTGTATTTTTATACTGTTTTTGTACTTCAATAAAATTCCTTTTTTTATTTTTTATTATTTTGAGTGCTTTCTTACTTTTCTTTCTTGGATTATTGCTAAATGTGGTACCATTAACTTTGATAGATGGGTTAGATAGGGGTCTGCAACGTAGGGCGAAGATGATGAACTCCGTATTCTCCATGTTGAGTTTGAGAAAGCAGGAGCAGAGGAAGGCAGCTACGGCTGCTAGACACTCTGGACAACAGAGCGGTAATTTCTGGTCTAGAGAGATATATTTGAGTGTTATCAGCGTAGCAATGGTATTGAAAACTGTGGGATTCTATGAGTTGGCCAAGGCCGAGGGTGTAGATGGGAATAGGAGGGGGCCCAGGACAGAGCCTTGAAGACACCTACAGAAAGAGGGCGTGGTGAGAAGGTGGTGTGTGAGTGGAAGACACTGAATGTGCGAAATGCGGGAATTGGTATTTCTTTTTTGATCCAACCCTCTGATCAATTTTTAACAGACCTAAAATGGACGTCAATTCTTTTTACATTTGTTAAAAACAGATCCATTGATTTCTATTGGGTCTGTGTGCCTGTAAAAACGGGCCATCAAAAAAAATGGACATGCGAATAGACAATTTGAAATCAATGTGTTCTCAAAACGTCCATGTGAATAAGGCCTAAATAACCCCCACGGGCTGCATTTCCTTGCAAGGGACTATTATACTACAGTCATAACAGGTTGTTGGACTTTGCCATGATATATCTGGGGTCATGGTTAGGTGAATGTGGCCACATGACTATTTCCCTATGACAACTAGCAGTCTCCACACGGAGGAACAGTACCTAGGAGAGGTAGAGCATGTGTTGGCAGGAGTAGTGTAGCAGAAGCCACCATTGGTATGCCAAGTTAGAGGATTGGCTACATTTCATCTTTAGATGGAGATGAAATGACACTATTAGACTACCACAAACTGCATGAACTATACATGCATATCTGTATCAGCACAGCATTTCTTATACTGTTGACAGTAACAGCTTGCACTTGTTTATTGTATGTGGTGATCTCCTTTGTCAGTAGACATGCTGGAAGAGTCTATAGCAAATATGGTATATGAAGATGTTTTCATGGGAAGAATTTTGTGCAGCGATGAAGTGGCTGCCTGCTGGGAAACCACCTGGCTTTGATGGACCTTTAGTGCATATTACGCAGGCTTGCAGGCTCAGTAATTTCATTTAAGCATGCAATAAATTCTCAGTGTTTCCATAATATTTGCAGAAGATATTATGGACATCTACACATAGACATTGTCCGAAGTGGGGGCACTGTTTAGTGATCAGTCTTTTGAAGCTTTGCTTGAACATTTAGGCGGATGTGCCAAAGATCTCACAAATATCTTTGACATTTCTCCAAATTCTAATAATGGTGTAGGATCAATTTTTAATTCCTATAGACATTGTAATATTTAAAAAGATAATAAAGCTATCATCTGTGTCCATTTGCACAGCTTGGATGAAATATATTCTTCTAGCATGGCCATAATACCAGCTCTAGGCACTTAGACCACATTTTATCAGTGTGTTGCATATTTCACATAGAATGGAACCATAGTGGCAGGATAATAATGGATGCAGGCTAAATCCTTTAACCCCTTGGGGACACAACCCATAAGTACCTTAACCAGGCCTCATTTTTCAAATCTGACCACGTCACTTTATGTGATAATAACTTTGAGACGCATTAAGTTATCAAAGTGATTCTGAGATAGTTTTGTCTTTGATTATGAAAATATAGGACATTTGGTGAAAATGTGGAAAAAAATGCAGTTTTAAAACTTTGAAATTGCATGCCTTTCATATAGCAATTCATACTCCCACTATACTATATTACTTCATAAATATAATTTACTATATCTTTGCTTTATGTTGCAATTCATGTTTTTCAGATACAAGTCAAGCAGTAATTTTCCAAACTTTCAAGAACATTTCTGAAACACATTTTTCAAGGCACCAGTTCAGTTCTGAAGGAAGGGGTCTTGAAAGGCCTCTAATAGAAACCCCCATAAATCACTCCATTCTCAAAACTGCACTCCTGAAAGAATTCAAAACAGCATTTATAAAGTTTCTTAACCCTTTCAGAATTTCACAGCAATTAAAACAAAATAGAGGTCAAATTCATAACTGATATATTCAGTTAGCCGTAGAATTTAGACATTCATAAGGGGTTAAAGTAGAAAATGCATTCCAAAATCTGTTATGCAAGTTCTACTAGGCATGAAATTATGATGTATGGATACACAATAGGGTAAAGAACGGATGGAGCGCTATTTGGATTTTGGAGGGACAATTTTGCTGGAATCGGTTTCAGACACCATGTTGCATGTGCAGTGCCCCTGAAGTGCCAGAACAGTGGAATCTCCACCAAAATGACCCCATTTTGGAAACTAGACTCCTCAAGGAATTTATCAAGGGGTATAGTGAGTACTTTGACCTTTCATGTATTATGAAGATTTGGTCTGGGAAAATGGAAGGCAAAATTAATTTCTATAAAATGTTGCTTTAAACCCAATTTTTGCATTTCCACGAGTGGTTAAAAGAGAAATTGCACCTCACAATTTCTTAAGAATTTTCTCCCAACTATAGTAATACCCCACATGTGGATGTAAATGGATGTGTAGGCACACTGTAGGGTCCAGAATGGAAGGAGCGCTATTGAGATTTTTTTTAGGCACCATGTTGCATTTGTAGAGCCCCTGATGTGCAAGAACAGTGGACCCCCCCCCCCACCAAATGGCCCTATTTTGGAAACTAGACCCCTCATGGAATTTATCAACAGGCATAGTGAACACTTTGACCCTACAGATGTTTCACTGATTTTTTTTTTTTTTTTTTTTACTATTGAGTAATGAAATTGAAAAAATTATTTTTTCTACAATAAAATGGCACTTTTGCCCCAAATTTTTCATCTTCACAAGGGGTTAAAGGAGAAATTTCACCCCACATTTTGTCCCACAATTTCTCCTGAACACAATACCCCATACCTGCTGTTACACTGATGTACGGACACATGGCAGTGCTCAGAATGGAATGAGCGCTAATTGGCTTTTGGAGGACAAATTTTTCTGGAATAGTTTTCAGGCACTATGTCCCATTTGCGGAGCCCCCAAGGTGCCAAAACAGTGGAAACCCCCAAAATGTGATCCCGTTTTGTAAACTAGACCCCTTAAGGAATTTAACAAGGGTACTTTTTCCCTGCAGGTGTTACTGAGGTCAGAATTTGTTGCAGTAGTTTTCAAGAACTATGTCTTGTCAGAACAATGAAAACTCATTCATTCAACAACATTTGGACCCCCACAGGTGATTCACAGAATTGAGCAGTAAATTTGGAAAATGACATACAGTGGGGAAAAAAAGTATTTAGTCAGCCACCAATTGTGCAAGTTCTTCCACTTAAAAACATGAGAGAGGCCTGTAATTGACATCATAGGTAGACAAAATGAGAAAATATATCTAGAAAATCACATTGTCTGATTTTTTAAGAATTTATTTGCAAATTATGGTGGAAAATAAGTATTTAGTCACCTACAAACAAGATTTCTGGCTCTCACAGACCTGTAACTTCTTCTTTAAGAGGCTCCTCTGTTCTCCACTCATTACCTGTAGTAATGGCACCTGTTTGAAATTGTTATCAGTATAAAAGACACCTGTCCACAACCTCAAACAGTCACACTCCAAACTCCGCTATGGTGAAGACCAAAGAGCTGTGGAAGGACACCAGAAACAAAACTGTAGACCTGCACCAGGCTGGGAAGACTGAATCTGCAATAAGCAAGCAGCTTGGTGTGAAGAAATCAACTGTGGGAGCAATAATTAGAAAATGAAAGACATACAAGACCACTGATAATCCTGCTCGATCAGGGGCTGAACACAAGATCTCACCCCGTGAGGTCAAAATGATCACAAGAACGGTGAGCAAAAATCCCAGAACCGCATGGGGGGACCTAGTGAATGACCTTCAGAAAGCTGGGACTAACGTAACAAAGGCTACTGTCAGTAACACACTACGCCGCCAGGGACTCAGATCCTGCAGTGCCAGACGTGTCCCCCTGCTTAAGCCCGTACATATCCGGGCCCGTCTGAAGTTTGCTAGTGAGCATTTGGATGTTCCAGAAGAGTATTGGGAGAATGTCATATGGTCAGATGAAATCAAAGTAGAACTGTTTGGTAGAAACACAATTCGTCGTATTTGGAGGAGAGCGAATGCTGAGTTGCATCCAAAGAACACCATACCTACTGTGAAGCATGGGGGTGGCAACATCATGCTTTGGGGCTGTTTCTCTGCAAAGGGACCAGGACGACTGATCCGTGTACATGAAAGAATGAATGGGGCCATGTATCGTGAGATTGTGAGTGTAAATGTCCTTCCATCAGCAAGGGCATTGAAGATGAAATGTGGCTGAGCCTTTCAGCATGACAATGATCCCAAGCACACCGCTAGGGCAAAGAAGGAGTGGCTTCGTAAGAAGCATTTCAAGGTCCTGGAGTGGCCTAGCCAGTTTCCAGATCTCAAACCCATAGAAAACCTTTGGAGGGAGTTAAAAGTCCATGTTGCCCAGCGACAGCCCCAAAACATCACTGCTCTAGAGAAGATCTGCATGGAGGAATGGGCCAACATACCAGCAACAGTGTGTGCCAACCTTGTTAAGACTTACAGAAAACGTTTGACCTCTGTCATTGCCAACAAAGGATATATAACAAAGTATTGAGATGAACTTTTGTTATTGACCAAATACTTATTTTCCACCATAATTTGCAAATACATTCTTTAAAAATCAGACAATGTGATTCTCTAGATATGTTTTCTCATTTTGTCTCTCATAGTTGAGGTCTACCTATGATGTCAATTACAGGCCTCTCTCATCTTTTTAAGTGGGAGAACTTGCACAATTGGTGGCTGACTAATTACTTTTTTTCCCCACTGTATATGGACAAGGGTGCTGCAATTGCCATGAATTGTGATCAGTACAAGAACATCCCTCTTGTCCTTATACTTGAGAAATAGCATATTCTCATTGCAGATGGCCCTATTCTCACCCCTTCTGAGGTGCTGCGCAATCTGTGCCCTAGGGAGGCCTCTCTGGTTTCCTCTGGAACTGAGGCACCTAAAGAGTGGGATGCTGGTGTAGAAGTTATCCACTTATAGGTGATAACCCTGGTGCAGCAAATCCCACATTATTTTCCTACTAACTCCTAGGATTGGGGACATTGGACAAACCCTCACTAGATTTGGCTTCCGGTACCATCTTTATGCTGATGACAATTACGTCATCCCGTGACATCACCCCTGCACTAATACAGAACACCAGTGACTGTCTCTCTGCTGTCTCAAATATCATGTCTTCGCTCTATCTGAAACTGAATCTCTCAAAGACTGAATTACTGCTGTTTCCACCATCTAATAGATCTGTCCCTGATATCTCCATTGCAGTCTCTGGCCTTACCATAACTCCTAGGCAGTATGCCCGCTGCCTTGGGGTTTTGTTTGACTCAGACCTTTCCTTCACCCCCCCCATATCCAATCACTCGCATGCTCATGTCATCTCCATCTCAAAAACATCTCCAGAATCCGCCTTTTCCTTACCACAAATACACTAAAGACCCTTATTGTCATCCTTATTCACTCTCGCTTTGACTACTGTAACTCTAATCGGTCTTCCCGTTACTAAACTCTCCCCTCTACAATCTACAGTCATATGAAAAAGTTTGGGCACCCCTATTAATCTTAATCATTTTTAGTTCTAAATATTTGGGTGTTTGCAACAGCCATTTCAATTTGATATATCTAATAACTGATGGACACAGTAATATTTCAGGATTGAAATGAGGTTTATTGTACTAACAGAAAATGTGCAATATGCATTAAACCAAAATTTGACCGATGCAAAAATATGGGCACCTCAACAGAAAAGTGACATTAATATTTAGTAGATCCTCCTTTTGCAAAAATAACAGCCTCTAGTCGCTTCCTGTAGCTTTTAATCAGTTCCTGGATCCTGGATGAAGGTATTTTTGACCATTCCTCTTTACAAAACAATTCCAGTTCAGTTAAGTTTGATGGTCGCCGAGCATGGACAGCCCGCTTCAAATTATCCCACAGATGTTCAATGATATTCAGGTCTGGGGACTGGGATGGCCATTCCAGAACATTGTAATTGTTCCTCTGCATGAATGCCTGAGTAGATTTGGAGCTGTGTTTTGGATCATTGTCTTGCTGAAATATCCATCCCCGGCGTAACTTCAAATTTGTCACTGATTCTTGTACATTATTCTCAAGAATCTGCTGATACTGAGTTGAATCCATGTGACCCTCAACTTTAACAAGATTCCCGGTGCCGGCATTGGCCACACAGCCCCAAAGCATGATGGAACCTCCACCAAATTTTACAGTGGGTAGCAAGTGTTTTTCTTGGAATGCTGTGTTTTTTTGACACCATGCATAACGCCTTTTTGTATGACCAAACAACTCAATCTTTGTTTCATCAGTCCACAGGACCTTCTTCCAAAATGAAGCTGGCTTGTCCAAATGTGCTTTTGCATACCTCAGGCGACTCTGTTTGTGGCGTGCTTTCAGAAACGGCTTCTTTCGCATCACTCTCTCATACAGCTTCTCCTTGTGCAAAGTGTGCTGTATTGTTGACCGATGCACAGTGACACCATCTGCAGCAAGATGATGCTGCAGCTCTTTGGAGGTGGTCTGTGGATTGTCCTTGACTGTTCTCACCATTCTTCTTCTCTGCCTTTCTGATATTTTTCTTGGCCTGCCACTTCTGGGCTTAACAAGAACTGTCCCTGTGGTCTTCCATTTCCTTACTATGTTCCTCACAGTGGAAACTGACAGGTTAAATCTCTGAGACAACTTTTTGTATCCTTCCCCTGAACAACTATGTTGAACAATCTTTGTTTTCAGATCATTTGAGAGTTGTTTTGAGGAGCCCATGATGCCACTCTTCAGAGGAGATTCAAATAGGAGAACAACTTGCAATTGGCCACCTTAAATACCTTTTCTCATGATTGGATACACCTGGCTATGAAGTTCAAAGCTCAGTGAGGTTACAAAACCAATTTTGTGCTTCAGTAAGTCAGTAAAAAGTAGTTAGGAGTATTCAAATCAATAAAATGATAAGGGTACCCAAATTTTTGCACCGGTCAAATTTTGGTTTAATGCATATTGCACATTTTCTGTTAGTACAATAAACCTCATTTCAATCCTGAAATATTACTGTGTCCATCAGTTATTAGATATATCAAATTGAAATGGCTGTTGCAAACACCCAAATATTTAGAACTAAAAATGATTAAGATTAATAGGGGTGCCCAAACTTTTTCATATGACTGTATTCTGAATGCAGTGGCCAGGCTCATCTATCAGTTTAGACGCTACAGCGATGCCTCCGGTCTGTGCTGGTCACTACACTGGCTGCCTATTCAATACAGAATATAATATAAACTTATCACCCTCATTCACAAGGCTCTCCATAATGTTGCACCTCCCTATATTTTCTCCCTCATCTCTTGTCTATCGCCCAACCCGTACTCTCCGTTCACTCAATGACCTAAGACTAACATCCTCTATTATCAGAACCTCCCACGCTCGTATACAAGACTTCTCCCGAGTTGCACCACTTCTCTGGAATGCTCTATCCCGGACTATTAGATTAACCCCCCAATTTCCACAATTTCAAGCGTAAACTAAAGACATATCTTTTCAGACAGGCCTATCACAACTCCTAATGTAAACCCTTCCGTAGTTAGAATCCCTAAAACGTACCCTCCTCTGTTGATGCTCCAACATTACCTCACAGGATATGATGCCGTATCAGACTAACTTTATATGTCCAGGCACCATCTGCACGTTAAAGGACACGATTGGTGACAGCTCATACAGCTTTTATATGTGTAATGACAGTAACCTCTATTACAAAATTGTCTTACCATTGTACAAGCAATGCTATGTCTGTTGCCGCCCCTGCTACCTCTTGTGTCACCCCCTCTACCTCATAGATTGTAAGCTCTTGCGAGCAGGGCCCTCAGTCCCAGTGTGTGAATTGACTATTTCTTTGTAATGTATCTTTTTTGTCAGTACTTGAACCCTGCAAATTGTACAGTGCTGTGGAATATGTTGGCGCTATATAAATAAAATTTATTATTATTATTGGGGGACATTCTGGGGGCTCAATTCTTGTGTCCCTTCATTCGTAAATCTTAAACTTGTAGGTGCACCCTGAGCTGCTCTTGCACAGTTTGTAAATTTTAAAGCTGTACCGTGCCCTCTTACTGGGCAGGTATTGGAGGAATTTCAGCCTCCCTTTGAAACTGATCAGAGAGTCATCTATAGAAATGTTCTTATCAGGGATGTATGATGCTGCAAATTTGGCACTAAAGTGGTCAACGAGTGACCTGATTTTGAATAGGTGGTCAAAGTTGGGGGCATCTTGGGGTAAGTACTGTGTATTATTGTTATAATGCAGAAATTTGAGGATCGCTTCAAAGCGTGTCCTGGTTATGGCCATTCTAAATATTGGAGTGTTGTATAAAGTGTCTGTATTCCCATATTGTCTGTCCTTTTTTTTTTTTTTTTTTTTTTTCCCTATGCCCATATGCAGAACAAAACCACAGAAAATCTTCATCTCTGCTGCATTTACTGGGGTCCACCTATGGGGTGTAGCATATGAAGAGGTGGCATTTTGTTCTATAAATTGATGGGCATACAGATTTGTTTTGCCACCATAACATCTATAAACATCAGAGAAAAAGACTTTTTCAAAGTCAATTTCTCTGAAGCCTTCATTCTCAATTTGAATTTCTGCGCTGCCCACAAAGTCAGGAAGCTGAGGCTCATCATTTTCTAGGGGTGGGGACCACACTAGTTCTGCAGTTTTGGAAGCTACCTCAGCAATTGTTTTGAGGTGCCTCCTTTGGGGTAGCTCATCACTGCATGATGAGGATGAGGAGAAAGAAGAGGAAAAATAGATGAATGGGGCATTTTCCTCTTCTGCCTCGCTGGCCGTATCAGTGTCAGAGGCCGGTAAGGCATACGCCTCTTCTGCTGAATATCTTCTTTGGGATGTTTTTGTGTATGTGTTGTGTTTTTACATGTGTATAGAAACTTTATGTATTAAACCTTTATTGAAAATGTGGGGTGTATGTTATGATTCAACATGTGTATATATGTAAAATATGTAACCAGAAAAAAAGAGAGATAGAAAAGAAGACCCTGTCCTAAAAGCTTTGTAAAATTTTTCTATGTATATAGATAGAGACTTATATCTATATGTATAGGAATTCTAACTTATTATTATTATTATTATTATTATTATTATTAAAAAAGGAAAAAAAAAAACGGCTAAAAATTGAGCAGGTGCCGGTCAGAAATGTATGTCACTGGCCACCACTCAGCGCCACAGGATGCAGACAAGAAGATGGCTTGTGTGTGTACTACAGTAAAAAAAGACCCTGTCCTAAAAGCTATCTAAAAATTTTTTACAGATATAGGGACTTCTTTCTATATTTATAGCAATTCTAACTCAATGTAACTAAAATTTAGATTATTAGAAAAAAAAAACCTGCAGCCAAAAAAAAATTTAGCAGAGGCCCCATCAATAAACTAGATCACTGAACAGAGCTCTGAGGCGCCACAAGGATGTAACAAAAAAGCAGGAAGCTATAAGAAAACACATAAAGTTAAAAAAGTGAAAAAAAAAGAACCTCCACAAAAAGGGGCTGGTGCTGGTTAAGGGCTTATTCCCTAATCAGCAGTCAGCGAGACAGGATGGGGAGACAATAAAAAAATAAAATTTCATAGAGCATGTGATTCTGAACTAAAATGTAATCCCCTTTAAAAATGTGGCTGCTTTCTGCCTGAAAAACCTGTCTAAAATTCCTGTCACCAGATGTCTCCCTTCTAGCTAATTTGCAGTTCACTCTTCTATTACCAGGGACCTATGTCTATAAATACATTAGATAAGAAAGATAGAATCATGTATATACTTGTATTTATTTCTGGTTGCTTGTGTGATTATAGATAAGATATTATTCAGACAGCAAGCAGCTTTCCTGACTGTGCTCATAGATTTTTTTTTTTTCTGTGCTCTAGCTGCTTGCTTGCATGTATTTGCCCTGTATGTTCAGTCTAGTGTTCCTGGGTGTCCTGTGGTCACTATTTGTTTGTTATTGTACAGTTACTCTTGGCAGTATGACAGAACAGTATCAGTAATGAATAAGGGGAGGGGTGCAGGCCGGTTCTTATTTTACATGCCCACAGGCAATGAGAGAAATACAAAATGTGATTCCACCAGGTGAGCGCATTTCCTATCTACACCTACACTTTCCAGCCACTGTTAACAGATTTGTTTTTCAAGTAACTTTGCTCAAATCTTGTAGAGATTGTTTTTGAGATCTAGAATGAGGTTGATGGCCATCTAGTCCTGAAAGCTGTAAGTATAAATCCTTCCTTTATATTTCCTATTCCAAGTCCACTTGTTTTGGCTCAAAAAAAAAAACAGGAAAATGTCCAGCATAAACTCAACTTGTGTCTCCAGCTGTAGACATTTTACGACAGTTTCTGTGCCTTGGTCAACAAGTGGATGAGGCTAATCAGAAAGGGGTGGATGTCAAATATGACATCATGTCTCAAAAATGCACCATAATTTTGGAGGATTTGGCAGAAACTAAGTTAACTAAAAAATTGTGCAAAATTAGACTAAAGACAGTCTAGATTTATCAAACAGCATGCCTTGCCAAAAGCTCCTGAGACAACTCTTTCCTTCTCTTCCTCTGGTCCATGTTGAGTGTGGTACTCACCATGTCACCAAACAGCACAGTGAGTATCTGTAGCCCTATATACAGGCCCACTGACTGATTACAAGATTGTAGACACCTGTGATGCTAATTAGTGGACACACCTTGATTTAACATGTCCCTTTGGTCACATTATTTTCAGGGGTACCATCATTTCTGTCCAGTCCTGTTTTCTTTTTTTAAAAATTCTGTTGAAGAATGGTTGAAAAGCAATGTCTGACTTTCATTTGTTCATTTTCATAGAATTTTTATATATTATTACTTTTGTCAGATTCAAGTTATTTCTGCGACCATTGTGGGTGTTTCTTTCATTAAACAAGGGATACCAACAATTTTGTCCACGTGTGTACATGCACACTCAGCTGACCTGGAATTAGCTTGTCTTACTGAGAACCAGGAATCGGGCAGTTAAAATCCAACTGCTCGATCCTTATCTCCCCCGGCAACTTGCATCGAAGCAGAGCCAGGACTCAGGAGGCCCCCATACCCATTACATGGTTGGCCGAATCTATTGAAATTGGCAAGTTTGCCCAATACAAATCAACAAAATTTTGTCCACGTGTGTGTATGTGTGTGTGTGTGTGTGTATGTATGTGTGTGTGTGTGTGTGTATATATACTATATATATATATATATATATATACTCTATTGTTCTCTTCCCAGAGACTCTTACATAATTCTTTAAAAGCATCTTTAGCTTCAGGTGAGTAAAGATAAATGTAAAGATATTGTATAAATCATTTTTATTAAATGTAAATATCCCAGTGTTCTTTCTCTCATGAGAACATTATTAGCATAATATAAAGCACACTACATTGTATTATGTCTCATGCTGAATTGCAAGTCAAATGCATTATATACCCCACTTTTAAAATCATGCCAACAACAATGTTGCATATTACTCTTTTCTGGAATAAAGTGCGTCAGTAAAATAATAGTGGGCGATACGTGTGGGATGTGGATGTATTCGGTGGTACAAGGATCAGGGTAGGCATGGTACCTATTTATTTTTATATTGTTTAAATTTGATTATATTATCATTATTGTTCTTACACTACTTTGTATATGTGTTATGCCTTTTGGATTGCTGGTAGACTAGACATGTGCACTCCGGATGAAGGCTGAGCGGCGAAACGCGCGTTGGATGGTGTCAGCTGGACACAGACCACCTATTTACTGTTTTACACCACTATGGCTATGTACCACTAGACATTAACCCCTTAGCGACTCAGGGCGTAATAGTACGTCCTGAGTCGCATGATGACGATGTATGGAGAGAGATCAGGACCTCTCTCTATACACAGCGGGTGCCGGCTGTATAATACAGCCAGGACCCGCCGCTAACCGCACCAATCACGGCTGTTAACCCTTTAGATGTCGCGGCGATTGGTTGCCATGACAGCCGGGAGCCTATTGAAGGCTCCCAGGCCTGTCATTACATTAGATCTATTACGCGATGCCAGAGGCATCGTCTAATAGAGGTGAAGGCATTTTACTATTCACTGCGATACAGTAGTATCGCAGTGAATAGTATGAGCGATCAGACCCCCTAGGTTTCAAGGTCCCTAGGGAGTCTGATCATACAAGTAAAAGTAGAAAAAAAAGTTTTTAAAAGTATACAAAAAATAAAAAAAACCACAAAAGTTCAAATCACCCCCCTTTGCCTATATCAGATATAAAAGTAAATAAACAAAAGTAAACATAAACATATTAGGCATCCCCGCGCTCCAAAATGCCCGAACTATTAAAACATTTAAATATTTATCCCATACGGTGAACGGCGTAGAGGCAAAAAAAAATCATCAAACCATCAGATCTTTCCCCAAATGGTATCAATAAAAACATTATGTTGTCCTTCATAAAAAGATGCCATACCCAGCTCCATACATGTAAATATGAAAAAGTTACAGGTGTCACAATATGGTGACACAAATTTTTTTTTAAATTTTGCAAAGTTTTTAATTTTTTAAAAGGTATCAAAACCTTACAAATACTATATAAATTTGGTATTGCCGTGTTCGTACTGACCCGCAGAATACAGGTAACATGTCATTTTTACCACACAGTGAACGCTGTAAAAATTAAACCCATATGAAATTGGCGCAAATGCAGTTTTTCTCCAATTGTACCTCATTCTGAATTTTTTTCCAGCACATTGCACAGCATATTGAATGGTGCCATTACAAAGTACAATTTGTTTCGCAAACAATAAGCCATCATGTGAGTCTGTGAACTGAGGAATGAAAGAGTCATGGCTCTTGGAATGTGGGGAGGGAAAAACGAAAAATGGCCGGATCTTTAAGGGGTTAACCTGACTGATCTCATTGAGTTATCTCTTACAGATATGTATCTTTTGTACATCAATTCTTGATATGTTATTATTGGTTTCCATCTAACTTTGCAATCTGAGATTCATACAGTGGTTTCTGTGCTTGTTAGCCAGGTAGATTACTGGCTTCAGTAACACGGTGTTATTTATCCTCCATAGTGGTACATTAACGTTATATTACCTATCTTTCTGAGTGCATATGCAGCGGCAATGCATCGGCAATGCATTGCCAAAATGCAGCGGCAATGCATCGCGGTTTTTCCCGCAGCACTTTCTGTTTCAATTATACCTATAGGAAAACCGACGGCGTTTCCATAGGTATAATTGACATGTGACGGTTTTGGAAATTGCAGCGTGTCCGCAGTGTGTATTTTTTCGCAAGGTGTGGATGGGATTCACTAGAATCCCATCCACCCTTGCAGTGACTGTAAAACACCGCAGTTTTTTCCTTAGGCTGAAGCCCCATGTTGCGGAAATGCAGCTTTTTTTTGTTGCAGATTTTGCTGCAGTTTTTTGAGCCAAATCCAGGAGTGGACTGAGCAGAAGGGAGAAGTAGGGGTACTTCCTATATATTTCCCGTTCCTTTTGTAGCCATTCATGGCTTTGCTCAAAAAAACCGCAACAAAATCTGCAACAAAAAAAGCTACGTTTCTACAACGTGTGGCCTCAGCCTTAGATAGTTGTCAACACCATCCCAAGCTATTTTAGCCAACACATTCCCACCCCCCCAAACTATGAGGAATGCTCCCAAGAAATGCCCACACACAACCCTCTTTAAGGCTAAAGCTTCATGTAGCAAAACAAAGCTAACTCAATGAAAAATAGTGCAGAAAAAATGTATTCCGTTTTTCTTCCACAGTTTTTGCGTTAACCTTTTTTTTTTACATTTTTCTCTTCTTTTTTTTCTTCCCCTATTCAATATATAGGGAAAATGTCTGCGCTAAAATTATCATTTTTTTTTTTTTTTTTTTTATAATTCCTCCACTGACACAAGTAGCCTCGAATTTTCACTCTGAAACCAATCAATGGTCCTTGCCAGTTGTGCTGCATGATAATATGTTCTTATATCTGGTAGACCCATACCACCCAACTTCCTAGGTCTGGTAAGGGTGCGGAACGCCACTCTAGGACGTGAATTATGCCAGACATACTTTGAAAACATTCTGCGGAGGGAGAAGAATGTTAGTGGAAGAGGGATAGGGAGGGTTTGAAATAAGTATAATATCTTAGGCAGAACCATTTTCAATAGACTAGTTCTACCCATCCATGAGATATATGGGACATGCCAAGATTCTAATAGAGATTTGATGTTGGAGAGCAAAGGGGCGTAGTTAGAGTCGTACCAGTGCCTGGGTGAGGGTGTTAAATTTAATCCTAAATACTTAATATAATCGTGCCGCAGTGGGAATGGGGAGGCAGCCTGTAAGTCAGATTTAACCGATGGGGGGCAATAGACACATAGGGCTTCGGATTTTGTGGTATTAATTTTAAAATTCGAGAGGGTACCAAAGGCCGTAAAGATCGTATCTATGTGAGGTAGTGCAACGGTTGGGTTGTTAAGGATTATTAAAAGGTCGTCTGCAAATGCGACCGTACTATGACATATCCCTCCAGTAACCAGACATTTCAGCAATGGGTCCTGTCGGATACTCTGAATTAATGTTTCAATGGTCAGAACAAAGAGTAAAGGGGATAATGGGCATCCCTGCCTGGTGCCGTTTTTAATATCAAACGAGGAGGAGAGGCATCCATTAACTCTAATTTTAGCGCTAGGTCTAGAGTACAAAGCCATGACCTTCTGGACAAACACGTGTGGGAATCCAAAATACCGTAGTGTCTCTGTCATAAAGGCCCAATCTACCCTATCAAAGGCTTTCTCCGCATCTGTTGAAAGAAGTACCAATGGGGTCTTCTTGCGCTGGGAGTGTTGTATCAAGTGGAGTACTCGTTGGGTGCCTTCTCTGCCTGTTATAAACCCCACTTGCTCTGGGTGGACCAGGGAGGGTAGGAAGGATTTTAATCTATTAGCTACTAACTTGGCGTATAGTTTAATATCTACGTTAAGCAGGGAGATGGGGCGGTAGCTACCACATTGTGTCGGGTCCTTGCCTTCTTTAGGAATGATAGAGATATGGGCTTCCAAGGCTTGGGGGGGGGGAGTAGTGGGTCTCGTCCACAGAGTTACAAACCTGGAGAAAATGGGGGAGAAGGATAGAGCTAAATTGTTTATAATAAAAGGCTGGGAGGCCGTCGGGTCCAGGAGCTTTCCCCAGAGGGGTGTCAGCAAGTGCTGACTGTAATTCTGACAGTGTAAAGGGAGTCGTAAGGGCATCTTGTTGTTGGGGAGTGACCGACGGGAGGGAGAGAGATTGCAAAAAGGACCGGATTTTAGTAGAGCGGTCTTGTAGCTCGAGAGGGGTCTCAGCAGGTCTAAGGTTATACAGTTTCTGATAGAAAGCACAAAATTCAGAAGCTATGTCTGGAGTGTCTTTTAGGCTAGAGCCTGACCGGGAAGTGATCTCCGCTATAAAGCTTTGGTTGCGTCGTTTTTTAACTAAATATGCCATAAATGTTCCACCCTTGTTACCATGCATATAGTATTTATGGGAGATGACAAGTAGGCTTTAGCAGTTTTTAGGTTCAGGCAGTCTTTAAGTCGTTCTCTGCACAAGATTAGTTCTGAGAGAGCCCCCTGAGCTGCAGCTCGCTTATGCTGACTTTCCAAAGTTGCAATTCGGGCAAGTAGGTCGTCAATTTCTTTGGTACATTTTTTTCTTAACGTGAGAACTTAGACTAATGAATACCCCTCTGATCACAGATATGTGGGCCTCCCAAATAACACAAGGCTGTACGTCAGATGTAGTGTTTTCATTGAAATAGTCAGTGAGCGCTTTCGAAACAGCTTGACTAGAGTCGCGGGAGCAGAGCAGGGTCTCATTAAGTCTCCAGTCATAGCTACGGGGTGGGAGGGATGAGATTTGTAGTTGTACAGTGATGGGGGCGTGGTCAGAGATAGTGATAGGGCCAATGGTGGAAGAAGAGGATAAAATTAGCTGGTTCTGGGGCAGGAAGATGTAGTCCAGACTCTGGTACGATTTGTGTGGGTTAGAATAAAACGTATAGTCCTTAACGTCGAGATTAAAGGCCCTCCATACATCTACAAGATGCATAGAGGAGAGATGCTTGGCGAGTTTACTAAGGGCAGCGAAGCTATGTGAAGAGGTGCCAGTGGAGGAGTCCTGGAGGGGCTGAAGGGCAATGTTAATGTCACCACCCAGCACTACAAGACCCTCTGCGAACATAGAAAATCTGTCTAGAATATCGAGTAGCCATGAAATTTGGCCAACATTTGGT
Source organism: Leptodactylus fallax (assembly GCA_947044405.1). Taxonomy (NCBI): domain Eukaryota; kingdom Metazoa; phylum Chordata; class Amphibia; order Anura; family Leptodactylidae; genus Leptodactylus; species Leptodactylus fallax. The sequence continues at coordinate 4,276,570 of CAMRHE010000165.1, read as the reverse complement.
GCGTATACATTGCCAATGGTGACTAGGGTATTGGCAATGTAACCTTTAAGAAACAGGTATCTGCCCTGATCATCACTCAAGCGAGCAACCACAGAGAAGGGAACGCCTGATGTAAAGGCAATACTAACTTCATTCTTCTTCGCAGCAGTATCGCACGAGTGAAACCAGGCAGAGTAAGGAGATTTGGGTAGATTAGGTACCTTACCTGTAGGGAAATGTGTCTCTTGGAGGAGTAGGATAGAGGACTGTGATCTTTTAAGGGCGTGGAGTACCTGGGAGCGCTTGGTGGGAGAGTTGAGACCCTTGACGTGCCATGAGTCTCTTTGTGAAGGTCATTGTTTCAGCGGGCGGGAAGTTCTCTGGCACACCTCTGATACGTAGATTATTCCGCCTACCCCTGTTGTCCTGATCCTCCAGATAAGAGTGCAGAGAGTTCAGATGGGCCTGGCAAGCCGTAAATGCCATAGTAGTGGCTTTGCCATGTGCCAGGAACGAGGTCTGTGTTTCCTCTAGGTGCTCGACTCTGGAACCAATGCTCCGGACATCTTGTTTAATATCCGCTAGTTCTTTCATGACCGGTTGCAAGGTTTTCTCAAGTAGTTTCTGCAGTCCCTTATAGGAAATGGTGACCATGGAGGTGGAGGCGGAATCGGATATGTTTCCGTCATCCATGACGCTTTCTGTGTCGGACACCTCTGCAGGATCAGGGGCAACTAGAGAGCATCTTGCTGCTGATGTGGAGTTGAGTTGTGTGCGCTTCTCGAGAAACTTGTCTATTTCTGCTTGTGATTTCTTTGAGTGTTTCGGTGTAGCTCGTGTGTCTACGGGCTTATTCTGACCAATTTTAACCATGATGCAGCTATCAGGGCATGCTGGCCCACACCGGGAAAGAGCTCAATCAGGCTAGGTTAGAAAATCATAATAAGATCTAAGGGACCTTAGTAGAAAGTGGCAGGCACACGAGGATTAACTCACCACTCAAGTGGAGGATCCGCATCACACAGGGCCGCTGATATCATATAAGACCAATTTAGGGTCCCCTTTTAACAGAGAGAGGCTTGGTCTTATAGCAAAGATCTGAAGGTTCCAAGATGGCCGCCTCTCGTTGTGAGAGTGGCGGTAGGCCCCAGGCTCCAGACAGTTCTCAGCGTCGGCCGGAGCGTGTACAAGTAGCTGATGTAATCGCCCCCACAGATGGGGGAGCCTGTCGGTGCGGTTGGTGGAGTCGCCGAGGTGTCAGCTGGCAGCGGGCGGTCTCGCTCAGGCTGGTCTGCGGCGGTAAAGCAGGCCCCAAGGCGGCGGCTCTCGGCGCGGGAGGTGCAGTAGGCCGCAACCCCTGGATGTCCCGCAGGTGCAGCCAGACCTATCGACGGTATCCGGTATCCGCGGCGGCTTCTGAGACCACGATGGCAGGCCTCTGTGAGGAAGGTAAGGTAGGCCTCAAACCGCAGCAGCCGGCAAGAAGCCCCGAGTCTTAACCAAAAAACACCCTAAATGCACTGACAGGGCCTGGGGGAATGCCCAAGGGTGTTGGATGTCAGTAGAGGCTAGGTTGGTAAAGATGAAGCGCGGATTTGGTGAAGTATGCTGGAGAGCACCAGAATACACGTCCAGCCACTCTGCCGGCTAGCCACGCCCCTCCTAAAATTATCATTTTTTAAAATGCTGCTTTTCTGCAGCTCTTTTTGTCACCAATGTATGGATGAGATTAATGAAATATCATTCGCTTTGCTGGAACTGTAAAATGTACTGTTTTTGGGTTGTGTGGTTTTTGTTTTTTTTTTTTTTTTTTTTTGTTTGCTGTGTTTTTGTAGAAATCAAAAATGCTGTTCTTCTGCTATGTGGGGTCTTAGCCTAAGGCAGAGGCCCCACGTTGTCGAAAGGCATCTTTTTTCGTTACAGATTTTGCTGCGTTTTTTTTGAGCCAAAGCCAAGAGTGGATTGAGCAGAAGGGAGAAGTATAAGAATTTCCTATATATTTCCCAATACTTTTGAAGCCATTCTTGGCTTTGGCTCAAAAAACGGCATCAAAATCTACAACTAAAAATGCTGTGTTTCCACAATGTGGGGCCTCAAGTCTAAAGGTTAGTTTTGCCCAGACCCCATACCTTTGCATTTGGAAATCGTTGATTGTAATGTCAATCTGTATTCCCTTAGTCCAGACAGCAGCACAATATGGGGTATCTCTGCCCCTGTGTGTTGTTTAGGACAGTGGAACCTTTAATTAGCACCAAATTTAAGGTGCCTCCTACTGGCCCTATAAGAGGGCACCTGAGACCTCCCTCCACTGTGTAAATTATAAAGTAAAAGGAAACAAGCTTCTAGGGAGGGAAGCCTTGTGCTGCTGTCTGGACTAAGGGAATACAGATTGACATTACAATCAACGATTCCCCTTACGTCCGACAGCAGCACAATATGGGGAGATAGCAAGTAATTCCCCTAGGGAGGGTTTCCTCGCCTTACAACGTCAAGGACTGTCTGACCAAAGGCAGTTGTCTGGGAACTGCGGACGTCTAAACGATAATGTTTGACAAAGGTCAACTGGGATGACCATGATGCAGCCGCACAAATCTGGTCCAAAGGTAAGGACCGGTACTCAGCCCAAGAAGTCGACACAGCCCTGGTCGAGTGGGCCGTAGAAAAAACTGGAGGGAGTAACTCCTGAATAAGGAAGGAAGACCTAATTGTCTCCTTGATCCATGTGGATAGAGTAGGCTTGGAAGCCTTGAGGCCTTTGTTTTTACCCTGCATATTAATTAGTAGGTTTTCGGCCTTCCTAAACGGTTGAGTGCGGGATAGGTAAATCCGCAGACACCTTACCACATCTAAGGTGTGGAGCTTTTCTTCCTCCTCAGAGGTTGGAGTGGGGAAAAACACTGGTAGCGAAATTAGCTGATTGCTATTATAGCATGAGGGGACCTTAGGGTTAAACCCAGGCAAAAATCTAAGGTGCACCCTATCTGCAAAAAACACAATGTACGGTTCTCTAGAAGAGAGAGCCTGGAGTTCCCCTACTCTTTTGGCAGATGTAATAGCCAACAAAAAAACGGTTTTGTATGCCAAATATTTTAGCTCCGTAGTCTCCAAGGGTTCAAATGGAGGACCGCACAGGCCTGTAAGGACTACCGCAAGGTCCCACTGGGGAACTGGAGATGATACTGAGGGCTTTAGCCTCATTGCCCCTTTAAGGAACCTTGCAACCAGAGAATCCTGAGACAGACGTCTGTTCAAATGAGCGGAGAGGGCCGCAATCTGCACTTTCAAAGTGGCAGGGGCAAGGCCCTTATCCAAACCGTCCTGAAGAAAATTTAAAATATCAGCCGTTGAAGGTTGTAGATTATTAATACCCTTCTTGGAGCACCACTCCATGAAAATCTTGGCTGTCCTCTGGTAGTTCTTATTGGTAGAGTCTGCTCTTGCAGAAGAAAGGGTCTTCAGGACGGCCTCTGACAGTCCTCTATCCTGCTGTAGGGACTGCTCAACCTCCAGGCTGTCAGGTTGAATCTCCAGAGATCCTGGCACTTCAGAGATCCTTGGGAAACCAGGTTCTGGATGGGGGGAAGCCTCCAATATATCCCTCGACTCATCTCCATGAGTTGGGAAAACCAAGCTCTTTTTGGCCAGAATGGAATGATGGCTATCATAGAGACTTGGTCCTGTCTGATTTTCATCAATACCTTCGGTATTATTGATATTGGAGGGAAGATGTATGCCAGCCTGGACCTCCAAGGGATGGACAGGGCATCCACTGTCAAGGGATTGTCCTCCTGGTAAAGGGAACAGAACGTCTCCACCTTGGCGTTGAGTCGGGTTGCCATGAGGTCTATTTCTGGAAGACCCCACTTCAGGGTAATCTGATGAAAGACTTCTGGATTGAGTGACCAGTCTCCTGATACGGCATGACCCCGACTCAACCGATCCGCTACTATGTTCAGGGAGCCCTTGATGTGAACTGCGGATAAATGGGTTAGATTTTTCTCTGCCCATGTAAATATCAGATCTGCCTCCCTGAGGAGGGTTGGTGATCTGGTGCCTCCCTGTCTGTTCACGTACAGCACTGTGGTCATGTTGTCTGACCGGATTTTGACTGCTCTTCCCTTGAGAAGAGGCGAGAAATGGAGTAAGGCACGATATACAGCTCTGAGCTCCTTCCAGTTGGACGAGGTCCTTCTTTCTGGAGCGCTCCAGACTCCCTTTATGGAGTTTTCGTCCAAATGGGCTCCCCATCCCGAGAGGGATGCATCTGTAGTCAACAGGGTCCAAGAAGGTTGGACCGTGGACCTTGCGTCTTTCAGGTGCAACCACCACTTGAGGGAAAGACGGGTCCTGGGGGAAAGTCGAATCTTCTTGCTGAGTGTAAGAAGGGAGCGATCCCAAGCCTCTAGTAACTCCTTCTGGAGGGGACGTAAGTGCCACAAAGTCCATGGGACTGCCTCCACTGAGGAAGACATCAAGCCCAGGATCTTCATCAATGTTCTGATGGAGGCTATCGGCTTTTTGAAGAGGTGCCGGACTGCACCGACCAGTTTCTCCTTCCTTGCTGGTGTCAAGGAGACCTGCAGGCGGACTGAATCCAGGAAGTAGCCGAGGAACTTCCTTCGGGTTGAAGGGATCGTTACCGACTTCTCCCAGTTTATAAGCCATCCCAGACTCTGAAACAGGGACACGGCTGTCTGTAGATGCTGGAGCAGAACAGACTCTGACTGTGCTTTTATCAACCAGTCGTCTAGATAAGGCACCACGAATATCCCCTGAAGTCTGAGGACGGCCGCTATAGGAGCCACTACCTTTGTAAAGGTGTGGGGAGCAGAGGAGATCCCGAAGGGTAGTGCTGTGAACTGAAAATGCTTCGTGTGGCCGGAAACTACTACGGCAATCCTTAGAAACCTTCTGTGTGGAGGATAAATAGGAATATGCAAATAGGCGTCTTTTAGATCCAAAGTCACGAAAACATCGCCTTGGAGGAGAAAAGTGGTGACAGACTTTATGGTTTTCATATGGAAGTGCTTCTTTTTGATGAAGCGGTTGAGGTACCTTAAGTCTATGACCATTCTCCACTTGTCTGCCGGTTTTGGTACCAGAAAGACGGGAGAATAGACACCGGATCCTTCTTCTAGAGAAGGGACTTCCTCCAGGGCTCCCTTGTGAATGTACTCTCGGATGGAGCATTCCAATGTAGTCTGCTGCATTATAGGGAGGCTGCGAGTTAACACAAACCGATCCTGAGGAGGATGGAGGAACTCGATTGCATATCCTTTTTGGATTACCTGCAGGACCCATGGGTCTTGAATTTTTTCCTGCCAGCAGTTGAAAAAATGGGGGAGACGACCCCCGACAGGAATCTCGGCCACAGGAAGACTGCTCCTGATGTCAAAAGCAAGGCTTCTCCTTTTTATCATCAGACTTCGGGAATCTCCGGACGGCGCCTCTAGAGGAATATCTAGAGCCTCTTTGGGACTGCCGTCCACCACGACGAGGCGGATAGCCTCTATCACGGCCAGAATTAGATCTACCTCTAAAGGCCTGGGGTAAAGTTTTACCCTTCCTATCAGCCAAGCCCTCCAGGATCTCGTCTAGGGCACTGCCAAAGACTCTACCTGGCTCAAAGGGTAATGCGCACAAATTATATTTTGAGGGGAAATCAGCTCTCCAGGGTTTAACCATAGAGGTCTTCTTGCTGCAGTGGTAAGTGCCAGAGATTTGGCCGCCAGCCTTAATTGATGGTGGGAGGCCTCCGCTAAATATTCAGCTGCCAGGGAAACTGAGCCTAGAAACCCTAGCAGCTCATCTCTGGAGACTCCAGAATCGATGTCCCTCTCGAGATGAACCAGGTCAGTGCGTAATTTGGCTGACACTTCACAAGACGCAACCGCCACAGCGGTCTGGGCCGAGGCAGCTGAATACGCCTTCTTGAGGGTATTGTCGATGCGCCTGTCCATGGCGTCGTGCAAATTTGATCCATCATCTGATGGTACCATAGTGCGGCGGGACAGTTTGGCCACCGCCATATCCACCTTGGGAGGAGGACCCCATTGATCCCATTGAGCAACTGGGAATAAAGCCTTGAACCTCCTAGAAACCACAAGAGGTTTTTCAGGACATTTCCACTCTGAAGACATTAATCTTTGTAATCTTGTCTCGTCCACTTGGAAGACCCTAGGCCCTCTATAGGTGGACGTGGAGGCTTCCCCGTCAACATCACGATCCTTAGACCGGATGGACTTCAGCAGCCGGCTTAATTTTTCGAGTGGGAAGCACGGCCTGCTGGAATCTTCAGTGGAATCGTCAGATGAGAGTGTCTCGTCCACTATCTGATAATCTTCGTCAGCGATGCGTAGGGAGGACTGTGTCTCAACCCGCGGTTTCTTGGCAATCTGGGCGATGGAAGAACGGATCTCCTTAAGAGACTCCTCCATATAGTCCTTTACCCAGGTGACAACCTCTCTTATAGAAGGTTCTTCTGACGGAGGTCCGCGGCATTGGCGACAGCGGATAAAATCATAGCCGTCAGGTAAAGGGGTATTGCAATCCAAACACATTAGGTGTTTACGTTTAGAGGACTTTTTCCTCCTAAGCCCATCGCCGTTACCTGATGCAGAAGATGACATCTGAAACATCAAAAGCCACATGACAATGTAGAATAGAAGATTGCCAAGCATCGCTTACAAGAAGAAAAAAACCAAGGGGTACCTTACTTTTTTAAATCGGTCACTTGAAAAAAAGATCCCGTCAGGAAAAACCCAGACACCGCAAACCGCAGCAGAGGAGCTAGTAACCACGAGCTCACCCAGTAAAGGACTGAAGCCCTTTTAAATGTAATACAGCAGCGAGGGAGGAGCCAAACAAAGAAAATATTCATACAGCGCCAAACAAGGTCAAATGCCATAATGGAACATAGAGGAGCATAAGCCTAAGCCAGAGGCTCCACATACAAGCAGCAAAAAACAAATCTATATTTTGCCATTAAAATTCCAAAACTTACCGCACTTTTCTGAGAAAACCGGAAGTAGGCCGCGGTGGTGCGCAAAGGCTTCCTTCCCCGGGGAACACGGGACCGAAAAAAGGTTCCGGCCGAAGAGGTTCCCCGCTTACTTCCGGGATCGCGCTGCCTGCAGAGCGATGAGCCGGGTAACGCTGCGCTGCGGGGCAGAAAAAGGCCCGAAGGACCGGAGGATCTTAGGAACGTAGGAAAGGACCGAGGTACCCCCAAAAAGGTAAGCCAGGAGCTTTTTTAGGAAAAAAACCCCTAGCAACGGGAGGTCACCAGAGACCTCCGTCCACCTGTCCCACACAGGACAGAAAAAAACACAGTGGAGGGAGGTCTCAGGTGCCCTCTTATAGGGCCAGTAGGAGGCACCTTAAATTTGGTGCTAATTAAAGGTTCCACTGTCCTAAACAACACACAGGGGCAGAGATACCCCATATTGTGCTGCTGTCGGACGTAAGGGGAATGCCCATTCCGACCCATATCCCAGGCCTGATGGCAACTATGACGCACCGGACTGACTATAAGACGCACCTAGGTTTTAGAGGAGGAAAATAGGGAAAAAAATTTAGAAGCAAAAAAATGTAGTAAAATATTTAAATATATGGGAGTTGTAGTTTTGCAACAGCTGCAAGGCCACATTGACAGGTGGCCCTGCAGCTATATATAAATTCTATGAAAATGAACAAATGAAAGTCAGACATTGCTTTTCAACCATGCTTCAAAGGAATTTTTTAAAAAAGAAAACTCATGAAACAGGCCTGGACAGAAATGATGGTACCCCTGAAAATAATGTGATCAAAGGGACATGTTAAATCAAGGTGTGTCCACTAATTTGCATCACAGCTGTCTACAATCTTGTAATCAGTCAGTGGGCCTGTATATAGTGCTACAGATACTCACTGTGCTGTTTGGTGACATGGTGAGTACCACACTCAACATGGACCAGAGGAAGCAAAGAAAAGAGTTGTCTCAGGAGCTTAGAAACAAAATTATAGACAAGCATGTTAAAGGTAAAGGTTATAAGACCATCTCCAAGCAGCTTGATGTTCCTGTGCCTACAGTTGCACATGTTATTCAGAAATTTAAGATCCATGGGACTGTAGCCAACCTCCCTGGACTTGGCCGCAGGAGGAAAATTGATGACAAATCAAAGAGAAGGATAATACGAAAAACTTCTAAAGAGATTAAAGGTGAACTTCAAGCTCAAGGAACATCAGTGTCAGATCGCACTATCCGTCGTTGTTTGAGCCAAAGTAGACTTCATGGAAGACGACCAAGGAGGACACCATTGTTGAAAACAAATCATAAAAAAAACAGACTGGAATTTGCCAAACTACATGTTGACAAGCCACAAAGCTTCTGGGAGAATGTCCTATGGACAGATGACACAAAAATCGAAATTTTTGGCAAGGCACATCAGCTCTATGTTCACAGATGGATAAATGAAGCATATCTTGAAAAGAACACTGTGCCTACTGTGAAACATGGAGGAGGCTCTGTTATATTCTGGGGCTGCTTTGCTGCATCTGGCACAGGGTGTCTTGAATCTGTGCAGGGTACAATGAAATCTCAAGACTATCAAGGGATTCTAGAGAGAAATGTGCTGCCCAGTGTCAAGAAAGCTTGGTCTCAGTCGCAGGTCATGGGTCTTGCAACAGGATAATGACCCAAAACACACAGCTAAAAACACCCAAGAATGGCTAAGAGGAAAACATTGGACTATTCTGAAGTGGCCTTCTATGAGCCCTGACCTAAATCCTATTGAGCAACTTTGGAAGGAGCTGAAACATGTCGTCTGGAAAAGGCACCCTTCAAAGCCGAGACAACTGGAGCAGTTTGCTCATGAGGAGTGGGCCAAAATACCTGTTGAGAGGTGCAGAAGTCTCATTGACAGTTACAGGAATCGTTTGATTGCAGTGATTGCCTCAAAAGGTTGTGCAACAAAATATTAAGTTAAGGATACCATCATTTCTGTCCAGGCCTGTTTCATGAGTTTTCTATTTTAAAAAATTCTGTTGAAGCATAGTTGAAAAGCAATGTCTGACTTTCATTTGTTCATTTTCATAGAATTTTTATATATTATTATTTTTGTCAGATTCAAGTTATTTCTGTGACCATTGTGAGTTTTTCTTTCATTAAACAAGGGGTACCAACAATTTTGTCCACATGTTTATCTATTGGTTTGATCACTTTTTATTCAAATCAGAGGCGAAACAGCGAAAAAAATGGCGGTCCAGCACTTTTGATTTTTTTTCCTACTATGACGTTCACCCAAGGGATTTTCGGACACAGGGATACCTAATGTGCATTCACAGTAATTTTCTACTTTTATATGTATTCTAGGGAAAGGGGGTGAATTAGAAACTTTTTTTAAATTTATTTTTATAGTAGGGGGCTTGAACCTGCAATCATTTGGTTGCAAGTCCCATAGAGTATTTTCCAGTCCATGGGAGATTCTGCACATTACTATTGAGGCTGGTCATAGACCAGCCACAATAGTAATATTCCTATGATAGGCCTGGGAACCTTCATTAGACTCCTGGCTGTCACAGGAACAGGACGGCTCCCGCAACAAGAAAGTTGCCGGGCCGTTATGTACCGTTATGTTACGTATGTAATGTCCCATAGCGGCCCCTGCACACAGCATAATGTCCCATAGCGGTCCCTTCTAACAGTTTGATGTCCCATATTGGCCCCTGCACACAGTATAATGTCCCATATTGGCCCCTGCATACAGTATAATGTCTCACAGCGGCCCCTGCACACAGTATAATGTCCCATATTGGCCCCTGAACACAGTATAGTGGCCCGTGCACACAGTATAATATCTCATAGCGGCCCCTGCACACAGTATAATGTCACATTTTTTTTCAGACCCTCAGAGTATAATGATATGAGGCCCACCTCCGATCACCTCTCCCTCTTCAATGACGTCACAGACGTGAGTTAGACCTGCGTCATTATGCATTGTGACGCTGACCTAACCCACATAACGTCTTTGACGTAACTAAAGAGGCCTGAAGACAGCAGGGAGTCGCGCCGGAGCCCAGGAGAGATAAGTAACACTATTTTTTATGTTTTCTCACCAAACTAGGGCCTTCGATTATTATATCTCTTTAGACCCCGGAGTATAATGATAGCAGTTTCGGTTTGGACGTATGCGGTCCGAACGGAACTGCCAGGTGAACCCCACAAGACAAATCTCATGGGGTTAAACCCAACAAGTAGTCTTGCCGCATGACCTACTTACCAATTCCCATTCCTGCTCACAGCCGTCTTCGCTTCTGCTTCAGCCCTCCAGGTGACCCCGTGTGTCCCATATCACGTCGCTGACGGTCAGGACATCACTGACAGCGCTGACAGCGACGTGATATGGGAAGCATGGGGTCTCCTGGAGGGCTGAAGTGTAGTAGGATTCAACATACTATATTTTTTTTTTTATTGAAAACTAGTATTTAAACTCCAATAATACATAGCAATCATACTTTAGCAATACAGTAAACCACAACAACAACGTACAGTATATTTCTGTATACAACCATGTGGCTGCATTTGGCAGTGCGCATACTATTATTTTGAGTCTAATGAATAAAGATTAACATGTTGATTTCCTCAACCTTTCCATTGACTGAGCCGTGAATGGAATATTAATTGTGCAATGTAAATGTGTTAGGATATATTAGTATCACATCTGATAATCCCCTCCCCTGACTAGCACAGCATTTCAGCAAGTGGAGAATCACTGCATTCATTTCCCCTGCCTTATGGCTACTAGTGGTAATTAAAAGCTGTTGGAAACTTTCCACCATGTTACAGTCATTTTCACACTTCTCTCATCCTCACACACCTCGAACTGTTATCTCTTCCACTTTTTTTTCCTCAGTCGACAAGTGGTAAATACAACAGTGGTAAACAGATACCTTATAAAAAAAAAAAAAAAACTACAAAAGTAGTAGGTGTTTTATTGGTTATATTATATACAAGAAAGACAAGTAAACAGATATTATACTCACTGTTTGAAAAGAACGGTATAGCTGGGCATGCACATTACATGTATGTTGGCCGAACCAGCTGTTTTTTGCAGGACTATGTAGCTGGAACCGGCCCCCTGAACAGTAGGAAACTGGAGTTCAATTGCCCAGTCCTTTTGTTCTCTGGGAGATAAGCTGCTACCAAGTGATTCTGGCAGTGACTTTCTCTTCTCTTCTGGTTTAAAACATATGCACACTTGGCCAAGCTCAGCATATAGATATATGGAAGATTTGTGAGAGATAACTACCTTGTGAACAAGCATTAGACTGACAGTTACAGTATGTAATTTGTATAGCCAACATAAGTATAGTTAATATGTGATTAGGCATTTTGCAAAACCTAAGCCAAAGGAAACCAAATTAATTGAAAAAATAAAAAAAAAAGATTGAAAAACAACTACCACTACTGCGTCTTATAGTCCTAATGGAGGAGCAGGTGTCTCAGTGAACCCATCCCGGCATCTGCCGTGCTATTATGGCAGATGCCGGGTCTGTAAAGATGATGGTGGCTGCTCTGCTGCAGAGCGGTCGCCATAGCTATCGGGTCTCCTCTGTAATGTACAGCGGAGACCCGGAACTAATGCCCGCGATCAGAGTCCACTCTGATCGTGGGCATTACTACTTCAAAACCCCCCCTAAAGTGTAAAAGTAGCCCCCTCTCAAGTAGTACCTCTCAAGTTGCAGGCCGGCTCCCATGCAGCGAGATTGCAGGAGCCAACCTGTTCCTGTGACAGCCGGGAGCCTTATGAAGGCTTCCAGGCTTGTCATAGTAATATTACTATTGCGGCTGGTCTATGACCAGCCTCAATAACAATGCACAGAATCTCCCATAGACTGCAATACAGTTGTATCAATTCAAATCAATTTATTTTACTAATCAAATAGTAAAATGAAAAAAAAAAAGTTTTTAAGAAAAATATTAAAAAAATAAAAACAACTAAAATCTAAATCACCCCCTTTTCCTAGAATACATATAAAAGTAGAAAATTACTGTGAAACACACACACATTAGGTATCCCTGTGTCCCAAAACGCTCAGTCTCCAAACTTATAAAAATATATATATTTTTCCTGTACGGTGAATGTCGTAGCGGGAAAGAAAAAATCAAAAGTGCCGAACTGCCGTTTTTTTCACTGTTTCGCCTCTGATATGAATAAAACGTGATCTAAGCAATAGACGTTCCCCAAAATGGTATAACTAAAAAGTACATCTGGCCCTGCAAAAAAAGATGCCCTGTACATCCCCGTACAGCTGCAGGGCCACCTGTCAATGTGGCCTTGCAGCTGTTGCAAAACTACAACTCCCATATATTTAAATATTTCACCATTTTTTGCTTAAAATTTTTTTTCCCTATTTTCCTCCTCTAAAACCTATGTGCATCTTATGGTCTGGTGCGTCTTATAGTCCAAAAAATACGGTAAACCCTGCCTTGACCATTCCCTACACTGAATTCCTACTTAATCATTATTAGTTTTTTGTTTTTTTTTTTACTCTTAATGCCCTTTCATGGATGCTTAGGACAAGGCCCCATGTGGTGAAACACAGCTAAAAAATGCTGCAGAAAACAAAGTTTTTTTGCTGCATTTTTCTCTGCTTTTTTTTTTTTCCTATTGAAACTATAGGGAAAACACTGGTAATTCCACAGCAGAAGTTAACATGCTGCATTTTTGTAAAAGCAGCTTTTCCACAGCTCTTTTTTTCCACACTGTGTGGATGAGATTAACCAAAACTTTATACACACACACTTCGCTGGTACTGTAAAATACAGTATATTTTTTCAGTGTGTTTCCACAGCAGCCAAAAACACTGTATTTCCACATCATGGAGCCTTAGCTTAAGGCTAAGGCCCACGTAGCGAACCACAGCCAAAAAATTGCTGTGGAAAAAAACACGGGCTTTCTGCTTCTTTTATACCTATATGGAAAATGCCATAGTTTCTTTAGGTATAATTGACATGCTGCGATTTACAAAAACAACGGTTTTTGAAATTGCTGCATTTCCGCTGCAGATTTTTTTCTGCAGTTTGTGGATGGGATTAGCCACTTTGCAGGTAAAACACTGCAATTTTTGCCAGTTACGCTATGTGGGGCCCCGGCCTTAAGAGGTTTTTCAGACATTGATGAGAAGACATCATCATTGATTGACTGGCAACATCACTGACCAATCTGCCACCGCGGGAACAGAGATCCAGGATATGTTATAAATTTTGTAGTGTCTGTAGGGAGTCTTGAGTGAGTCTTTGTCCTACTTCCAAGGAGGAAAGACGCTGTTCTAACTCTCCTATGGAGAAAAGGAGTCTGAAGACCAAGAATTGTACGCAGTAGTCCTGAGACAGGAAGAAAACCAAGCTGACACCATGTGCGTGTCACCAGACCATGATTAAATGGCACATAAGGCACATGGATGATACACTGACAGTATGCACAGTTGTGTTCATGAGGCTTTAGAAAGGAGTTTGGAGTATTTAGTGCCATTCTGGAAGAGACTCTGAGAAGAGACCCTATTGCATTGGACTGATAGAACTGTCCTGGGAGTATGCAGAGATACTAAACTGAGAGTAAGATGAACTAGGGTTATTGCCTTCATGCCATATTGAAAGCTGTTTGGTTGCTTTTGCATCATCTTCAGTAAAGTTTCAACCTATTTTCACATGCAACCTGTGTCTCCTAAGTCCATTCCTGCATTCATCATCAAGGGCCCTTCCAACTACCACCTGGCTCCGAGAGGCTGAAGGCTATCAAGGAAGTGTCCAGGGGAAACTGCTACCACCACCATCAGGTACCCTGCAAGCCCCCTTAGCTCTGCACCAGCCCAGGAGGAGAGCTGAAGGATTTCATCAAGTTTAAGACCACTGACACCTGTTATTCCTACTACTCTTCTCAACCTCTGGGTCCATCCAGTAGGTTGCTGGATGTCAGCCTCACCATTTTTCTGAAAATGGGCTGGGCTGAGGGTGGGCACAGAAGGGTTCAACGCCTGCATCACATTTTTCATCATCATCATCATCAATGATGGCAAAGGACTAATTGAATAGGAATAATTGTAACAACAGTAATTCTAGAACCAATTAATAATGTAGATTAAGGGGTACCTTTTTGTAAAAAGACCCTTAAATGGTCTGAAACTTACTGCATAAATATACAGTGGGTACGGAAAGTATTCAGACCCGTTTAAATTTTTCACTCTTTGTTTCATTGCAGCCATTTGCTAAAAGCAAAAAAGTTCATTTTATTTCTCATTAATGTACACTCAGCTCCGCATTTTGACAGAAAAAAAACAGAAATGTAGATATTTTTGCAAATTTATTAAAAAAGAAAAACTGAGATACCCTGTTTCCCCGAAAATAAGACAGCGTCTTATATTAATTTTTGCTCCCAAAGATGTGCTGTGTCTTATTTTCAGGGGATGTCTTATTTTTTTTTCAATGAAGAAGTATTCACATTTATTGCTGAACAAAAAAAATGAACATTTATTATATACGGTACTGTACAGTAGTTGTCATCACAACCAGCATAACCAGACAAACTGTGAATCCTATCAAGAATTTCTTACTACTACCGTACCATTATTTCCATGAACAACAATTAACAGTATGGTACATTTACCAATATTTACAGTATGCATAGAAAGTAAAATTTATTCAATGACAGTTATGTCATCATCTTCTAGGACATCATCATAACAATCCAAACCATTAATTTCCCTGCACACAGTATCATGTCCCATAGTGGCCCCTGCACACAGTATCATGTCCCATAGTGGCCCCTGCACACAGTATCATGTCCCATAGTGGCCCCTGCACACAGTATCATGCCCCATAGTGGCCCCTGCACACAGTATAATGTCCCATAGTGACCCCTGCACACAGTATAATGTCCCATAGTGGCCTCTGCACACAGTATCATGTCCCATAGTGGCCACTGCACACACTATTATTCCCCATAGTGGCCCCTGCACACAGTATCATGCCCCATAGTGGCCCCTGCACACAGTATCATCTCCCATAGTGGCCCCTGCACACAGTATCATCTCCCATAGTGGCCCCTGCACACAGTATCATCTCCCATAGTGGCCCCTGCACACAGTATCATCTCCCATAGTGGCCCCTGCACACAGTATCATTCCCCATAGTGGCCCCTGCACACAGTATCATCTCCCATAGTGGCCCCTGCACACAGTATCCCGCCCCTCACTGTCCCCCATAGTGGCCCCTGCACACAGTATCATGTCCCATAGTGGCCCCTGCACACAGTATCATTCCCCATAGTGGCCCCTGCACACAGTATCATTCCCCATAGTGGCCCCTGCACACAGTATCATCTCCCCATAGTGGCCCCTGCACACAGTATCATTCCCCATAGTGGCCCCTGCACACAGTATCATGTCCCATAGTGGCCCCTGCACACAGTATCATTCCCCATAGTGGCCCCTGCACACAGTATCATTCCCCATAGTGGCCCCTGCACACAGTATCATTCCCCATAGTGGCCCCTGCACACAGTATCATGTCCCATAGTGGCCCCTGCACACAGTATCATCTCCCATTTGGCCCCTCACAGTATTCCCATAGTGGCCCCTGCACACAGTATCATTCCCCATAGTGGCCCCTGCACACAGTATCATTCCCCATAGTGGCCCCTGCACACAGTATCATTCCCCATAGTGGCCCCTGCACACAGTTTCCCCCGTAGTGGCCCCTGCCCGTGTTTGCCCCATAGTGGACCACCCATGAACAATTATTATACTGTGGGGTCTTTTCAGACCCCAGAGTATAATGATCGGAGACCCAGGAGAGGATAGAAACATAAAAAACCAACGTTGCTTACCCGTTCCTCGCTCCGGTGCATGCCCGTGCGCTACTCCAGCCTTCTTCACTGTTAGACCAGGCCGCGTCACATGATCCGGCCGGCGTCGCGACGCAAAATGACGTCCGCTGACGTCTGCGACGTCACCAAACAGGCCCGAAGCCTGGAGAAGCGTAGGACCGGTAAGCACATAGTTTTTTATGTTCGCTCACCTCCCCTGGGCCGCCGATTATTATACTCCGGGGTCTGAAAAGACCCCGGAGTATAATGATAGCAGAGATTGTGGGGTTCTCCCGCGGCCTCACATATCGTATATACCGTATGTTCTGTTCGGGAACATACGTCTTACTTTCGGGGGATGCCTTATATTAGGCAATTCTCCGAAACCTCTCCTATGCCTTACTTTCGGGGGTGTCTTATTTTCGGGGAAACACGGTATCACATGGTCATAAGTATTCAGACCCTTTGCTCAGTATTGAGTAGAAGCACCCTTTTGAGCTAGTACAGCCATGAGTCTTCTTGGGAATGATGCAACAAGTTTTTCACATCTGGATTTGGGGATCCTCTGCCATTCTTTCTTGCAGATCCTCTCCAGTTCCATCATGTTGGATGGTGAACGTTTGTGGACAGCCTTTTTCAGGTCTCTCCAGAGATGCTCAATTGGGTTGAGGTCAGGGCTCTGGCTGGGCCAGTCAAGAATGGTCACAGAGTTGTTCCGAAGCCACTCCTTTGTTATTTTAGCTGTGTGCTTAGGGTCATTGTCTTGTTGGAAGGTGAACCTTCGGCCCAGTCTGAGGTCCAGAGCACTCTGGAAGAGGTTTTCTTCCAGGATATCTCTGTACTTGGCCGCATTCATCTTTCCTTCAATTGCAACCAGTCGTCCTGTCCCTGCAGCTGAAAAACACCCCCATAGCATGATGCTGCCACCACCATGTTTCACTGTTCGGATTGTATTGGGCAGGTGATGAGCAGTGCCTGGTTTTCTCCACACATATCGCTTAGAATTAACACCAAAAAGTTCAATCTTCGTCTCATCAGACCAGAGAATCTTATTTTGTCATAGTCTGGGAGTCCTTCATGTGTTTTTTGGAAAACTCTATGTGGGCTTTCATATGTCTTACACTGAGGAGAGGCTTTCTTCAGGCCACTCTGCCATAAAGCCCCAACTGGTGGAGAGCTGCAGTGATAGTTGACTTTGTGGAACTTTCTCCCATCTCCCTACTGCATCTCTGGAGCTCAGCCACAGTGATCTTTGGGTTCTTCTTTATCTCTCTCACCAAGGCTCTTCTCCCATGATTGCTCAGTTTGGCTGGACGGCCAGGTCTAGGAAGAGTTCTGGTCGTCCCAAACTTCTTCCATTTAAGCATTATGGAGGCCACTGTGCTCTTAGGAACCTTGAGTGCTGCAGAAATTCTTTTGTAACCTTGGCCAGATCTGTGCCTTGCCACAATTCTGTCTCTGAGCTCCTTGGGCAGTTCCTTTGACCTCATGATTCTCATTTTCTCTGCCATGCACTGTGAGCTGTGAGGTCTTATATAGACAGGTGTGTGCCTTTCCTAATCAAGTCCAATCAGTTTAATTAAACACAGCTGGACTCTAATGAAGGAGTAGAACCATCTCAAGGAGGATCAGAAGGAAATGGACAGCATGTGAGTTAAATATCAGTGTCACAGCAAAGGGTCTGAATACTTATGACCATGTGATATTTCAGTTTTTCTTTTTTAATAAATTTGCCAAAGTATCTACATTATTGTTTTTTTTTTTTCTGTCAAGATGGGCTGCTGAGTGTACATTAATGAGAAATAAAATGAACTTTTTTGCTTTTAGCAAATGGCTGCAATGAAACAAAGAGTGAAAAATTTAAAGGGGTCTGAATACTTTCCGTACCCACTGTAGTAACAAAACCAAAGTTAGTACAAAAACAATAACAGAACAAAGCTTACTGCATAGCTATGCATACATACACACAGCGAGTTTTTTCTTACATACACACACAGTCACAGTTTTACATACACACCGCGTTTCAAATTATTATACAAATCGGATTTAAGTGTCATAAAGATTACATTTTTTGTTTTTGAATTAAACTCAAACAACTGAGATAATTAGTTTGCCAGGTAAACTTACTTACTTAAGGCCGGGGCAGCGGAATCATGGGGAGAGAGGTGGCAAGCCCCTTTAGGGTTCCTGAAGGTTTGAAAATGACCTCTGCAAAGTATATAGAGTTTCACTGACCACTTTGTTCCATGGTACAAAACAAGAACCATGCCTTCCGTAGCAAAATCATCTTCATGCATTACAATGCACCATCTCATGCAGCAGAAAATACCTCATTGGCTGCTATGGGCATAAAGGAGAGAAACTCATGGTGTGGCCAATATCCTCCCCTGACCTCAACCCTATTGAGAACCTTTGGAGCATCCTCAATTGTGGCCGAGGCATCTAAAGTGCAGTGGTGCATGGGTGCCGTCATAATGTATGAGATCACAGCCCCTTGGAGTTTCATCAGGTTGCAGCAATCCATTATCATGGCAGTCAAGAGCCTATTGATGCCTTACACAGCTCCGAAAATGGAAATAAGAAAAATGTTATGGATGTTAGA
The DNA here is from genome assembly GCA_947044405.1 of Leptodactylus fallax. NCBI lineage: Eukaryota > Metazoa > Chordata > Amphibia > Anura > Leptodactylidae > Leptodactylus > Leptodactylus fallax. Next base: position 4,258,144 of record CAMRHE010000165.1, on the reverse strand, counting down.
ATATGGTGACTCAAAAAATTTTTTTGCATTTTTCAAAGTTTTTTTTTCCATCCCATTTTATTCCAGTTTCTTAGGGCATTGTATACAATATTAAATGGCATCATTATAAAGTATGATTTGTCCTGCAAAAAATAAGTCCCTATATAGCTCTGCAGATGGAAAAATAAAAAGTTATGGCTTTTGAAAGGCATGTAAAAATGAAAGGCAAGACAAAAAATACCTGTGGCTTGAAGGGATTAAACATTCATACACATATAGGCATACGTTTACATGAATGAATATATTTCTCATATATACATACATAGGGGCATACAAAGTGAAACTTTTACACACACGCACATAAGTACACATACAGAAACGAATAGGTATACATTCCTACAACATCACTGCAGCACTAAGACTAGGTTCAGGTTTCCGTTCGGGGGAACCTAATTCGCATAAAAAAGCGGTTACCTTAGGAAACCCGCGGACCCCATAGACTATTATAGGGTCCGTGTGGTTTCCGCACGGTTTCCGACTGAAAAGGGCAAAAAATGCGGAGAGTCTCTGCATTTTTCATGTGGAGAGGGGAACTGAATTCCCGAACGTAGTGCCAGCGCTGCTGTGAACCCAGAGTCAGCCTCAGAAGGACTCTCAGTAGAAGAAGGACTTCTGTAGGCAGTCAGCCGCAAGAGAGGAAGACAAAAGGCTTAGGTGCTGCTTTCTTGTTAGAAAGCCATCACTAGTGCCAATAGTAGAGTCTCGGTAACTACCACTACAGTCAGGAACAAGCTCCTCCTTCCACCATGTCAATGTTATAATTTGCTATTATATAATTTTCACATGAAATATTTTACTGTAACACAAACTTGAAACATTTACTGTAAGTTTATCTTGCCCTTATATTTTTTTTATAGAATAATATTTTTCTCATAAGTGCCCTTATTTATAACTCACTGTAATTGTCATTTCTCTTTTTTTGCTATTGTATACAAAGGGGTTTGCTGAACATTTTTGTAATATACTTTATTAACCTATTGTAAAAACTAAAGTTCTCCCTAGCAACCCTCTAACTAAACGTCCCTTATTCACTCTCTATTGCCACTGTATACAGATATAGCAAATGCCAAAGGAGAGGTGTCACTTCAAATAGCTGTATCTCCGGTTTTATACCACCTAGAAAGTATTTCTGGTGTCCTTTGAGAGTCTAATATTTCTGCTGCGGCAATAAAAATTCCATTTCTGTGTTTTAACTGGTGTATTTTTAGTTTCTGTTATGTTTAGAGCCAAAATTTGGTAGCATATGAAGGCTGAGAATTGCAGCTTTCTCATGACATGACATAGCACTTTTGTAGGTGATATAAAACCAGAGCTACAGCAATTTGAACTGATACTGCCACATTTGGCATTTGTTATCTCTATATATAATGGCAATAGAGGGTGAACATGGGAGGCTTTGGTAGAGAAAACTTACAAAAACCGTGCAAATGGTTAATAAAATATATTACCAAAATGTTCAGCAAACCCCTCCCTATACAATAGCAAAAACAAAGTGAAACAACACTTATAAATGAAATACTTTTCAAATGTTTAAAGACAAACATTTTTTTAGAGTAAAACTGGCCGATGTATGCACGGCTTGTGCTCTAACAATAAATCTCCAGCATTACATGTGTTAACAGCATTATGTTTAGATTTCAATTTTGTGAACTCATATGCACTTTTTCATTCAGCAAGAAACACCATAATTTTTTTTTTTTTTTTTTACAATAGTGCATTCAAACTGATGCAAATAGAGTAACAGTGTTTTTGCTGCATACAGCAAAAACATTGATTCCGTCTGAAACAAAAATCATGGTGTGAAAGGATCCTTTGCTGTGTTTTTTGTTGCAGATTTTGCTGTTGTTTTTTGAGCCAAAGTCAGGAGTGGCTACAAAAGGAATGAAAAACATAAAGGAAGCTCTTAGACGTTTCCCTTCTGTTAATTCCACTCCTGACTTTGACTCAAAAAACTGCAGCAAAAACTGCAACAAAAAACTCTGCGCTTGCAAAATGTGGGGCCATAGCCTAAAGGGGTTTTCCTGGGCTAAAACAAATTGATGACCATAAATACCAGCTCAGTGGTGGTCTGACACCTGGTACACCCACTGATTAACTGTTCTCAGCAGCTGATACTCAGAGAATGGAGCAGGAAGCAGGCATCTCTGTTCTCTGTGCAGTAGCCAAACCAGGTACTGCAGGTCAGGCCCGTTCAAATGAATGGAAGCTACACTGCAGTGACTCAGGACCGCCACTACCCAGGGAACAGAGCTGTCTGCTTCCTGCTCCATTAACTGTGTATCAGATGCTGAGAACTGCTAATCAATGGGGGTGGCAGGTGTTAGGATTGGTCATCAATATTTTTAACCTGGAAAACCCCTTTAAGGGTAGCACCACACGACCGTGTTACTCCTGTGAAACTCGGTCCATGTGTTAGCCAGATTTACCGGCTTGAACTTCATACTGGGTGCAGGACTCCTAGCAGTATAGTTATCTATGATGCTAGGAGTCCTTGCCTCCCAGTGACATACTGTCCTGTATCAATTACATTACGGGACAGTATGTCACTGGGAGGCAGGGACTCCTAGCATCCTAGATAACTATACTGCTAGGAGTCCCGCTCCCTGCACGCTCTCATACTCTGATTTTTTTTGCATGTAGTGTGCCATGCTTTTCTGTCCTGCAAAAAAATTAACATCTGTTTGCATACTATTTTTGACATTTTTTTTTTTTTTGTCAAGATGAAAACATCAATTCACTCTTTCCTCACCCCTGAAACTACAAAAATGGTATTTCACACCTTCATCATCTTCCGCTTATACTATTGTAACACCCTTTTCTGTGGCAAATGCTCTTGTTCCCCTCCAGTCTACTGTTAATTCTGCCGCTCACTTAACCCTTTCGTTGCCAGGGGTATTCGGATATTTTGCACCTCTGGTAGCCAGGGCAATTTTCACAGTTTTGAGATGGACAAATAAAACCTAAATTGCAACATTAAAAATTTATACTAACCCCCATACCTATATATTTTCTGAAAGTAGACACCTGCAACATTGTCAAAATGCCACTTGGTACTGTATACAAACAGGCACCTTCATGCAACTTTGATTTAAAGTGTATGTTTTATAAAAAAAAATGCAACTAAATTTATATTAGTTGCTAAAAGTAGAACAAAACATTATACGCACCAAACCTCCTAAAAATAAGAGTTCAACATGTGCAAAGTTCATTCATATCACTAAGCCCCCTTGCAGATGACCGTATGTCTGGTCAGTGTGCTATCTGGGTTTTTCCCGGATAGCACACTGACCCATTCAATTCTATGTGCCCGTGCACATGACGGTGAATGACATGGTCACGTGTGCGGACCAACAGTCTGGGCTGTAAAATATGGAATAGGTCCTATTCCTGTCTGATTTTGCAGCCCTGGCCTGGCTTCCGTGGCTCCTATTCATTTAATCAAAGTGGCTGCGAAAGCATGGTCGTGTGCAACCAGCTTAAAGCCTACACATATTGTCAGAACTTGTACCTAGAGACTTCGGTGTCCCAGGCTGTAGCCCTTCCAACTGAGCTATTCAGCCTCCAGGATAGCTCCTCTGCTGATCTAAAGCCTAGTTCCCAGTGTCTCTAGTTTCAGTTCCCGCCTCTCTGGTTTACTCCACCCTGTTCCTTGATTGAACTTCCTATTTAAACCCAGCCTTGAACTTCCTGCTTCGTGAGATTATTGTGCCCTTAGCCTGTAATCTAGCTAGCCTCTCCTGCTCTGCTGCTAATACTGATGTTCATCTTGTGCATCAACCCCTGGCTTCCTCCTGACTACAACCTCCTCTGCTTGATCTCCGATTTTGCTACTGCGCGACCTCCCGATAACGACCCGGCTTGCTGACTACTCTCTTGTCTGACCACTTTGTACTGCGCTATCTCCTGTTGCTGACTTGAACCGTACGACTATGTTATATTGGACCTCTGCCACCTCCTGGAAACTACCTGCTATTGCATATTCCTCTGCTGGATTTCCATCAGCCTCTACACTTGCTCAGCCTAGCAATTACCCCAAGTAAGTTGCACTAAAAGACTCCGAACCAGACCCAGGCTGTTACACATACAGTGCCTTGCGAAAGTATTCAGCCCCCTTGAACTTTTCAACCTTTTGCCACATTTCAGGCTTCAAACATAAAGATATAAAATTTAAATTTTTTGGAGAAGAATCAACAACAAGTGGGACACAATCGTGAAGTGGAAAGAAATTTATTGGTTATTTTAAACTTTTGTAAAAAATAAAAAACTGAAAAGTGGGGCGTGCAATATTATTCAGCCCCTTTACTTTCAGTGCAGCAAACTCACTCCAGAAGTTCAGTGAGGATCTCTGAATGATCCAATGTTATCCTAAATGACTGATGATGATAAATATAATCCACCTGTGTGTAATTAAGTCTCCGTATAAATGCACCTGCTCTGTGATAGTCTCAGGGTTCTGTTTAAAGTGCAGAGAGCATCATGAAGACCAAGGAACACACCAGGCAGTTCCGTGATACTGTCGTGGAGAAGTTTAAAGCCGGATTTGGATACAAAAAGATTTCCCAAACTTTAAACATCCCAAGGAGCACTGTGCAAGCGATCATATTGAAATGGAAGGAGTATAAGACCACTGCAAATCTACCAAGACCCGGCCATCCCTCTAAACTTTCATCTCAAACAAGGAGAAAATTGATCAGAGATGCAGCCAAGAGGCCCATGATCACTCTGGATGAACTGCAGAGATCTTCAGCTGAGGTGGGAGAGTCTGTCCATAGGACAACAATCAGTCGTACACTGCACAAATCTGGCCTTTATGGAAAAGTGGCAAGAAGAAAGCCATTTCTCAAAGATATCCATAAAAAGTCTCGTTTAAAGTTTGCCACAAGCCACCTGGGAGACACACCAAATGTGGAAGAAGGTGCTCTGGTCAGATTAAACCAAAATCGAACTTTTTGGCCACAATGCAAAACGATATGTTTGGCGTAAAAGCAACACAGCTCATCATCCTGAACACACCATCCCCACTTTCAAACATGGTGGTGGCAGCATCATGGTTTGGGCCTGCTTTTCTTCAGCAGGGACAGAGAAGATGGTTAAAATTGATGGGAAAATGGATGGAACCAAATACAGGACCATTCTGGAAGAAAACCTGTTGGAGTCTGCAAAAGACCTGAGACTGGGACGGAGATTTATCTTCCAACAAGACAATGATCCCAAACATAAAGCAAAATCTACAATGGAATGGTTCACAAATAAACGTATCCAGGTGTTAGAATAGCCAAGTCAAAGTCCAGACCTGAATCCAATCGAGAATCTGTGGAAAGAGCTGAAAACTGCTGTTCACAAACACTCTCCATCCAACCTCACTGAGCTCGAGCTGTTTTCCAAGGAAGAATGGGCAAGAATTTCAGTCTCTCGATGTGCAAAACTGATAGAGTCATACCCCAAGCGACTTGCAGCTGTAATTGCAGCAAAAGGTGGCGCTACAAAGTATTAACTTAAGGGGGCCAAATAAATTGGCAAGCCCCACTTTTCAGGTTTTTATTTTTTACAAAAGTTTAAAATATCCAATAAATTTCGTTCCACTTCACGATTGTGTCCCACTTGTTGTTGATTCTTCACCAAAAAATAAAAATTTTATATCCTTATGTTTGAAGCCTGAAATGTGGCAAAAGGTTGAAAAGTTCAAGGGGGCCGAATACTTTCACAAGGCACTGTATCTTCATAAAATCACTAGAACTGGAAGAAACAAAAATCTGCTTTGAAGCTGGAAATGTTAAAAAAAAAAGTATCGTCCTATAAAATGTAGGGCTTATACACTGTGAAAAGCAAGTGTACAGTGGCGTAAATACCGGGGTAGCCGCTGCCACAGGGCTCAGGACCTTAGGGGCAGGGACCACAGTGGGGCATAATATTGTGTGCAGGGGCCACTGTGGGGCATAATACTGTGTTCAGCGGCCACTGTGGGGCATAATACTGTGTGCAGGGGCCACTGTGGGGCATTACACTGCGTGGAGGGGCCGCTATGGGACATTATACTGTCTGGAGGCCACTTTGGGACAGTATAGTGTGGGTAAATGGGGCGTTATACTGTGGGGGCCAGGAAAGGGGACGCTATGCTGTGGGGGGGCCCAAGTCAAAAGTTTGCTGGGGCCCAGTCTTTGCTAGTTACGCAACTGTAGGTGTACCCTAAACCCTATATATTTCTTGAAATTAGACAACCTGAGGATTACATTTGCCTCCATGGGTTATCAATAGCCATGTCCACCTTCATGTAACTTTGTGACAAGCACAAATAATTTTTTTTAAAATTGCACTAAAACATATATTTGCATCTAAAACTCAACTATTCGATCGTACCTTCACATACACAAACCACATGTAAAATAAACAATTTAAATATACCACAAACATCAACTACAACAAGAGCTCGTACTCTCAAAAACACTGATACAGAAGACAAGCAATATTTTGCTGTTGTTCACTAATATGCCTAAAATCTATACCGCACATACAGTGAGTAAAAAAAGTATTTAGTCAGCCACCAATTGTGCATGATCTCCCACTTAAAAAGATGAGAGAGGCCTGTAATTGACATCATAGGTAGACCTCAACTATGAGAGACACAATGAGAAAACATATCTAGAAAATCACATTGTCTGATTTTTAAAGAACTTATATGCAAATTATAGTGGAAAATAAGTATTTGGTCAATAACAAAATTTCGTCTCAATACTTTGTTATATATCCTTTGTTGGCAATGACGGAGGTCAAACGTTTTCTGTAAGTCTTCACAAGGTTGGCACACACTGTTGCTGATATGTTTGCCCATTCCTCCATGCAGATCTCCTCTAGAGCAGTGATATTTTGGGGCTGTCGCTGGGCAACACAGACTTTCAACTCCCTTCAAAGGTTTTCTATGGGGTTGAGATCTGCAGACTGGCTAGGCCACTCCAGGACCTTGAAATGCTTCTTACGAAGCCACTCCTTCGTTGCCCTGGTGGTGTGCTTGGGATCATTGTCATGCTGAAAGACCCAGCCACGTTTCATCTTCAATGCCCTTGCTGATGGAAGGAGATTTGCACTCAAAATCTCACAATACATGGCCCCATTCATTCTTTCATGTACATGGATCAGTTGTCCAGGTCCCTTTGCAGAGAAACAGCCCCAAAGCATGATGTTGTCACCCCCTTGCTTCAAATTAGGTTCTTTGGATGCAACTCAGCATTCACTCTCCTCCAAACACGAGTTTTGTTTCTCTACCAAACAGTTCTACTTTGGTTTCATCTGACCATATATCTGACATTCTCCCAATACTCTTCTGGAACATTCAAATGCTCTCTAGCAAACTTCAGATGGGCTTGGATATGTACTGGCTTAAGCAGGGGGACATGTCTGGCACTGCAGAATCTGAGTCCCTGGCGGTGTAGTGTGTTACTGATGGTAGCCTTTGTTACGTTGGTCCTAGCTTTCTGCAGGTCATTCACTAGGTCCCCCTGTGTGGTTCTGGGATTTTTGCTCACTGTTCTTGTGATCATTTTGACCCGACGGGGTGAGATCTTGTGTGGAGCCCCTGATCGAGGGAGATTATTAGTGGTCTGGTATATCTTCCATTTTCTAATTATTGCTCCCACAGTTGATTTCTTCACACCAAGCTGCTTGCCTATTGCAGATTCAGTCTTCTCAGCCTGGTGTAGGTCTACAATTTTTTGTTTCTGGTGTCCTTCCACAGCTCTTTGGTCTTCACCATAGTGGAGTTTGGAGTGTGACTATTTGAGGTTGTGGACAGGTGTCTTTTATACTGATAACAATTTCAAACAGGTGCCATTACTACAGGTAATGAGTGGAGATCAGAGGAGCCTCTTAAAGAAGAAGTTACAGGTCTGCGAGAGCCAGAAATCTTGCTTGTTTGTAGGTGACCAAATACTTATTTTCCATCATAATTTGTAAATAAATTCTTAAAAAATCAGACAATGTGATTTTCTAGATATGTTTTCTCATTTTGTCTCTCATAGTTGAGGTCTACCTATGATGTCAATTACAGGCCAGCCTCATCTTTTTAAGTGGGAGAACTTGCACAATTGGTGGCTGACTAAATACTTTTTTTTCCCCACTGTAATCTCCAACCCTCTCTAAACCTCCTTCTTCGCTCTTATCTTATCTTCACACATCCACCTCCAAGATTTTTCCCATGCAACCCTATACTCTGGAACTTGCTACCACGATACATAAGACTGTCCTCCACAATCACAACCTTCAAGAGAACCCTGAAGATTCATCTCTTCAGGAAAGCCTAAAACCTTCAATAACCCAGTTGCCACCACAACACCAAATGAACAGTTTCTACACTACCCCCTTCCCTCATAGATTGTTAGCCCTGGCAGGCATGGCCCTCTATCCCACAGTACCAGTTTGTCACTATATAAACCCTAAAATGTAAAGCACCCTGGAATTAATGGTGCTCTAAAAATAAATAATAATGACCTGCTTTTAAAAAAAAAATGTGATGTGAATCTAACCTAGGAGGAATGTTGGTCCACATGATATGCTATAAATGTCTGATAAATGTAGGGCCCCTGAGCCCAGTCTTGCTGTTGCTCAACTGGACAGATGGCCGCACTTGTGTGTCTCTCTCCATTTAATACTTTTAGAGTTCCGAAAATATGCATGCTGGCTTGTTTTCTGTAAGATTACAGGTACTGCAGTTATTGAATATGCAAGTCTCTGAATATTCTTCATTCCTCAATATATGATCCTGTGCCTCATAATAATTTATCTACCCAGCTCTATCCTAAACAATGTCAAGGGCACCCAATTAGTGAGAAAGGACTGGCTGCTCAGTGACAACCAGATCTGTAATGCCATTAATGAAACAGAATCAGGACAATTAGTAGTTGAGAATATTGTTCATTAGTTAGTACATGGCATTGAAAAACATGACATTCTGGTAGGGTTAGTCTTATAATAGCATTGCGTGTGCAGTCAACCTGTGCACAAAACATAACCATGTTTACATTGAATATGGAAATAATACATGGCTCAGAATTAGTTTTCTCCTCAGTTGCACCTAAAATGTATACTAAAGATTTGACTGAATCCTCTGTCATATGCATTTCATATGAACAGTAACAATTAGCCAGTATCTTCAATACACTAAAATTTCACCTAAATGGGTTGTTTGGGTCCCCAGGCACTTTTCATTCTGATGACCTATCCTTAGTATAAGCCATCAGTATCTCTTTGGTGGTTGTCTTTGGACACGATAAACCCACACAATCAGCTGGTCTGGCTGCATCAGGGCACTGGAAGCTATGCAGGTGATGGTGCCAAATACAGAAGGAACTATCTACAGTACTGTATAGCATTTGCACCTCAGTCCTGCAGAGCAGTGATATCCCTGCATGGCTGCTGTAAAAATCTCCTGTAAAGCTTCTGGCGCATGGAGGCAGATGGAATAGCTGATCGGTGCTGGGTCCTGCGTGTCAGATCCCCACTGTTCAGATACTGATGGCCTATTCTGAGGATAGGTCATCAGAATGAAAATTCCCTGGAGGCCTGAAGCCCATTAACCCTTCCCGCCAGAGGAATTTTTTGATTTTTGTTTTTGACTCTTCTTCCAAACCCCTTAACTTTTTTATTTTTCAATTCACAGAGCCATATGAGGGCTTAATGTTTGCGGGAAAAACTGTTTTTCATGGGGTGGATTTGAAGAAAAAGTGCATGTGTGCAACTTTCTTATGGGCTTCTTTTATACAGTGTTCACTCTGAAGCCAAAATTACATGTCACCTGTATTCTATGTTTCGGTACGATTCTGGGGATACCCAATTTATATAGTTTGATTTACATTTTAACCCCTTAACAAAAATCTAACTTTGCAAAAAAATTTTTTTTCTAAAAGTCACCTTATTGCCGTAAGAACTTTTAGTTTTGTTTTTGTTTTGTTTTTTTTACTTTTTTTTGTTTTATTGCATTTATTAGACCCCCAGGAGGTCTGATCACTATTACAATGCTTTACATTGCTAATGCATTGCAAAATATCGGCAAATGCATGGCAGACATGCCTGGGAGCCTTCAATATCCATGCTTGATCATTAGCTGGCCGACTTTGGAAATTCTGCAGCAGATTTTGTGGTAGATTCCTGGTAGAATTTGATCAAGCAGAAAATTTCCACTTCCAATTCCTGAAGCTGAATTTGTCAGCTTCTACAAATTCAACCATGTGAACATACTGTACCTACTTTTTCTGTACAGAAATCACAATTAATTACTTCCCCATTGATAACTTGGAAAGGAGTTTGTTGCTCACTAAGCAGGAACTCGCTGGAGTAAGTGCAGTTGATACAAAGATCGTCTTGTTTCCCTGCAATTCTTTCACCATTGTACATGAATGGAGTCTCACTGCACCTCTGAGAGTGATGTGACTGTGATTTCTAACTGGATTTTTTTGCAACTAGAAGTCACAGTCGCAACACCTTCAGGGTCGCAGTGTGGCTCATTTCATCATGGGTAAAGGATTTGTAGTGCCTTATACTTACTTAGCTAACTGGCTGTTGGATTTCCTATTCTTTCCCCTGCAGAGTTTGCCATGGATGGTTTCTTGTCTTTATGTACTGATATACAACCTGTGGCATTTACCCCCTGGGTGATCTGCATTCCCTGAAGACTAGGATATTTTCTCCTATCTACAAATTTTGTTCTGCCAGTTATAGTCTGTTTCTCCTTGGATGTATGTCAGAAGCTGCAGTACAGCCATCTATGTGAAGGTCAGAGTTCTGCATATTTTGTGTTTTCAAATGATAGCACTTTTTAGAAATTGAACATACATGGAATAAAATCCTTTATCTGAACAGTATAATGGTTTTCCTCTATTCATTCATATATTCATTAATTCTAGGAATTTAGAGGAATATATCCCAACTCAAAGATCAAGCACCTAGAGCAGAAATTGAGGTGCATGTACCATATTGAAAGCTCATTTTTCCTTTTGCATGGCCCCTATATTCTAACGAATCTGAATAAAACAATGATTTTTAATTTAGTCTTCAGTCAGGCAGTAATCGTTGATTATGATGTTAATCTGTGTTCCCTTAGCCCTAACAGCAGCACAATATGGGGTATTTCTGCCCCTGTGTGCTGGTAGGACAGGCGGAACTTTTAATTAACATAAAATATGCATGACTACACTACCCTATAAGAGGGCAAAGAGACTCCCCCCCCCCTTGTGTAAGTTATAAAGGAAAAATTTCTAAGTTTAGGGAGGGAACCTTGTGCTGCTGTTAGGACTAAGGGAAAACAGATTAACATCATTATCAACAATTTCCTTATGTCAGCAGCACAATATGGGGATATAGCAAGTAATTCCCTTAGGGAGGGTTTCCTTGCTCTACAACACCTAGGACTGACTGTTCAAAGGCAGTCACCACAGAACTCCGAACATCTAGTCGATAATGTTTTACAAAGGTTAGGCAAGACGACCAAGAAGCAGCTGCACAGATCTGATCCAGTGGTAAGGCCTGGTTCTCAGCCCAAGAGGTTGATACAGGTCTGGTTAAATGAACTGTAAAAAATTTGGTTGGAGCTAACCCTTGAGCAAAAAAAGAGACTTTGATTGCCTCCTTGATCCACCTAGACAAGGTAGGCTTGGAAGCCCTGAGACCTTTGTCTCTACCATACATGTTGATAAGGATATTCTCGGCTCTCCTAAATGAATGTGTATGTAAGAGGTAAACCTGGAGACATCTCACAACATCTAGTGTGTGAAGTTTTTTCTCCTCTTCAGAGGAAGGGTAAAGAGACTAATTGGTTAATATTGGCGCATGAAGGCACCTTAGGGTTAAACCCAGGAAGAAACCTAAGTTGGACCTATCCGCAAAAAATTATATATAAGGTTCCTTGGAAGAAAAAGCCTGGAGCTTACTTACCCTTTTGGCTGAAGTGATGGCTAATAGAAAGGTAGTTGTAAAGGCAAGAAATTTAAGATCTACAAAGGCTTAAAAGGAGGACCACAAAGACCTGAAAGAACAGTAGAAAGATCCCACTGGGGAATCGGAGTTGAGACCACCGGTCTAAGTCTGGTAGCACCTTTAAGGAACCCAACCATAAGGGAATCTTGGGACAATCGTCTGCCTAAACAGGAGGATAAGGCTGAAACCTGTACCCTCAGTGTAGCAGGAGAAAGGCCTGAATCCAAGCTGCTTTGAAGAAAATACAAAATTTCTGCCGTAGTAGGGATTGAACTATCAGCTCTGGAGCACCACTGCTTGAAGATGTTACCTATCCTATGGTAGCTTTTCTTGGTAGACTGCTGTGACACAGGAAAGAGTCTTCAGGACGGCTTCTGACAGTCCACTAAATCTCTGTAGGGACTGGTCAACTTCCAAGCTGTCAGGTTGTATCTCCTCAGATCCTGGTGCTTCTGAGTTCCTTGGGAAACCAGGTTCTGGGTGGGGGGGAAGCCTCCAATATGTCCCTTGACTCATGTACATGAGCTGAGCAAACCAAGTCTTTTTTGGCCAGAATGGAATGATGGCTATCACAGAGACTTGGTCCTGTAGACTTTCATCAATACCTTTGGTATCATGGAAAGTGGAGGAAAGATGTATGCCAGCCTGAACCTTCAAGGGATGGACAAGGGCATCCACTGCCAAGGGATAGTCCTCCTGACACAGTGAGCAGAACATCTCTACCTTGGCATTGAGTCTGGTCGCCATGAGGTCTACTTCTGGGAGACCCCACTTCAGGGTAATCTGATAGAATACATCTGGATTGAGAGACCATTCTCCTGATATGACATGACCCCAACTCAACTGATCCGCTACTATGTACAGGGAACCTTTGATGTGAACTGCGGATAAGTGGGTCAGATTTTTTTTCTGCCCAGGTAAAAATCAGATCTGACTCTCTGTGGAGAGATACCGATCTGGTGCCTCCCTGTCTGTTCAGGTCCATTACGGTCGTCATGCTATCTGACCGAACCTTGATTGGTCTCCCTCTGAGGAGAGGAGAAATGAAGTAGTGCCAGGTACACGGTTCTGAGCTTCTTCCAATTGGAAGATGTCTTTTCTTCTAGACTGCTCCAGACTCCTTGTACGGTCTTCTCGTACAGGTGGGCTCCCCATCCCAAGAGGGATGCATTGGTAGTCAACAGGGTCAAACGAGGTTGGACCGTGAACATTCCGTCTTTCAGGTATATCCACCATCTGAGGGATAGACGGGTACTGGGAGAAAGTTTGATCTTCTTGTCGAGACTGATAGGAGTACGGCTCCAGGCTTTTAGTACTTTCATCTGGAGAGGACGCAAATGCCATAAAGCCCAAGGGACTGTGATGGCTGAGGATGACATCAGGCCTAGGACTCTCATGGATGTTCTGATGGATACCAGGCATGTTCTGAAGAGAAACCAGACCGCTCTGATTAATCTTTCCTTCCATGCCGGTGTTAAGGAAACCTCCATGCGGTCTGAGTCCAGGAGATACCCAAGGAACTTCCTGCGGGTAGAGGGAACTTACTTCTGACTTCTCCCAATTTATCAGCTAACCCAAGCTTTGGAGAAGGAAACGGCTATCAGTAACTGCTGAAGCAGAATAGACTCTGACTGGGCTTTTATTAGCCAGTCGTCCAGGTATGGCACTACAAAAAGGCCCTGAAGCCTGAGAGAGGCTGCTATAGGAGCTACAACTTTGGTGAAGGTATGAGGAGCTGAAGTGATGCCAAAGGGCAGGGCTGCGAACTGAAGATGCTTCCTGTGGCCGGAAACTGAAACGGTGATTCTGACATCTTAAGTTCTAATCATTCTCCAAATGCCTGATTGTTTTGGCACCAGAAAAACTGGGGAGTAGATACCGAATCCTTCTTCCAAGGGGGGGACCTCTTCCAAGGCCCCCTTGCGGATGTAATCGTGAATGGAGCACTCCAATATATCCTGCTGAGCTGCAGGAAGGGAGCTGGTTATGATGAATCGATGTTGAGGAGGCTGAAGAAACTCGATCACATAACCTCGCTGAAAAACCTGCAAGACCCAAGGGTCTTGAATTTTTTCCTGCCAGACAGTGTAAAAGTGAGAAAGCCGACCTCCGACAGGAGTCTCGGCCACAGGAAGAAGGCAGCCAATGTCAAAGCTAGGCTTCTTTTTGTCCTCATCCTTGGGGAACCTTCATCCAGAACCCCTAGGCTGATCTCTAGGACGTCTCTGGAACTGAGGTCTGGGTTGAGGCTGATAACCTCTACCCCGGGCCAGAAGGTCTTGACCTGCCTCTAAAGGCCTGAGGCAGAGTCTTACCCTTTTTATCAGTAATGTCTTCCATAATCTCATCCAGGCCTCTGCCAAAAAGCTTACCCGGCTCAAAGGGTAGAGAACAAAGGTTGAACTTGGAGGCATTATCAACTCTCCAGGGTTTTAACCATAGCGGCCTTCTTGCTGCCGTAGAAAGGGCCAAAGATTTGGCCGCCAGCCTTAAATGATGTTGGGAGGCTTTGGCTAAATAATCTGCCGACAAGGAGACCGAACTCAAAAAAGCTAGGAGATCGTCTCTGGAGACTCCAGAGTCGATGTCTCTTGCAAGCTGGGCTAAGTCAGCACGTAATTTGGTTGAGACTTCATTAGAGGCAATAGCTTGACCGGAGGCCAGAGAATAAACCTTCCTGAGGGTACTCTCTATGCATCTATCCATGAGGTCCTGGAGGTTAGAACCATCATCCACCGGGACAACTTGGCCACTGCCATACCCACTTTAGGAAGGAGGCCCCACCTATCTCGCTGAGTCCCCGCAATAGGGAACAAGGTTCTAAATCTTCTGGAATATATGGGAGCTCTTTCCGGATGTTTCCATTCCGCAAGCATGAGTCTTTCCAGTGACTTGTCCACTTGGAAGGCTCTAGGCCCCCTAGAGGTGGAACAAGAGGCTTCCCGTCAACATCACGGTCCCTTGACTGGATGGACTTCAGCAGCCTATTTATCTTCTCCAGAGGAAAGAGAGGTCTGCTGGAATCTTCCAAGGTATCATCAGTTGAAAGCGTTTCGTCAATCACCTGGAAATCTTCAATAGCTTCACAATGTGCCACAATGCATACAAACCAGACCCCTTTTTCCTTTTTTTTTTCCCAAACTCCTTGCAGGATTTCAACCCAGGACTCTAGCACTGTAAGGCTGCAATGCTAACCACTGAGCCACCGTGCTGCCTAGAGCTGCAGCAGTAAGAACAGTAATCCAAATGGAGTACCGAGGCCTTCCTCCCTAAGAGACAAGCCTGCATTCAGATCAAGGCTTCTATAGGAGGGGAGGAGGAATGAGCAAGTAGTGCACACAAAAACCCTCCGCCCCCCGGCAAATTTTGCAGACCTTAATTCCTTGTACACAAAATTAAGCTAAAAATATACAGACCAATGCCAGAAAAGAGGCTCAGCAAATATAAACTTGCAAAAAGGAGGAAAAACAAAGCCGCAAAACGTCCGTCTGAGAATTCAGTCCCCGGAAAACCAGAACACAAACAAGGGTTCCGGAGGAACAAAGTGACCGATGTCACTTCTGGCGGCCGCGGAGCTTGTAAGGTAAGTGAAACGGTATTGCCCCACATCAAGGCCGCACAAGTGGCCTGCACCACAGGTCTTTGAACATGCAGCATGCAACTACCGCTGCATGTACTACTGAAATAAACCTTTTCAGAGCAAAGGTTGAAAGCTTGGCGAGGCACAAGAAAGGTAAGTGAAACGGCAATGATCCACCTCAAGGCTGCACAAGTGGCCTGAGATACAGGTCTTAGAACAGGCAGCATGCAACTACAGCTGCATGAACTACTGAAATCAAACTTTTCAGAGCAAAGGTTGAAAGCTTGGCTAGGCACAAAAAAACTGCCTAAATAAAATCCCCCATTCTTTTCCACAGAAGCGTCCAGTGGAAGAAAGAAGAGAAGAGAGGTGTAAAGATGACTCCCGAAAGGAAGTTAACAAACTTTAGGGGAAAAAACAAAATATGGGAGGACAAAAGACCTCCCTCCACCTATTCAACCACACAGGACAGAAAAAACAAAAGGGGGGAGGTCTCTTTGCTCTCTTATAGGGTAGCGTAGTCATTCATATTTTATGTTAATTAAAAGTTCCGCCTGTCCTACCAGCACACAGGGGCAGGAATACCCCATATTGTGCTGCTGTAGGACGTAAGGGAATCTACATTTATAATTGTAAAGGGACACACAAAATACAGTGGGGAAAAAAAGTATTTAGTCAGCCACCAATTGTGCAAGTTCTCCCACTTAAAAAGATGAGGCCGGCCTGTAATTGTCATCATAGGTAGACCTCAACTATGAGAGACAAAATGAGAAAACATATCTAGAAAATCACACTGTCTGATTTTTTAAGAATTTATTTGCAAATTATGGTAGAAAATAAGTATTTGGTTACCTACAAACAAGCAAGATTTCTAGCTCTCACAGACCTGTAACTTCTTCTTTAAGAGGCTCCTCTGTCCTCCACTCATTACCTGTAGTAAAGGCTCCTGTTTTACATTGTTATCAGTATAAAAGACACCTGTCCACAACCTCAAATATGGAGGGATCTAGTGAATGACCTGCAGAAAGCTGGGACTAACGTAACAAAGGCTACCGTCAGTAACACACTACGCCGCCAGGGACTCAGATCCTGCAGTGCCAGACGTGTCCCCCTGCTTAAGCCCGTACATATCCGGGCCTGTCTGAAGTTTGCTAGAGAGCATTTGGATGTTCCAAAAGAGTATTGGGAGAATGTCATATGGTCAGATGAGACCAAAGTAGAACTGTTTGATAGAAACACAACTCGTCGTGTTTGGAGGAGAGTGAATGCTGAGTTGCATCCAAAGAACACCATACCTACTGTGAAGCATGGGGGTGGCAACATCATGCTTTGGGGCTGTTTCTCTGCAAAGGGACCAGGACGACTGATCCGTGTACATGAAAGAATGAATGGGGCCATGTATTGTGAGATTTTGAGTGCAAACCTCCTTCCATCAGCAAGGACATTGAAGATGAAACGTGGCTGGGTCTTTCAGCATGACAATGATCCCAAGCACACCGCCAGGGCAACGAAGGAGCGGCTTCGTAAGAAGCATTTCAAGGTCCAGGAGTGGCTTAGCCAGTCTCCAGATCTCAACCCCATAGAAAACCTTTGGAGGGAGTTGAAAGTCTGTGTTGCCCAGCGACAGCCCCAAAACATCACTGCTCTAGAGGAGATCTGCATGGAGGAATGGGCTGACATACCAGCAACAGTGTGTGCCAACCTTGTGAAGACTTACAGAAAACATTTGACCTTTGTCATTGCCAACAAAGGATATATAACAAAGTATTGAAATGAATTTTCAACCATAATTTGCAAATAAATTCTTTAAAAATCAGACAATGTGATTTTCTGGATTTGTTTTCTCATTTTGTCTCTCATAGTTGAGGTCTACCTATGATGACAATTACAGGCCTCTCTCATCTTTTTAAGTGGGAGAACTTGCACAATTGGCTGAATAAATACTTTTTTTCCCCACTGTATATATCTTATATTTTCAGAGTTCAATCACCATTGATTGTGTTTTTACTCCTATTTGTAAGGTGCATTAAATGTTATCTTTTTAAGCAGTTAGTTTATTCACATTAATAGATAAATAGGGTTTTGGTTCCTATAAGACCTTTGTTTTTTGAGTTTAATAACTAACCCTACCACCTTAGGGTCAATTTGTGATTACAGTGCAGTCATGACACAACAAGAGTATTCCATTAAAATTCATTACAATCTTTACACCACTCACCTAGTGGAGTGAGACTGGGCATAAATTTCACAACATTTTAAAAAGTCAAAATTCATAACTGTGTCTAAATCCAGGCAAACTAGTAAACTACAGCTGCTTTTCATTCCACTTTTACCAACTGTAAATTGGCATAGTGCAAACTACTTCTATTTCTGCAAATGGCTACTAAATGTGTCCACAGCATATCGGAGACCATTTTGAACAAAATACACCAGAAAAATAAGAAACAAATGTAAACAAATTAAGGCCAAGGCCCCACGTTACGGAAAAGCAGCTTTTTTTGTTGCAGATTTTGCTGCGGTTTTCTGAGCCAAAGCCAGGAGTGGATTGAGCAAAAGGGAGAAGTATAAGAACTTTCTATATATTGGCTTTGGCTCAAAAGAAAACCACAGCAAAATCTGATGCAAAAACCATAGCATTTTACAGTCCCTGCGAATCCCATCAACACATTGCAGAAAAATACGCGCAGCGGAAATGCTGCGACTTCCAAAAACGTCACGATTTTGGAAACCACAGCATGTCAATTATACCTATGGAAACGTTGGCGGTTTCCCTATAGGTATAATTGAAGCAGAAGGTCCACAGAGGACTTTCTTTTTTCATTATGTGGGGCCTTAGCCTAAAGGGATTATCCACTTTATAATATTGATGGCCTACCGACAGCTAGGACCCTCACAGATGAGATTGGTTCCAGATTTCTTAAGACCCCCGCATATCTAATATTGATGGTGTACTGTAAGGATGAAAAGATTGTCTTCGTTATTTGTGAAAAGAGTTATTGAACCCCAGATTTTTATTTGAAAGCAGTTTGCTTACAGGTGTGTTACTTTCCCGTGTGTTATATATGGCATGACCTTGTAGTGTGGCACACAAAGTCTTTATGATATTTTGGACCCATAAGTCATATTCTCCTCTAGAAACGCCCCCCCATGACAGTATTCGTCCATGGCCCTGTACTGTCAGAGGGGGCGTTCCTTACCTCCCATCGATGATGCTGAGCTGTGAGGAAGGCCCCCCACAAGTCTATGGACGAGTACTGTCAAGGGGCGGTGTTCCTCACAGCCAAGCTAGACTGTCAGGAACGCCCTTCTGACAGTGGGCAGAGATCTTTGCCTAAACTATCGGCACTGATATCTCCAGCCCCCGGGCACATAACGGGAAAGCCGACAGTGCACTGAATTCAGCACACTGTCGGCTTTCTAGCAGTATATAAAACCACATGTGCATGAGAACATGAAAGGTCCTCTTTAAACGTGACTTATGCTAGGTTCACACCTACGTTCAGGTATCCGTGGAAACCTAATCCGCTTAAGAAAGCAGTTTCCCACAGAAACCCGTTTATCCCATATACTATAATGCTTACAGGACTTTTCTCTCTGCATTTGTTAAGTGGATTCAGGGATGGAAACCCTGAACGGAGACAGGTCGCAGGTGTGAACCTAGTCTAAAATGTCTCATCCAGGGACTTTAATATTACTATTCAGTAGGGGCTGCATACTTTCAAGCCCCTGTTGTTCATAGATAGGACATGTAAACAGTAGAACTGATTTTATGGATGTTCTCTGCATCCATAAAAATAAGGATGGCAGTGGTCACGTGATTTACTTCTGCAACTGCTTTCCCTGCTGTCACATGAACCCAGTGCACTTATGGACAGGCACCTAGCACATAGTCTCCTGTATGCAGAAGTGGTTAGTCGGTCACGTGGTTTTGTGGATAAATCACGTGACAGACGCCATCAAAGTCTCCACAAATGCTCCACAAATATCTTGCTATTGGTGTGGAGCATCCTGGACAGGCTGAAAATGGGGACAGACACCAAGACCTACCTTACCACGGTAAGTTCTTAAAATCCGTATAGTTGCTTCTAAATAGAAAGTGTAAACAAGCCAACCAGAATTTGTTTTAATGTTGGAGCTATTTTGTGAAACCCTTATTGTAACCTGCAGGCTGTGGATGTAGAAATAAATCTGGCCACTGTGACTATGTGGAACTGAAATTCTTTATGTGCCACTATCTTACACTTGAGACAACAATTCCGACTGAAGCGCAGACAACAAACATTGCATAAGACAAGCCATCATAATTCAGTATCATAAACAGAAGGGAAGTGAAAGATTTGGTTAGAATAGAGAGAGGTAAGAAAGAAAGAGAAGAGGGGACCCAGTGAGGAAAGCTATCCTGTATAGTCTTAGAATGTGGGGTGCGGAAACCATTATACCTGTGGGAAAGAGGTCTGACCCAAGAGTTTAGAGTACCCCGCAGAGGTCTGGAACTCTATTCAATGAAACCAAGTGTTGTAAAATTTGTCATATGAGTCATTGATGGAGGAGGTGAGATTTTCCGTGTGCATCACATCATTGACCCTAGAGATCCAGAGAGACAGCTATGGTGGGATGCTCTATTTCCACATCAAAGGTATGCAGGCCCAAGCTGCCATCACTAGGAATCTCAAAGGACAGCATATATGGATCCTTAGTGGGATGGCACTAAGAGGAACAAGGCCGGACCAAGGGTTCCTTTTGTTTTCCAGCACAAAAGGAGCTTATAGCTTGCTTCCTGACAGGGGAAAATAAAAGATGATTTGTGTGTCAGCTAATA
This sequence comes from Leptodactylus fallax, assembly GCA_947044405.1. NCBI lineage: Eukaryota > Metazoa > Chordata > Amphibia > Anura > Leptodactylidae > Leptodactylus > Leptodactylus fallax. The sequence continues at coordinate 4,237,745 of CAMRHE010000165.1, read as the reverse complement.
TATATACAGTCTCTCTGCCCCACCGTGAGCTTGAAGTTCAAGTCCAACTCCCATTGAAGCATAAAGAAGGAGGAGTTTGGTCAGGTGGGTCAATCAAGTATTTATATGTGATTGACAGTATGCTGCAACATACCCTTGGCAGTACAAAGAGATTCAAAGGGTGTCAAGGGGCTATGATACGCAATCAGTGATGGAAGGAGGGAAGGAGGAAGCTCTGCAACTATAATGTACACCCTACGGACAAGGTAGATAGATCAAGATAAATAGTGGGGAGTATGGTCAGAAATCACCCGCCATTCCGATCCCAATCACATCTGTGTCACTGGATCTAAACAATCACAGGGCTTCTCCTTTGAGTGCCTTTGTGTTCTCCTTTGTGTGCCCAGACTACCTTCCTTTTTACACTATATTACCCTTTGCTTTTATTTTCTCTCCTTCGTGACTGCTGGTATAATATCTCATACTGAGACATCATAAGGGGGAGATTATCACCTATCACAATGCTAACAAGGTAGGACCTGTTGGTTATTATATTTTGATCCACTGTGCCTTGCATTGACGTCCGTAGTTGTGAATTTGGATGATTTGTTTAGGTTTTATGTGAGCCGTAATTTTACTGGCTTATTTTTGGTGGTGAACTATTGTTTATATTGTTGCATTTTTACTTGCATATTTAAAGATAAAGATTATATTTTATACTATCTATGCATCACCCTTGATTTGATTTATATATAGTAATGTCCATGTCTTTTTGACTTTATGGCTTTAGTATTTTGAAGGACAGTATGCTTAAGGCTCTCCTCCATTAACACCCAATTAACTTGATCAAAGGCCTTCTCAGTGCCCTTAGAGAGGAGCATGAAAGGCCTTTGATCCAAGCAAGCTCTATGAATTAAGTTAAGGGTTTTGGTCCTATTGTCCCACGTCTCTCAACTCGCCATGAATCCCATCTGATCTGAGTGTATGACCTGATCCATCATGATAGGGCAAGTGTGAATGGCAACTTACATATAAACAAAGTTATGGTGGCAAATCCGGAGAGGGGAAAGCAACAGACGCGCCCCTGATTCATCATGGGCATCAGACACGCCGCTAGAATTTTGTCCATGAGTTTCACATCGACATTGAGTAGCAAGCAATGGATGTTCAACTTTTGTTATAGCATGTTCTTTATTGTCACCTGCAACATAAACATAAGGGAAGATTTACTAAGTACAATGTGATCATAAACTGGAGTGAAGTTTACTCACTTTTTAAGTCTACACTGACAGTTTTAAAAAACATAGAAATATCAGCATGGTCTGTCCTGTGGAAAATAAAATGAATCTAGACATATACTGTTTTTTTTTTTTTTTTTTTTTTTTTAACAACAGAAATAAATTGTAATAAGATAGAACTTTATAGCCATACTCTATACTTCTTGTTGTATCCTCTTTTTGCAGTGTTCATTTTTGCAAGCATAATTTTTTTCCTGCAAAAAAAATGTATACCTCAATGCTATCTTGAAAACACTGGTGTGAGCAGAGCCGTAGAAGTACCATATATGCATTTGCAATATTATATTTACTATTTATTTTACCATCTTTTATTGTTGTTTGTCTACCTCTAGGTTCACACCTGCGCCCGGTTTCCAAAAGACAGAAACCCAAATCCGCTTAAAAAGCGGTTACCCGAGGACCCCATAGACTATAATGGGGTCCACCGGCTTTCTGCCCAGTTCCACCTGAAAAATGAGGAGAGAAAAGTCCTGCTTGCAGGACTCCACATTTTTCAAGCAGATTAGGGGACAGAATCCCTGGTGTGAATCCAGCCTATGAGTTATACTTCAAGGACTTTCTTCATTATTTTAGGAAACAATATTTCAGATTAACATTTCAAAACATATTAATTTAAATTTCTGCAGAATATGGTAAAAGTATTATTGGTATAATTTATAAAGAACAACGCAAACATGGAGCTGGTTTCGGTAGCAACTAATTCTTTTTCCATATTATAGAAGTATCTAAAAGCGTAACTTCAAGAAGAGAATACAACTCTTCATTGTGGTCTTTAAACATGCTATGTACTCTATGTAGTACAATATGCTTAGTGGTTGTAGAGTAAGCGGGGCCAGGACCATACAGTAATCACTTGTCAAGCAAGAGTTCTGTTGTTCAGGAAGTAGCTGCCGACTTTGCCTCTTTTTCAATGCCACTGTGGGTCTCTGGGGAAGTGATTCTCAGGGAGTTGGACCAGTAACTCCTTTTTGTTCTGCCCAGAACCTCTGCAAGTCCTTGTGAATGCAAAGTCTCAACCTTCTTATGAATTCCTCCCAACCGTCATTGGCAGTAACTATGCAAGTGTGCACTTTGACTATCTCTTAGTGCAGCATTCCCGAGTGACACTGCTTATATTGTTTTTATTTTATGTGCCTCTGGTTGTGTAATGTATGCATTTTATGTTCTGCAACTTCCCTATTGTGTTTCCCTTATGGTTCCCACCTACTGTTGGTCACCCCTTTACCGCTTGGTACAGCCCTGGCCAATCATTGACCGCTGGGTGGGTTTTGGAGACTTTTGGTCTCAGGAGAACCATTCGGGCCTCAGTTAGAGAGTTCTTCAATAAGTGTTGGCACTGTCAGACCTGTGATGTGCCTGTGTTCCAGTCATCCCCTGAGGGAGAGCAATATCGCCAAGCCCTGCCAGAGACAGCCTAAAGACATGGAAGGATAGTCTGTCTACTGACCAGACAGTGGACCAGGAGGAGAGAAGGAGTCCTGTTATCCAGAAACTATATTCTGGGACCCACCTAACCATCTACTGGCTGAGGCTAAGTTAGCTACAGAGTTGTTGGAGTGGAGCACAAGGCACTTACCTACAGTTACGGTCTGGGCATCCCGCATACCCAAGCCTAGGTGAACCCAACAGTTGGGTGTTCATGGTTGCACAGTTTCTACAGTAAAGTTCACTTTGTATCAACTGCGTCACTGCCTCCTGAGTCAGGGCCCTTCAAAACACCATCATAGAGCTCAGGGTAAGAGAGGATCCCTCTCCAACTGGAAGCGCCTTGGCAGAACTACCACCACCATCAGGTACCATGCAGGCCCCCTCATCAGTGTCCGGCCTGGGAGGTGTGCTGGAGGAGATCAGTGAGGGCACTAGGCCTATCCAGTGACATCACTACAGTCATTACTACTACCATCCTCCGGTTCTCTCAATCTGGGATGCGACATTAGCACAACAGGAGTACCGTCCCAGAACACAAAGTGATTTTACAGATCCAGTCCAAGTCCTTGTTGTTAAATGGGTACTGTCAATTTATGAATCACTTACAATTCAACCTGCAACAGCAACCACTATACACTAACACACAATTTAACAGCATTCCACACAGAACCGTAGCAAACTCACTGGGGCTATTTATTCACTCAAAAGGAGTGACACTTAGTAGACCTCTTCATCGGCCGCTCCCCTCTGCCAATCCCTTCACTGGCTACCCGTTGCCCAGCGAATAGAGTTCAAATTACTAACGCTGACATACAAAGTCATCCACAACCTGTCCCCTCCATATATCTCCGACCTACCTGCCCACACGTAACCTCCAATCCTCCAGAGACCTCCTACTCCGCTCTGCTCTTATCCGCTCTTTACACAACTGTCTCCAAGCCTTCTCCCGTGCATCCCCCATACTCTGGAACTCATTACCAAGACACTTAAGACTGACCCCCACAGTCACAAGCTCAAGAAGGCCCTGAAGACTCACCTATTCAGGAAGGCCTGCAACCTCCAATAACACTACTGTCTCCATACCACCACCTGAACAGCCTCTACCCCACCTTCTGTCTCTATCCCTCTTCCCTCATAGATTGTAAGCCCTTGCGGACAGGGCCCTCTATCCCACTGTGCCAGTTGGTCACTGTTAGTATTATACTTGTTTTGTATATTTTGTGTACTGTATGTCAACCCTCAAATGTAAAGCACCATGGTGCTATATAAATAAACAATAATAATAATAATATAGGATACAGGGTACTCAACCCTCCCTTTAACTACAGTTTATCTCAGGCTCACGCCTCTCCTGACCCAGCCTGATTTAGCTACAAATTTCCTACATAGATCCCACACAACACACTCACCTATAATTACTATTACTACAGCCCCAGAGAAGTGTCTAAAACTGACCCTCAACTTGGCGCATTTTAGGTGCACAAAGGTACATCTACACTTCGTCCTGCTCACCACTTTTAAACAAAGGGTGGAGTGTGATAGAAATATAGGCAGGCTGGGGCAGGGACACCTTGGTCCATCAGATTTACTATAAAAAAAACTGGTGTTACACTATAAATTTAAATGCACTCCAGACCTTCACTCTGTGCTAGTACTCAGGGCCTTGCTCAGGGTCGGACTGGCCCACCGGGGAATCGGTGAATCCACCGGTGGGCCCCGAGCCCCAACTATTAGTCCTCACCTCATGGGGGCCCGATCGGGATCCTGACCATCCCGATCGGGCCCCTGACCAGTGGCGTAACGATCGCGGTCGCAGGGGGTGCGACCGCGACCGGACCCGGCAGGGTACGGGGCCCGCGGCCAGCTGGAGATGGCCGGGCTCCGGACCACTATGATAGCGGTCGGGGAAAGCCTGGTTCCCCGACTGCTATACATACTGTTATTGGAAAGGAGCCCTGGCATATTGCAGGCCCCTTTCCAATAGATGGCAGCCCAGGGGAGGTGACTGAAAACAATAAATACATATTCTCACCTCTCCTGGGCGCAGCGTCCTCTCCGGCGCTCCTCCGTCATCACTGAGGCCTGTGATTAGGCCCCGGCGGTCACATGGGGGCGCGACCGCGTAATGACGTCAGTGCGCCCCCACGTGACCGCTGAGGCCCAATCACAGGTCTCAGCAGTGTCGTCGTCGGAAAAGGGCCTGAATACACTGAAGACGGCAGGATGGAGCGAGGATGCCAAGGAAAGGTAAGGCAAGGTGAGTATGAGAGTTTGTTATTTTTAATCACTTCCCCTGGGCCTTCGATTATTATACTCTGGGGTCTGAGGAGACCCCAGAGTATAATAATAGCACTGAAGCGGAGCGGAGGGGGCTATTGGGCGCATATAATACTGGGTGGGGGCCACTGTGGAAATACTGGGTGGGGGCCACTATGGAGCTTATAATACTGGGTGGGGACCACTGTGGAGCTTATAATACTGGGTGGGGACCACTGTGGAGCTTATAATACTGGGTGGGGGCCACTGTGGAGCTTATAATACTGGGTGGGGGCCACTGTGTGGGGCTTATAATACTGAGTGGGGGCCACTGTGGCGCTTATACTCCATACAGTGGCTACTTCATTTTTTTTTTTTAATTACGCCGGGGCAGGTGAAAAAAACAAAACAAAAAAACCCCCCACAAACTTTCTCTCCTGTCCCCAGTGTCTCCCAGCGCGGTTCGGTCCTGCAGCTCTGTTGTTTTCTTCCAGCGCAAGTTCCCTCTGCACGTGACTACCTGTGACGTCACATGACCCCTGAGGCCAATCAGTGGCCTAAGGGAAGGGACCTGGGACGTCACAGCCAGTGAGGAATTCCGGCAAAAAGAAGACAGCAGAGCTGCAGGACCGGACCGTGCTGGGAGGACACCAGAGCACCGGAGACAGGTGAGTATGTTTAGCATGTTTTTTGGGGGGGGCGGGGTGGTAGGGGGGATTCACCTCCCCCAGACTAATTATAAAAAAGAAAAAAATTATACTGGACAATCTCTTTAAAGTGTGGTGCATTAGGGGTGTATATTAAAGGGGTTGTCCAGGCATAATTTGTTATGGTTTATCCTCAAGATAGGCCATAGATACCTGATCTGTAGGGGGCCGACCCCGGACCGATCAGCTGTATGGAGCCACTTCTGATGCCCGTACTGTACACAATACAGGGCCAGAAGCAGAAAGCTCTGTCTAATGTAAAGGGGCCAGGCACCTTCACTGCATCTCAGCACTTATTGAAGTCAGTAGGAGCTGAGCTGCAGTGAAGCGTCGGGCTGCTATACAGCGGATGGAGCTTTTTGCTTCCGGCCCTGTGTTGTGTACAGAACGGCTCCGGAAGTGGCTCCGAACAGCTGATGGGGCCGTGTGTCAGCCCTCTTCCGATCAGGTATTTATGGCCTATCCTGAGCATAGGCCATAAAAAAGATTAACCCTGGACAACCCCTTTAATATGCCCCACATAGTTTAATGTCCCCCCCACAGGATGTTAGCCCCCATCACTGCTCCCACACAATATAATGACCCCATCACTATTCCCCATACAGTATGGGGGACCAGTGAAGAGGCCACTATGTGGGGGGACCAGTGAAGTGACCATAGAAAAATTTTGCCCAGACAACCCCTTAAAAGAGGTTGTCCATAAACTGGAGCGACCACTTTGTCGGCCGCCAGGGAGGTGTAAAAATAAGAAAATTTTTAAAAAAGCATACTCACCTGTCCCCAGCACCCCGTGTTTCCCTGCCTGTGTCTGTTCGGTTTCATGGCGGCGCCTCATTTCTGGACATCTTGTACCTAATTGGTCTTAGCGATCACATGATGTGCAGGACTCCCAGCAAGGAGTCGCCGGCATGAGACTGAATGGACACTGGCAGCGGACAACAGAGTGCTGGGAACAGGTGAGTATGCTTTTTAATTTACTTATTTTTTACTTTACACCTCCCGCCAGCTACATGGGTTGCTTCAATTCCTTCGACAACCTCTTTAAAGGATTTATCCATCTTCCTAATATTGATGGCCTGTCCTTAGGATAGCCCATCAATATTACATCTACGATGATACAACAGCCAGGACCTCTGCAGATCAGCTTTTCCAGGACAATGCGGGTACAGGTAAAGGTAACAATTCTAGGAGCCACGCTGTCCACTTGCCATACAAGGTGCAGCAGTAGGTTTAGGTAGTGCAGTGGTGCACATGGTATAGTGGGTGGGCAGCATGGCTCCCGGCATGTTATTACCTTTAGCTGCCCTGTCTCGGTACCGCTGATCTGCAGGGGTTCTGATGGTGGACCCCTAGAAACAATTCCACTGGTGGGCCCTAGACATCCCAGTCCGACACTGGCCTTGCTGTGCAGTATCTTAATGTCACTTCCACTCCTCTAGGTTCCCATAGCACAACATTTCCTGAGATACTCTGTCATTCACTCTAGCCTCCTGTCCACCAACTCTCCAATAATGAGCAAGCTCACTTCAGCTTTCAGCATACCAATTAAGCTCAGGGCTAACCAAAATCTCCCCTCACTAGTGCCAAAAACAACTTTCCTTCAACCCATTTCAACACCATTGTGGAATGAAATATCAGTGCCACAATGCTAGGGTTGCCACCTTTTTCACCAGAAAATACCAGTCAGGGTATAAAATGGGTGTGGTATGGGGGAGTGGCTTAATACTAAGGTTTTTGGGAGACAGCAGGGAATTGCGTTAAAAAAAAAAGAAAAAAAAAAAAGCAGTGTCAATCATCTCTTCTTTCTTCTTCTGTTCCAGTGGCGGAAACCTGATCTCCTTTGCTAGTCTTTGATTCCAAGGCTCCAGCAATGATGTAACCATCTATTGGAATCCAAGGTGTAAATCCAATACTGCATCATGCAGTGCTTCTAATATAGATAATAACTGTTATGGTTTTTATGTAATTTGACAATGATGGAAAACACTTCTCAGCTTAACTTCACCCTCAACCCCTCACTATAGAAACAGCAGGATTTGTTCTAATCTTGTGTTACTATGTCTGTGACTTTCATGTTAACGGAGCATTTGGCTTGTAAATAAGAATGCTAAGCATTCATATTATGGTGTTGCTATGAACACGTATAGAGTCCTGCGTACCAGTCCTTCTCATTAGGGAAATTTATTGATAAAAGTAAATAATTTCCTGCAGTAGGAATGAGCGATATAATATGACATTTCACTTCAAACCAGTGCACTAAAGTGTCCTTATTCAAATATCTCCAGCAGCAGAACACTCATTATTTTTATGTATCTCCACTAAATATGATATATATTTGCAATATACAGCTAAGCAATGGGAGGCTATTCATCTGAGACCATGTCATGTCTGCACGCTAAAATGCAGAGAAATACTTTCCCAGTGCAGAAACAAAATATTTTCCCACATATTCTAGCCAGACTATACTTTTGATATAAGTTTTATTAAATTATTTATTCTAATGCATTTTGTTGCCACAGCAGAACATAACAATGGACCATTTCTCAACACGGAAACAGTATGCAGACGTGGACAAAATAGTTGGTACCCCTCGTTTAATGAAAGAAAAACCCACAATGGTCACAGAAATAACTTGAATCTGACAAAAGTAATAATATATAAAAATTCTATGAAAATGAACAAATGAAAGTCAGACATTGCTTTTCAACCATGCTTCAACAGAATTAAAAAATAAAATAAAACTCATGAAACAGGCCTGGACAGAAATGATGGTTCCCCTGAAAATAATGTGACCAAAGGGACATGTTAAGGCAAGGTGTGTCCACTAATTAGCATCACAGGTGTCTACAATCTTGTAATCAGTCAGTGGGCCTGTATATAGGGCTACAGATACTCACTGTGTTGTTTGGTGACATGGTGAGTACCACACAACATGGACCAGAGGAAGCGAAGGAAAGAGTTGTTTCAGGAGCTTAGAAAGAAAACTATAGACAAGCATGTTAAAGGTAAAGGTTATAAGACCATCTCCAAGCAGCTTGATGTTCCTGTGACTACAGTTGCACATATTATTCAGAAATTTAAGATCCATGGGACTGTATCCAACCTCCATGGATGTGGCCACAGGAGGAAAATTGATGACAAATCAAAGAGAAGGATAATACAAAAAGAGATTAAAGGTGAACTTCAAACTCAAGGAACCTCAGTGTCAGAACACATCATCCGTCGTTGTTCGAGCCAAAGTGGACTTCATGGGAGACAACCAAGGAGGACACCATTGTTGAAAACAAATCATAAAAAAGCCAGACTGGAATTTGCCAAACTACATGTTGACAAGCCACAAAGCTTCTGGGAGAATGTCCTATGGACAGATAAGACAAAAATCTAAATTTTTGGCAAAGCATATCAGCTCTATGTTCACAGAAGGAAAAATGAAGCATATCTTGAAAAGAACACTGTCTCTACTGTGAAACATGGAGGAGGCTCTGTTATGTTCTGGGGCTGCTTCGCTGCATCTGGCACAGAGTGTCTTGAATCTGTGCAGGGTACAATGAAATCTCAAGACTATCAAGGGATTCTAGAGAGAAATGTGCTGCCCAGTGTCAGAAATCTTGGTCTCAGTCGCAGGTCATGGATCTTGCAACAGGATAATGACCCAAAACACACAGCTAAAAACACCCAAGAATGGCTAAAAGGAAAACATTGGACTATTCTGAAGTGGCCTTCTATGAGCAATGACCTAAATCCTATTGAGCATCTTTGGAAGGAGCTGAAACATGCCATCTGGAAAAGGCACCCTTCAAACCCGAGACAACTGGAGCAGTTTGCTCATGAGGAGTGGGCCAAAATACCTGTTGAGAGGTGCAGAAGTCTCATTGACAGTTACAGGAATCGTTTGATTGCAGTGATTGCCTCAAAAGGTTGTGCAACAAAATATTAAGTTAAGGGTACCATCATTTCTGTCCAGGCCTGTTTCATGAGTTTTCTTTTTTAAAAAATTCTGTTGAAGCATGGTTGAAAAGCAATGTCTGACTTTCATTTGTTCGTTTTCATAGAATTTTTATATATTATTACTTTTGTCAGATTCAAGTTATTTCTGTGACCATTGTGGGTTTTTCTTTCATTAAACAAGGGGTACCAACAATTTTGTCCACATGTTTATATATAGTTAAATTTTAGGTCCTTTTTTTTGACATCTTTACATATATACATGTCTTGAAGTACAACATACACTTTCAAGTTTCAAGAAATAAATTTTATATACATGTGTAAAAACACATCAGATAGAAAATGTCCCAAAGCTCCCAATCATTCCAAAGAAGGTATTCAGCAGAAGAGGAGTACGCCTTACTGGCCTCTGAAACTGATACGGCCAACAGCCAGAACAATTGCTGTTGCACTTCCTGAAAGTGCAGAACTAGTGTGGAACCCACCCCCAGAAAATTATGAGCCTCGGCTTTCTAACTCTGTGGGCAGGTCAGGAATCCAAATTGAGACTGAAGGCTTCAAAGAAATTAACTTTATCATAGTCTTTTTCTCTGATGAGTTTATAGATTTTATGGTGGCCCAAACAAGTTTGTATGCCCAGCAATTTATAAAACAAAATGCCACCTCTTCATATGCCAGGACCCAGAGGTGGACCCAAGTAAATGCAGCAGAGATGAAAATATTATGGGGTCTTGTTCTGCATATGGGCATAGTGAAGAAACCAAAAATTTGACAGCATTGGAGTACAGGTGTCTTGTATAATAATAATAATAATAATAATAATAATAATAGTCCTTTAATAGTCCCACAGTGGGGAAATTCAGTAATAATAATTCAGTATAAATTCAGTATAATACTCCAATCTATGAAATTATCCTGAAATTTTTACACTATAATGCTGTACCCGCCCCCCTAAACGCCCCAAACTTTGACCGCCTATACAAAGTCAGGCCACTCATGGACCACTTTAAAGCCAAATTTGCAGCGTCATATATCCCATATCAGAACATTGCAATAGATGAGTCTCTTATCAGTTTCAAAGGGAGGCTGGAATTCCACCAATACTTGCCCAGTAAGAGGGCATGGTACTGCATTAAAATGTATAAACTATGCAAGAGCAGCTCAGGGTACGCCCACAAGTTTAGGGTTTATGAAGGAAAGGACACAAGAATTGAGCCCCAAGAATGTCCCCCAATCCTTGGAGTTAGTGGGAAAATAGTGTGGGATTTGCTGCACCCACTGCTGGACCAGGACTCTATGTGGATAACTTCTACACCAGCATCCCACTCTATGTGTGCCTCAGTTCTAGAGGAACTGCAGCTTGTGGGACAGTGCGCAGAAATCAGAAAGCCCTCCCTAGGACACAGATTGCACAGCACCACAGAAGGAGTGAGAATAGGGCCATCTGCAATGAGAATATGCTGTTGGTCAAGTATAAAGGCAAGAGGGATGTCCTTGTACTGACCACAGTTCATGTCAACGGCAGGACCCCTGTAGTGCTACGTGATTTCAGTACCCTTACCCCCAAGCCAGACTGCATCCTGATATACAATGAGTACAGTACATGGGAGGGGTTGATCTATCTGATCAAGTCCTGAAGCCGTACAGTGCCATGAGAAAAACAAAAGTGTGGTACAAAAATCTGGCCGTGTACATTGTGAAGATGGCAATGCTTACGTGCTATCATGATGTGCAGGCAGGACAGGAACTTTCCTTGAGTTTCAGGAGGAAGTTATCAAGACTCTGGTATTTGGGGACCAGGAAGGACAGGGCCCCAGTCAGTGGCGTAACGATCGTGGCCGCAGGGGATGTGACCGCGACCGGGCCCGGAGGGGTATGGGGCCTGGGGCCCGCGGCCAGCTGGAAATGGCCAGGGCGCTGGACCACCATGATAGTGGTTGGGGAACCAGGCTTTCCCCGACTGCTATACATGTTAACGGAAAGGGGCCCGATGGGGCCCCTTTCCATTTAATGCCAGCCCAGGGTAGGTGACTAAAAATAAAAAAAAAATATCTATACTCACCTGTCTGGGGCTCTTCTGGCCGGTTTCTGAGTTTTTCCTGCGATCCAGATGTCACTGTTGGGGCCTGTGATTGGCCCCAGTGGTCACGCTGGCGTAAAGATGTCATCGCGCCCCACGTGACAGCTGAGGCCCAATCACAGGCCCCAGCAGTGACGTCTGGACCGCAGGACCTCAGTTGCAATAAAGAAGAGGAGTGAGGATACACAGGAAAGGTAAGGTGAGTATAAGTGTTTGTTATCTTTAATCACTTTCCCTGGGCCTCTACTTAATATACTCTGGGGTCTGAGGAGACCCCAAAGTATAATAATAGCACCGGCTCTGGGGGGGGGGCTCTTGGGAGCTCATAATACATGAGCATGAATGACAGCAAGAGGAGATCTAGAAAACTGTGAGGAATTGATATAGAAAGTATATTGGAAAACTGTTCAACTTTTTATTATACAAACAATAACATTTGTCTCTCAAAATTGGTCTGAAAGTGGCCAACCCCTTTAACCACTTCCATACCAGATGCTTTACCCCCCTTCCATACCAGGCACGTTTTCAGGTTTTTTGTATGTGCGGTTTTGAGGGCTATAACATTTTTATCATTTGCGTTATTCAATTAATTTCTGCGTCCTTTTTCGGTGACACATAGGGCTTTATTTTTATGTTGTTTTTATTTTTACATGTGTTTTAATTTTTTTTATATCTGGGAAAATATAAACAAAAGAGGAGGGAAAGCTTGTCCGTTTTTCACTTTTCATTTTTTTTTAAATTTAATTACACAAAGGGCTACTAAAAAACTTTATAAAATAGTTTTTCCTCTCCGTTACAGTAATTTTTATTTTTTATGGTGTCGTCGGGGGTGGGGCTATAACCTGTAATAAGGGCATGTTATTGGCGTATTATTTTATTTATTTTTTAATTATTTTATTTACTTTTTTTTTTACTTTTCTATTAATTTTTTTTTTTTTTTTTTTACATTGTGTCCCCATAAGGTCATAATAGACCTTTGGGGACATCTGATCACTGTTTTTTTAGTTAGGGAGGCTGATTTCCCCTGTAACTGGGGCTGGTACACTTAGCCCCAGTTGCAGAAGGTGTAAGAGACAGCCAATGTTGTCCTAAGCTTCATTTGTCTGTATAAACTGTTAATGTTGAATGTATTTCTGTGATTCTGTTCCTTTAAGACAGCAGCCATTGTAATTGTGACATGATGCTGGAGTGAGACCCCCCCCCCTTTTTATGTCAGCCTGCCTGTTCTGCAGACAGAGTGTGAGCAGAGCAGCAGGAAGTGACGAGACAGAGAGCAGCAGCCATCTTGGCAAGTGTTGTATTGAACTGGTGTGGAGATTTTTCTGTACAGCTAAGCTGTATCTTGGTCCAGAGACAAACAGAGTGTAAAGAGACAACAGGACTAGTGAGTCCACGTGAAAGGAACTGTGCTCAGTGGCTGATCAGTGAGACTGACATTGTGACTGTGTATATGGATACCACAGATAGAGACTCGCAGTGCTGTTGATGTACTGGACAGCACCTGCTAAACCCCGGCTTACAACCCAGCTCAGTGTATGGATTCGGCAGGACTGTCAGTGTGCTGAGTGGAATCTGCTGTTGGATTACATTGCATTCATTGGGTTTCCCTGTTAAAGAGGACTTCATTTCTCCCAAGATCCTGATAACAGTGAGGAGAGGACGCTTCACTATAAAAGAAAGGAACGACTTTGGGCCCCACCGCGCGCTTCTACGGACTGTAAGCGGTCCACCTGGACCACTGGGGAAAAGGGGGTGCACCCAAATGTGATGTCAGGGTCAGTTAGGGATAGTTTTGAGTATATTGTTCATTCAGTGTCCATACTGCAGAAGTGGACAGAGTAAAAGTAGAAACCATTGCAGAATTTGCCTTGAAATTGTTCATGCTATATTGTATATTTTGCTTGTCTTTATCCCTGTCATTTTACCTTCAAATAGCCTTTATTAACTTATAGTAAATATATATTCTTTTCTTGAACTACCGCGTGTGCGTTCATTTCTGGTTGCGGAGTCCAAACCACCTGCCTTGCTCTCGGTTCACAAAGGAATGCAGGCTCCTGCACGTTTCTTACACAATAGTATAGAGCTGTTCTGGGTCCTGTAAGACCCTGCAGCTCTTGCAGACGATGCACCCGGCGGATCATGTGACCGCCGGGTCAGAGAGCGGCCGCAAGATGGCGGCGATCGGGAAGGCAGGGAAGGTAATAAACCGGCTGAAGTTACAGCTGGCTCCCCATTTCAGTAGCTGCACAATCTCGTGCAGCTGCTGATTTCTGCTTGGACGTACTGGTACGTCCTTGCAGAACTAGACAACCACCACTTGAACGTATATACTCTATGGGCGATACGGAAGTGGTTAAGGTACTTTTAGGCTGTGTCCTTAAGGGGTTAATAATGGATGGTTACTCTATTGTTATGCTTTTAATTCCATAAGCGCACTGCATTTTGTATACCTTTTATTTGTGTTCAACCAGGTTTTGGTTTCTTTAGGTTACACAGCCAGTTACAGCCTCTGGTTGTGACATGACAGTGGGGATTAACCCACAAATAAAGGCTGTACATATGGCAGAAGAGAGAGCTCTATGTGAAGCCATGTCAAAGTGTATAACCACAGTTGGAGAAGCCAAAATATTAAAAAAGCAGTGTCCCACCAATAGAGATTTTAGAGAGTGTGTCCTGTGAGAGATTTTACCAATTTACCAGCACCAAAGTTATGGTAGCCAGAAATCAAGATATCCCACCACAACACTGGACTAAATGGGTGCAGCAGAAAGAAAAAAAAAACTGAGGCCCCGATCCTCCATTACACCCAGAGAGAATGTGCTTTTACAATTAACGCAGTTGAGTAACTGCCACCGACTACCACTACCAGAATTGTCCTGTACCTAGATGGAATTACAAGTATGTACCCTAGAGAGATATGAAATTACCAATATTTGTTGACTCTTCCTTTTAACCACCACCAGTTATTGAGTTATTGCAAATTGGATTTATTCTTCCAGTTGAAATGACATCTGCACCACTATTCCTTGAGGGGCGTCACTCCTCATCTAACAACCACATTTCCCACTTGGTCCCTTCACAGTTTGGTGCAGGACTTGTCCCTTTCTGCTAATAGTCAACAAAAGCAATACTTTTTGATTCTCCTCTAAAGCTGTACTGATATGGGAAGTTTACACATTCCTACACATCAAGGCTCAATTTATGGTTACTGGAATGGAATATGGGTATAGTAGTTACTACAGGTAGATTATTAGCCATGTCTGTCTATGCAAATGCTTTATGTTTCTATGTATTATGCAGCTCTAAAAAAACTGTTATTTCAGCAGTCAGACGAGGAAGAGATGAGTGTTTTGTCAAAGACCTTGCTGCTTGTATTGTATGTTCAGTGAAAGATAGAAGCACTATTAAATGTAGACCCAGTGAGAATATCCCAACAATGTAAAAACTGTTGATGTTAAAGTCTAAAATCACAGCATATTGTAATGTTTAGCTGGAAACTACAATAAAAATTAAAACGAAGCAATAACCAGATGAAAACAGGGTAGTATAGGTACACCATACCATGAAAAACAACAAGACAAAAATACAAACACAGAAATGGGTGCAAATTTACTAAGCTAAATGTACCAGAATTCTGGCTCAATTTGTATCAAAAATTGGCCTGCATACTGGGGGAAATTTTTCAATACTCTACACCAGTTTTCTGGAATAGAGGGAGGATATTGTGGTGCACATCAGCTCAACACATTTCTTATAACTTATGCCACTTGTCTGAAATCTACACCAGTCTCCATTCAGGCACACAGTCTGATTTATGCAGAGTCTCATCATTAATGAGTCGTGCCCTGCGCCAGTCAGGGCCTTTATTAAGACTGGCTTATGAAGCACAGGAACATCCCACAAGTGGATAAAAACTGCTGTTTGGGCACATGGCAGGACGCAGAAGATGAGGAGCACCATTATGCTTTTGGAGGGCAGAATTATTTTCATGTGCCATAATGAATTTGCTGAGCCCCTAAGCTGCCAATGCAGTGGAAAGTACCAAGATGTGACTGCGTTTTAGAAGTTGCACCCATAAAAACTTTATCAAGGGGTATAGTGATCATTTTGACCCTAGATATGCTTCCAAAAAGAAATGCGCAGAGCAAAATGAATATTGACATTTTCCCAGATACAGTATATGCAATTTCAGTACCCAATATGTCATGCCTAGCTTATGGCACTGTGAAAGGTCAGCTATCCATTTATTATTCACCATTTCACAATTTTAGAAACACCCAACATATGGGCCTAATTTTTTGCCTGGAAATGCAACAGGGCTCAGAAGTGAAAGAGCACCAAGCAGATTTGAGGCCTGATTTGATGATTTACACTGTATTGGCGGGAAATTGCAGCGGCTCTGAGGTATTTTAAAAATGAATCCCCATTTTAGAAACTACACCCATCAAAGAATTTCCCAAGGTGTATAATGAGCATTTTGAGTGCTTCCCAAAAATTAATGTGCCAAATGAAAATTGTAATTTTCAAAGAAAAAAGGCATTTTCAGTGCTCAATATGTTTTGCCCACTGTGTGTCAACAGAGACGCACCTAGGTTTTAGAGAAGGAAAATAGGGAAAAAAATTTTGAAGCAAAAAAAAAGTGGTAAAATATTTAATAACATATGGGAGTTTTAGTTTTGCAACAGCTGCAAGGCCACATTGACAGGTGGCTCTGCAGCTGTACAGGGATGCATAGGGTGTCTTTTTTTGCGGGGCCAGGTGTACTTTTTAGTTATACCATTTTGGGGAATTTCTATTGCTTTGATCACTTTTTATTCAAATCAGAGGTGAAACAGCAGAAAAAAACGGCAGTTTGGCACTTTTGTTTTTTTTTCCCGCCACGACGTTTACCCTATGGGAAAAATATTTTGTAGACCGGGCATTTTCAGACACAGGGATACCTAATGTGTATGTGCTTCACAGTAATTTTCTAATTTTCTATGTATTTTAGGGAAAGCAGGTGATTTAGAAGTTTTTTTATATATTTAAACTTTTTTTTTTTTTTTTTACTATTTTATTAGCCCTTCTATGGGGCTTGAACCTGCAATCATTTGATTGCAAGTCCCATAGTCTGCAATACAACTGTATTGCAGTCTATGGGAGATTCTGTACATTACTATTGAGGCTGTCATAGTAATATTGCTATGACAAGCCTAGGAGCCTTCAGTAGGCTCCCGGCTGTCACAGGAACAGGTCAGATCCTGCTATCTCGCCGCAGAGCCGGCCTGCAATGAAAAAGGTACACAGCGGGCCCGGGGCACTTTTTACTCTTTGGGGGGGGGCTTTGAAGTAGTAATGCCCGCAATCGCAGTGGACTCTGATGGCGGGCTTGAGCTCCGGGTCTCCGCTGTAGTAGAGACTCCGCCATCATCTTTACAGACCCGGCATCCACCGTAATAGCACGGTGGATGCCGGGATGGGTTCGCACCGCCGGGACACCCTCTCCTCCAAGCCCAGGGCCCACAGCATTGCCCCACTCCTCCCGCTGCAGGAAGCCAGCGGCGGCAGGAGTGGGGCTATGCTGCGACCCTGCTCCTCAGCCGCCCCAACACCCACATTCAGACTATAAGACGCATCCCCCATTTTCCTCCCAACTTTGGGGGAAAAAAAGTGCATCTTATAGTCCGAAAAATACGGTAATTTCAGTGCCCAATATGCTGTATCCGGCTTGTGTCAGCAGAGAAACACACTCCAAAAACTGTCAAGTGGATTCAACAGTTTTTGTGATATCTGTTTCTGTTGACGCAAGCGCATAACATATTGTACATTGAATTGATGTGTTTCTGGAAAAAGTGCAATTTTCACTTTTCACCCTCATTCATTTCTGGAAAATAAATTAATGCAACACATGGGAGTAAAAATGCTCACTACACCCTTGTATAATATCCTTGAGGGGTGTACTGTAGGTTCCAAATCCCAGTGAATACTGCTAAACTATTTTGCATTTATATTGTCTGTTTTAATATGTCTGTGCCACTATGTTCATATAGTTGTGTTCTATGAGTGTATTCCCCTATGTTAGGGTTGTTTCACTGGGCATGTAGGAACACCCCTCCTTTTTGGAGAGCCAAGGTTCAGCCGAAGTCACAGTTGACTGGGTTAAGGGAAGGAGACTTTGCTTCACCTCATGGCGGTCTGTTCCAGCCACTAGAGAGTGTGGAGATTCCTGCTTGCTGCTGCAACCCTAAGACAGGGAAGAATCCTTGCTGCCAGACTACAGAGAGAAGAGTGAGAGAAAGTGTCAGAGAGAGGAGCTTCAAAGTTTGGATCCTGCATCCCTCTAGGTAGACAGGGTATCCTTGAGACTTATTTATTTACCTCCCATATTGTAGGAGAGGCTAGAACACAGATAAAAAGGTTGGAGATATTAGACACTGGACATCTATACTGGTCATCCCTTGTTGAGAAACTATTACCTGGCTCATACCCACATCCTACAGTGGAACTCCCATCGCATTGCTGCACTTTCTGTAAGCTGCATCCATTGCTGTTGCATTACTTCAGTACCACCTGTTCCATCTATTGTTCAACTGCTCTCTCCTGAGTCATTCCTACAGCTAACATCATGGGCCCTTCTGACCACCATCAGCTAGCTCAGTGAGACTGAAGGCTTCCACAAGCTGGAAGTGCCACAGGGGAACTACCAATACCATCAGGAAAGCCCCTCATCACTGTCCCAAATTAGGATCTGATCTGGAGGAATTGGCTGAGTGTTTATTGGTCACTGCTGAAAACTGCCCAATAGAAAACCTGCCATCAAGATTTAATTTGTGAACCAGAATCACATCAAAACACACATAACCAAAGGGGTCAATTAATAAATGAAAAACCACATAAAGAAAGATGGCCAAAATGTGAAGGTGAAAAGAAATAAACATATAAAACTCAGCTTTTATTTAAATAACTAAAAACTCAGACATATCTCTTATATATATAAAAATGAGTTCCTGTCTGTCTGTCTGTCTGTCTGTTCTTTATGCGCGACCAAACGACTGGACCGATCCTCACCAAATTTGGCACACATGTACATCAGGTGTCCGGGAATATTATAGACTGGGTCTCAGCTCTCTTGGACGTACCGTTCCTGAGATACAGTATTCCCAAAAAATGACCAGCATTAGTCTATACAAGCCTGCAAGTCTTTCACTCATATTCCAACTGCCATACACACGGTCACATGTCCCTTATCAGCCAATAACAGCTCGCAGGCGCTTAGTCTGCTCAGGCACACAGGTTTCCATAGCAACCAAGCTATGTATGACCTGTATTAGTGAATAGCAGTTCACAGGACCTTAAATATTCAGTCATATCACGTGTATCAGCCAATATAAGTTCACATTTAATTTACCAGGTTTCCATAACAACACAGCCATAAATAGACTGTACCTATACTGGACTCAGTGGCGTAACTAGGAATGGCTGGGCCCCAAGGCGAACATTTGACATGGGACCCCCCCCCCCGCACAAACTGCACTCCTGCACACACTATTATGCCCCATATTGGCCCCTGCATACACTATTAGGCCCCATAGTGGCCCTTGCACACAGTATTCTGCCCCATAGTGGCCCCTGCACACAGTATCATAGTGGCTCTTTCATATAGTATTATGCGCACTTCCCGCTACTTCTTCAATGTTGGACCAGATGTCACGTGAGCCAGGCATGTATCGCAACGCATAATGACGTCGGACTGGCCCACCGACATCTGGGACGCCACCAAGGAGGCCCGAAGCCTGCTGAAAAGACTCCAGAGTATAATGATAGCAGTGTTTGTGGGGTTCACGGCCCGCAGGCCTTACTTACCAATCCCCACTCCTGCTCACAGCCGCCTCTGCAGAGGGTGAAGTGCAGGCTGCCGTGAGCACGAGTGGGGATCGGTAAGTAAATAGGGCCCGTTGCTGGTGTTAAAAAAAAACAAAAAAAAACAAAAACATCAGAGGCCCGCCGGGTCCCCTAATGTACCGGGCCCTGTGGCAGCTGCTACCACTGCTAAACCGGTATTTATGCCACTGACTGGACTGCCATACTGGATTTCAGCATTCTTATAAATTGAAACGATTTTTAAACTACTCATGTCCCCTGCAGCAAAATGCATGGCTGCTGCTCGAGCTAATGAAAACTCTCAGCAGACCCAAGCCTGTCTCCAATCTGACAAGGTATGTTACAGACAACAGCGAGCTGCTGAAACTCCCCAGCAGACCCAAGCCAGTCTCCAATCTGACAAAGCATTGTCAGCCACATGCACACAGCTGCACTCCAGGTTTCAATAACAACCCAGCTATTTTTCTTCACTGCTGTAGGTCAGCTTTAAAGGGGCAGGGCGCTGTGGATGACACTGTTACACAAGGTCACATACACACAGCTTTACTCCAGGTTTTCCATAACAACCGATCGCAGGTTTTTCACTGATATCCAAACTGAGATGCACATGATCACATGACACTTATGGACCAATGGAAAATCGCAGGTTCAGTCTTGACATACACACAGCTTTACACCAGGTTTCCATAGCAACCAAGCTATTTATGACCTGTATGAGGCAATAGCGGTTCACAGGTCCTTAAATATTCAGTCATATGACGTGCATCAGCCAATATAAGTTCACATTTCATTTTCCAGGTTTCCATAGCAACACAGCCATAAATAAACTGTACCTATACTGAACTGCCATACTGGATGTCAAGTGCAAAACTGGCCAATTCTTATGGGGCCACTACACAAACAAAAAATGAAATATACCCGTGCGAAGCCGGGTCCTTCCTCTAGTAACAATATAAATGTCACCCATCAATAACCTAGGTGATCTTCTAGATATACCTATCCTGATTAAGGGGAATAAGTACAAGATATAATCACCTCTATCCCCTTATTATTATCTAGGAATGTAGGTAAAAAAAAGCCGTAGGACAATACTGTGAAACTACGGTAAAGAAACCGCAGAGCAGTTCATGAAACTACGGTATATTCAGATAAATCATTGGAAACACCGCAGAACAATGATATAAAGCTGCGGTGTATTCCACTAGAGTGCTAGATATATCCTTATCCTATAAATACTAGAGATGGTATACAGAATATACTAGTAAAGTGGAGTTCCAAGTCGCCAAAGTGAAGCTCAAAACACCACACCCAATCTCTGTATAAACTGAACTAAGAAGGTAAATGATCATTAACCCCACAACGAGCATGATATACCCAATGTTTGATCAAATCTTCCTTTTAAATAAAAAATATAAATCTCTCTCCCTCATCCTCCAACGCGTTTTCCCTAGCAGATAGTCAAAACACCAGGTTCATCAGGGGAGTTATTTAACCAAATGGAGGAAAAATGAAAAGATAGCGAAGAAAATGCGGTAAAAACCACAGTTCCCGATGCCCATATGGTAGGCGCCTCCCCTGATGAACCTGGTGTTATGACTATCCGCTAGGGGAAATGCGTTGGAATATGAGGGAGAGAGGAGATTTATATTTTTTATATAAAAGGAGGATTTGATCAAACATTGGGTATATCATGCTCGTTGTGAGGTTAATGATCATTTACCTTCTTAGTTCAGTTGATACAGAGATTGGGTGTTGTGTTTTGAGCTTCACATTGGGAACTTGGAACTCCACTTTACTAGTATATTCTGTATACCATCTCTAATATTTATAGGATTAGGATATATCTTGTGCTCTAGTGGAATACACCGCAGCTTTATATCATTGTTCTGCAGTGTTTCCAATGATTTATCTGAATATACCGTAGTTTCATGTACTGCTCTGCGGTTTCTTTACCGTAGTTTCACAGTATTGTCCTACTGCTTTTTTTACCTACATTCCTAGATAATAATAAGGGGATAGAGGTGATTATATCTTGTACTTATTCCCCCAAATCAGGATAGGTCTATCTAGAAGATCACCTAGGTTATTGATGGGTGAAATTTATATTGTTATATGTCTGAGTTTTTAGTTATTTAAATAAAAGTTGAGTTTTATATGTTTATTTCTTTTCACCTTCACATTTTGGCCATCTTTCTTTATGTGGTTTACCGCTGAAAACTGAAACTACTACTCTCATCCTCTGGTTCCCTCCAATGGTTTGTGGCAGTCACATCTCAGGGGATTCCACTTTCCTGGCATATCAGGGGCTCTGCAAAAATGGCATGGTATCCAAAACCAAGCTGTCTAAATCTGTGCTCCAAAAGCCAAATAGCATGCTTTCCCTTTTGTTACATGCTGTGTGCTCAAACAGCAGCTTATACCCATGTATAACATTGTTAAGTGGGGTATATCGGGTACAACAATGTAATATATGTGGGCATAAGATGCTGTTTGGGTACCCAGGATTTAGGTAAGAAGTCCTATTTAACTTTTAGATGGCAGATTTAGATGGTTTGGATTTTCTGCTGTGTCATGTTTGTAGAGCCCGTAAGTTGCCAGTAAAGTGGAATCACCTAGGAAGTGACCCCATTTTGGAATCTTCACCGAAGGCGTGTATTGAGCATTGGTTTTACAGATGTGAATGTACAGCGGAAGGTGAAAAGTTAATATTTAAGTGCAATACAAAGTACATTGGGTACACATGCGGGTACAAATTCTACCAAGAAAATGAGGATTGAAGTAAACTTAAAACATAACGTTTAATAGTTTCATTAAAAATATTTGAAAAATGTAAAAAAAGTATAAAACTCTCAGACAAAAAAACAACTTTCGGACTCAATCTGAGGATATTGGGCTAGGGACCCACCACTTAAATGTCTACACTATGGCCAGGAGTTGTGCATCTACACACGTGGACAAAATTGTTGGTACCCCTTGTTTAATGAAAGAAAAACCCACAATGGTCACAGAAATAACTTAAATCTGACAAAACTGGAGTTTGCCAAACTACATGTTGACAAGCCACAAAGCTTCTGGGAGAACGTCCTATGGACAGATGAGACAAAAATCAAAATTTTTGGCAAGGCACATCAGCTCTATGTTCACAGATGGAAAAATGAAGCATATCTTGAAAAGAACACTGTCCCTACTGTGAAACATGGAGGAGGCTCTGTTATGTTCTTGGGCTGCTTTGCGGCATCTGGCACAGTGTCTTGAATCTGTGCAGGGTACAATGAAATCTCAAGACTATCAAGGGATTCTAGAGAGAAATGTGCTGCCCAGTGTCAGAAAGCTTGGTCATGGGTCTTGCAACAGGATAATGACCCAAAACACACAGCTAAAAACACCCAAGAATGGCTAAGAGGAAAACATTGGATTATTCTGAAGTGGCCTTCTATGAGCAATGACCTAAAACCTATTGAGCATCTTTGGAAGGAGCTGAAACATGCTGTCTGGAAAAGGCACCCTTCAAACCCGAGACAACTGGAGCAGTTTGCTCATGAGGAGTGGGCAAAATACCTGTTGAGAGGTGCAGAAGTCTCATTGACAGTTACAGGAATCGTTTGATTGCAGTGATTGCAACAAAATATTAAGTTAAAGGTACCATCTGTCCAGGCCTGTTTCATGAGTTTTCTTTTTTTTTAAATTCTGTTGAAGCATGGTTGAAAAGCAATGTCTGACTTTCATTTGTTCTTTTTCATAGAATTTTTATATATTATTACTTTTGTCAGATTCAAGTTATTTCTGTGACCATTGTGGGTTTTTCTTTCATTAAACAAGGGGTACCAACAATTTTGTCCACATGTGTATGTGATATAAAGACACATTTCTCCTGGTCAGTGTATGTGGTCTAATAGCAGTCTTCTACAGTGCCAATCCTCAGGTGACATATCTTTCTACTTGTGCAGAGTCAGCACTCAGTACAAATTTCAATCCTCAGTCACTCATGACCAACTGTGTGCAGGGAGGAAAGTAAAATTTAAATTTATTCAGTAGTTCACTTATTGTTTGCCTCTCCAGAGCACAATCAATTGATGTAGCTCTTGTCCAGTTGGTGGATCTCTTAATCTGTTACACCAGTCGGATAGAGTAAGGTTTTTTTGTGCTTAATAGGTAGCGCCATCTATTAGCTACATGGATTTAGTGCTTATTCTGCACAATGTCCAGATATCTGTTCTCTGCCATGTGTGCAGGATGAAAACTGAAATTAAAATAAATCTACAGCTCAGTATTGTTAGCCTACCCAGAGTATTATCTATCTATTATTATCTATCCTATACCAGCTGGCGGATCTCTCCATCTATTCTATCAGCTGGATGG
The DNA here is from genome assembly GCA_947044405.1 of Leptodactylus fallax. Taxonomy (NCBI): domain Eukaryota; kingdom Metazoa; phylum Chordata; class Amphibia; order Anura; family Leptodactylidae; genus Leptodactylus; species Leptodactylus fallax. Next base: position 4,213,833 of record CAMRHE010000165.1, on the reverse strand, counting down.
AACAATGGTCGAGCACTGTATGGGTAGTGTAAACTGGTAGCTACATGTGTCAGATGCTAACATTCATTCTGCCTATTTAGGACACAAGGTACACAGTTACTTTCCCTACATGTTTCAACTTCAAGTATCATCAGGGGAAGATGAAATAATAGCATGTATAGTAATGGATGAGGAGCTTTGAGCAGTCACCGTCTAGTGTCTAGCTTTTATTACATTACATTTTTTACCTTTTACAATGCAGCATAAGTAAGGGTGGTTTCACACCTGCGCTTGGTGTCCGTCCGTCGCCAATCCAGTGAAAATCTTGGCGAACTGGATTGGCGTCGGATACAGACCGGTCAGCGGCGCATTGGTTAAAAACCCATTCATTTGAATGGGTTTTTAAAGCAGTGCGCGGGTGTGCGCTTACACCCTCTGCGCTGCGAATCCTTTTTTTTTCGTCGGAAACAAAGTCGGACACGCAGGACTTCGTGTCCGACGAAAAAAAAAAGGATTCGCAGCGCAGAGGGTTTAAGCGCACACCCACGCACTGCTTTAAAAACCCATTCAAATGAAAGGGTTTTTAACCAATGCGCCGCTGACCGGTCTGTATCCGACGCCAATCCAGTTCGCCGAGATTTTCACTGGATTGGCGACGGACGGACACCAAGCGCAGGTGTGAACGAAGCATAATCTTACCTTTATTCTAGGGGTCAGTACAAGTACAGCAATACCTAAATTATATTTTTTTATGCATTACTATTTTTGCAAACATAATATTTTACATTTTACATATATATTTTGAAAACACATTTTGGGAAAAAAAAATATTGTTTCATCACCATCTTCTGAGAGACATAAAATTTTTAATTTTCAGTTGTGAGGCGAGATGGCAAAAAATCTTTGCTTACTGGGGTCTCTATCTTTTTTTACATTTACCGTGTGGATTAAATAATGCTCTAGTTTTATTGTATGGGGTATTTCGGACACAGTGATACCAAATACAAGCATCTTTAGACAGTCCAATTTACATTTCTACTATTTGGTTACTCTGTGACATGAAATTGTGCCAGAACTTTGACACACACTGTCTAAGCACAGCTAAAAAAGGGTTTTAAACACAAAATAACTGCAACATAACTGTGGTATACGCCATGTAGGCCAGTTTTTTTTTTTTCTTAGTGAATTAATCTAGAATTTTGGTACATTTAAATTAAATCTGTCAAAATAATGACAACATCATTACTGCAAGTAGGTAAAAAAATGTTTGATCACTACTATTACCACCACTATCATTAAAGAGCAGGACCTTTGTGAGGGGGATAGAGAAAGCGTTTGCTGGAATAAGGAGCATTTGGAATATGTAGTTACATTTTTGTAGGATTAAGCTCATCACTAGATCCTTTCTACCTAAACAGGAGAGGAAGGGGGCTGACAGAGTTTTTAGCATACTCTTAGCAAATTGTTTCAGTGCTACATATTTAGATCTGGTCAGTGTTGCCCCAACTTTATGTCTAAGTAAGGAACGTCTTTTACCGGCATTTAGAAGAAGTGATTGTGGCAATTGTTCTATTTCCAACGGGTCCATATGGATGACTGAGGTTTCAAATTCATGTAAATTGATGTTCAAGTTAGTTTCCCTACTTGTTCAAACATGTCGATGATGGCTGCTAGTTCTACTGATGGATTTGACATTATTATTAGAATATTGTGTGAATGCCATAGTTTTCTAGGATGAATGAATGGCTTTTATGTGTGGGTGTTGTCTTATATTAAACTCATCTTTTTATCAATCCTGTTCATGATAAGAAATGAGTTGCATAAAAGCGTGAGTTATTCTTTTTGCATCTTTGTCACTTTGTTCTGCACTTATTGTACGTTTTTTTTTTTACAACAAACTTGTTCTTTGTTCACATTCTGCATAAGCTTCAATAAAAAGAACTTTAAAAAGAAAAGAAACTGTCAGTCCACAGACAATATAAGCTCTTCCTCTCTGCAGTTTTCCATTCTAGAAATTGGTGTGGTGTCCAGAGGTTGGGCCCCATCGAACATTTGATAATGAATAAGTAAATGGTTACAGAGAGAAAGGCTAAAGCAATTCATTTAAAGCACCAACGAATTAGTCTATGTCCAATTTGACATATTCGGAATCCGACTTGCTGCCTTAATACGGGTGTAGCAATAGACCTCCACCAAGCCTTAGAAGGCAACAGTATCCTGTGTCTCAAGAGCCCCAGACAGATAGAAAAGAAAGGGTGTACTGTCTGTCCAGAAAGAGAGGGAGGAGCCACAAAAGCCTGAGAACACAGAGAGTGTGAGCAGAAAGGCTCCTGAATGACGGCCAGGGTCGGACTGGCCCACCGGGGGATCGGTGAATCCCCCGATGAGCCCCGTGCCCTTAGGGGGCACTACCGGACCCCAACTGCTTTTTTTTTTAATAGGCAGTGGAGGTACAGTAACGGCCCCTATTCACCTACCTCTCCCCGCTCCTCACCAGGAGGATCCCCCGTACACCGCACATTACGTCAGGCTGCTGCGGGAAGAGGAGAGACCGCGAGCAGGGAGAGGTAAGTGATGCAGCCAGATTTGCGATCCGGTTTTAAGAACCGGATCCCAAAACTGGGGAGAAGTGCACCGCCGAACCGGTTCTGCTACTAGTAGAGCAGAAAGCCACTGGCTTCCTGCTCTACTACTCACAGACTTGTAAACCCATTGAGCCTGTGGCCTACAAGCTAAGCACCAATCCTTACCTGTCTGCTTCTGTCGCCTCCTGCTTCTTCCTGCTCTGGGCGCACATGACGTCACATAAGTGCGCCCAGAGCAAGATGGAGCAGGAGGTAACAGGAGCAGACAGGTAAGTAATGACCTAATGCTGCTATATGGGGGACTAGTGAAAGGGCTACTGTATGGCTCATACAGTGTCCCTTTCACTATTTCCCCCCCCCCCATACATTATCCACTTCACTATTCCCCCCCATACAGTGACCCCTTCACTGGCCCCCTATACTGTATGGGGACCATTGATGGGGCCATTATATTGTGTGTGGGGGGGCAGTGATGGAGGCCAATATCCTGGAGGACATTAAATGGGTTGTCAGGATAACATTTATTTATTTATTTTTAATTAGGCCAGGGCAGGTGAAACCCCCCCCCTGTCCCCTTAGCGGCCTAAGGGAAGGGACCTGGGACGTCACAGCCAGTAGGGACTTCCAGCAAAAGAATGTTGTATAGTGGACCAAAGGTCTAGGTGGAATGCAATATGCACCGGTGGATCCGCGCTCATCAGACCAGTTGTATCTTGAAGGAGTTCACTTTCCAGCAAAAGAAGACAGCAGAGCTGCAGGACCAGACCATGCTGGAAGGACACTGGAGCACCGGGGACAGGTGAGTGTGTTTTTTTTTTTTTTTTTTTTTTCACCTCCCCCGGACTAATTACAAAAAAAAATATATATACTGGACAACCTCTGTAAAGTGTGGGGCATTAGGTGGTTATATTAAAGAGGTTGTCCAGGCATAATTTGTTATGGTTTATCCTCAGGATAGGCCATAAATACCTGATCTGTAGGGGGCCAACCCCGGACCGATCAGCTGTACGGAGCCACTTCCAGCACCCGTCTTGTACTCAATGCAGGATTGGAAACAGAAAGCTCTGTCCACTGTATAGGAGCTGGGCACCTTCACTGCATCTCAGCACATATTGAAGTCAGTGGGAGCTGAGCTGCAGTGAAGGTGCGAGGCTGCTATACAGTGAATGGAGCTTTCTGCTTCCGGCCCCGTGTTGTGTACAGAACGGGCTCCGGAAGTGGTTCCGTACAGCTGATGGGTCGTGTGTAAGCCCCCTAGCAATTAGGCAATCATGAAGAAAATAACCCTGGGCAACCCCTCTAATATGCCCCACACAGTTTAATGTCCCCCCCACGGGACGTTAGCCCCCATCACTGCCCCACACAATATAATGGCCCCATCACTGTTCCCCTTACAGTATGGGGGACCAGTGAAGTGGCCATAAAAAAATTTGGCCCAAACAACCCCTTTAACCCTTTCCTGACATCCGCCATAATAGTGTTTAAGTATGGCGGCCGCTTGGGAGCCGAGCGGCCGCCATAGCCGCTGGGTCTCTGCTGTTTTATCCAGGAGAGCCCCGGCGCTAATGCCCGCGATCGGTGCCCGCACTGATCACGGGCATTAAACCCTCTGGCGCCTTGGTCAAAGCTGACCAAGGTGCCATTTTACCGGAGGCGTGTGGGCACTGCCATTTTGCCGGGGATCGCCAGCACCAGGAGCAAGTTCCAGGGCCGGCGTCCCATTACTATGACAGCCGGGAACCTTGTGAAGTCTCCCAGGCTTGTCTTTCATTAGTTTCTATTGCAGGCTACTCTATGCAGCCTGCAATAGAAGAGACTTTTTTTGCAATGCATTAGCATTGTAATGCATTGCATTAGTGATCAGACCCCCTGGGGCTCAAGACCCCTAGGGGGTCTAATAAATGCAAAAAAAAAAAAAAAAATATTAAAAGTTCAAATCACCCCCTTTTCCTTAGAACACATATAAAAGTACTTAAATACTGTGAAACACATACACATTAGGTTTCCCTGTATCTGAAAACGCCCGGGGTACAAATCTATAAAAATATTTTTTCCCGTACGGTAAACACCATAGCAGGAAAAAAAAAAATCAAAAGTGCCAAACTGCCATTTTTTCACTGTTTTGCCTCTGATAAAATTTGAATAAAAAGTGATCAAAGCAATGTCAATTCCCCAAAATGGTATAACTAAAAAGTACATCTGGTCCTGCAAAAAAAGACGTCCTCTGCATCCCCGTACATGGAAGTATAAGAAAGTTATGAGTGTCAGAATATGGCGACTTTTAGAAAAAAATTTTTTGCAGTTTTGGATTCTTGTTAAGGGGTTAAAATGTAAATAAAACTATATAAATTTGGTATCCCCGGAATCGTACCGAAACATAGAATACAGTTGGCATGTCATTTTGGCTGCACAGTGAATGCTGTAAAAACGAAGCCCATAAGAAAATCGCACAAATGCACTTTTTCTTCAAATCCACCCCATTCAGAATTTTTTTCCAGCTTCCCAGAACATTGCTCAGAATAATAAATGGTAGCAACATGAAGAAAAAAATTGTCCCACAAACATTAAGACCTCATATGACTCTGAGAGCAGTAAAATAAAAAAGTTATGGGATTTGGAAGAGGGGGAGTCAAAAACGAAAAACGAAAAATTCCTCCGGTGGGAAGGGGTTAAAGAGGTTGTCCATAAATTGGAGCGACCACTGTGGCGGCCGCCAGGGAGGTGTAAAAATTAAAAAAAAAAAAAAAGCATACTCACCTGTCCCCAACACCCTGTTGTCCCCTGCTTGTGTCTGTTCGGTCTCATGGTGGCGCTTCATTTCTGGAAATCCTGTACCTAATTGGTCTTACCAGTAACACAAGGTGCAGGACTCCCAGCAAGGAGGCACCGGCACGAGACTGAATGGACATTTATTTATTTTTTTTATTTTATTTTACACCTCCCACCCGGTACATGGGTTGCTCCAATTCCTGGACAACCTCTTTAAAGGATTTATCCATCTTTCTAATATTGATGGCCTGTCCTTGGGATAGGCCATCAATATTATATCTGCAGGAGTCTGACAGCCATGACTTCTGCAGATCAGCTTTACCAGGACAGTACGGCTACAGGTAATGGTAACAATTCTAGGAGCCACGCTGTTCACTTGCCATACAGGGTGTAGCAGTGGGTTTAGGTAGTGCAGTGGTGAACATCGTATGGCTGTGAGCAGCATGATTCCTGACATGTTAATACTTTAAGCCGCCCTGTCTTGGTACAGCTGATCTGCAAAGGTCCTGGTGGTGGGCCCGACACTGATGACAGCTGTACCCAGAGCCTCAGCAAAGAGAGAAAAGCTCAAACATAGTGTGTAAGTGCAGAATAAGACAGCACAGAGCCATAGCCAAAGCCTGAGACAGAACTGAAGAATTATAGAGGAGAGGGAGCCCTGGAAAAAGAACATGTTCTTTATAAGCACCATTTCTCCAAGCCTACTGCCCCAGCAGCATTTAACCAGGAAGCAAGCGAGAAAAGATATCAAACCTTTGATAATAGAAGCAGGGCCTGTCTGATAGTCCAGATTATGAACACCCAAGTTGCTTACACTGATAGTTGAAAAATGAACTGTTCCCATTGTTGCAGAACATTGCACATGGCTAAACCGTTGTTATTTATCACTACTAGAGACTGAACACTGTTGCATGATTGCTCCTTATTGCTACCAGAGACTGAATACTTTTGTTGGTTTGGTGGCAGGATGTTTTTGATTGCATTAATAATCATAAATATTAACCCCTTTCCATTGTAGCTAGTTTTAGACATTCTGTCAGAGTCCCATTTTTCAAATCTACAATGGTAATAACTCTAGAAAGCTTTATATTACCCAAAAATGTTTGTTGACACATTTTACTTTAGGTTAGTGGTAAACTTTGGTCGATAGTTTATGTATCTTTATATGATAAAATGGGAAATGTCAAGTTTTTTGGAAAATTTAGCAATTTTCGAAATTTGGAATACTCTGCTTTTCAGACAGTCAGTCATACCAAACAAATTAGTTTATAAATATTATCTACAATATCTCTGCTTTATCATGGCATCTCATAGATTGTAAGCCCTTGCGGGCAGGGCCCTCTATCCCACTGTGCCAGTTGGTCTCAGTTAGTATTATCTGTTTTGTATATCTTGTGTAACGTATGTAAATCCTCAAACGTAAAGCACCATGAAATTAATGGTGCTATATAAATAAACAATAATAATAATAATAATCATCATATTTTAATCATCCTTGAATTTATTTTGGACATTAGAATGCTTACAAGCAATATTTCAAATTTACAAGAAAATTTCCCAAACCCATTTTATAGGGATCATTTCAGTTCTGAAGGGAATTTTAAAGGCCTATATGTTAGAAATGTTCCATAAATCACCCCATTTTCAAAACTGTACCCCTCAAATAATTCAAACCAGCATTTGGGAAGTTTATTAATCTTTTAGGCCAGAGCCCCACATTGCAAAAATGCAGTGTTTTGGTAATGTAAAATGCTGCGTTATGTCTCCATACTCTGTCATAGGTGAAAGGTTTCAACTGCATTGGAGTCCTGAGGACTCCGCTTCAGTTGAAAGTGGAGCTCCCTTGATCGAAGGCACCAAGGGAAAGGTCTGGTCCCCCGCATCCGTTGGAGACCCTAAGCAGCTGCCCAGTTTGCCCCACTTAACGTCGGACCTGCCTTCGACCACTCAAAGAAGAATGCCTGTTTTATGTAGACAGGGTAAAATTGTTAAAAATAAATAAAAATAAAAAATGTTCTTTTCTACCTTGCTGCTTCTGCTGCCTCTGATCACTGCTGTGAACCAGGTGCTGTCTTGTCTGGTGATCAGGACCAGCCCCCACCTCGTCCTGGCTGCTTTGGCAGTCAATAAAGTTTAGACAAATGCTGCTTTTATCAGTGACGGCATCACGCTCATGGTGGATGTGGCTAACACCTGAAGTCATGTCCACAATGAATGGCACACGATCAGGACTAGTAGGGAAGTGATTGCAACAGAGATTGTATTGGTCACACATTTCTGCAAAAGGGTAGGAATTTTTTATTTGTTCTCAATCAGCAAAATTATTTATCTTACCACATTTTCTGTTAAAATAAAAACAAAAAACAAAATCTCAGAAAACCCCTTTGTAATAAATCCAAAGGCAGAATTGTAATGGAAAGGTCAGAAAACCCTTAAATGTTGTGGTAATGATTGACTTCAGCATTTAAGGGGTTAATAAACCTGATTGGAGCTACCACTGACTATGGGTGTTACAGATGGGTGTCAACTGTATGTAAGCTGCGTGAACACAGGTGCATCTCAATAAATTAGAATATCTTTGAAACGTTTATTTCTTTCAATAATTCAATTACAAAAGTGACCTCCTATATTTTCTAGATTCTTTACACACAGAGTGTTCTATTTCAAGTGTTTTATTTCTGTAAATGTTGATTATGGATTACAGGTAATGAAAACCCAAATCTAAGAAAATTTGAATATTGTAAAAAAGTTCAGTATTGTAAATTCAGTGTCACCTGCCAAGGTTACCTAAGCCTTTAAATGGTCTCTCAGTTCTGGTTATGAATTGTATTACTGAACTACTGAAATGAATGAACGTTTCAAAAATATTCTAATTTATTGAGATGCACCTGTATCTGCAATGTGGTGTATTATGAAGACTAGCATGTTCAATTATTAAAATAATCTCCCAGGTTCACATGGGTGAGCACAGGTCATTTCTGGTGTGAGATTTCTAATAAGCATTGTTAGATTCAAGTGCAAAAAAGAAAATTTGATACAACCCCTGAGAACAGCTGTTCCAAAGTGTAGGACAGAGAAATACAAACTTGGCCATGTCTGTCAGATTCTTTCATAGTGTACAGACATAGTGTACTTCATGTTGTTAGAAATCACGACTATTAGATATAGGCCAGGCCCTCCCAACATAAGCTAGAGAACCATGCAATATATAATAGAATTTATTGTTGAATGCAAAATCCTGCAACCATCTTATATATATATATATATATATATATATATATATATATATAACCGTAAATGGGCTACACAACAAGCAAGGAATAACAGTTTAAGAATGTCAGTACTTATACCATAAATTGGGATCCTGACTGGTGTACAAACCCTTGAATGACATAGGATTAAAGAGGTTTTTTAATTGCAAAGTTGCATGGCAGCGATTGTAAGAGTAAATTTATAAATATTTTTATAGATGACCTGTCATATCTTTAAAAAAATGTCTTTTGGTTACTTTTGGTAACAGTAACTGTTAGAGGTGCAATATACAGTATATTGTAACCAAATATGGAAGTAAAGACCAGATGCTACATATCTCTTGTAGATATCGATATGTTGTATATACAATATGAACTTTATATGCACACCTTAAAGGGAATCTGTCACCACTGGGAAGAATATTAAACCAGCAACACAGATAGGTCTGACGCTCCTGAATGTAACACCTTTTTCCCCTAAGAAAAAGTCTTGAGCACTGAGGACAGTTCCTTTCCTTCAAACTGCTATCCCCCACACTGCTCTAATACATTGGTGCAAATATAAGAACACAGGGTAAGGAGAGATTTCAGCATCCAAATACAGGAGGGCGGAAAGAGGACATTCCTGGCAAGTGTGGAGCATAGCAGTTTGGCGCAACTGAGTCACCCACGGTGCTTAAGACTGCTCATTTGCATATTATAAAATAAATGAATATCTTGGCAATGGAGGCACAAATTTTCATGGAGAAAAAAGGCGTTTCATTCAGTTGAGCCTGACCTATCTAACTGTGTTGCTGGTCTAATATGCTTCACACTGGTGAGATACTGCATTAATTTTACATTGTATTTTTTGTGTAAGCCTTTGCTTAGTGTGAGATTTAGTCACACATGGGTTTCATGTACTTTTATTTTTTCAAAAATTCCTATTTGTCCCCATGTTGTCTCAAGTAGATCTGACTGGAAATAGATGGGATAGACTACTGAAATTATGAAGCTGACTGCTACTGTATAGAATTAAAGAGGACCTTTCACGTCCTCATGTATATGCGGTTTTACATACTGCTAGAAAGCTGACAGCGCTCTGAATTCAGCGCACTGCCAGCTTTCCCGGTATGTGCCCCTCTGACAGTACTCGGCTATGGGACGAGTACAGAGAGAGGGGGCGTTCCTTACAGCCCAGTGATGACGCTGAGCTATGAGGAACGCCCCCCCCCCAGTACAGGCTATGGAGGAATATTGTCAGGGAAGGCGTTCCTCATAGCACAGCTAGACTGTCAGGAACGCCCTTCTGACAGTGAACGGTGAAATTTAGACTCCCGATATCTCCAGCCACGTGGGCATATAACGGGAAAGCCAACAGTGCACTGAATTCAGCGCGCTGTCAGCTTTCTAGCGGTATGTAAAACTGCATATACATGAGGACGTGAAAGGTCCTCTTTAAGGGGTGCATGCCATTGGGGTGTTTAATAGTCAGACTCAAACTTTAATGGTGACCATTCACACAGGTTTAGGTATGTACTAATAAAGTTTCTTAAGACGGATAGTTACTAAATTTAAATAGTTTGTATATATTTGTAATAGCAGATATTTAGCACAGGTACAGTCCAAAGTCTTTTAACATGAACACAAAGTTTGGACTTACAGTTGCATCTCAATAAATTAGAATATCTTTGAAACGTTCATTCATTTCATTAATACAATTCATAATCAGCGTCTTCCATGATTCTGTGTCCTACTGAACCAGACTGAGGGACCATTTAAAGGCTTTAGGAAACCTTGGCAGGTGACACTGAATTTATAATACTGAACTTTTTTACAATATTCAAATTTTCTTAGATTTGGGTTTTCATTACCTGTAATCCATAATCAACATTTACAGAAATAAAACACTTGAAATAGAACACTCTGTGTGTGAAGAATCTAGAAAATATAGGAGGTCACTTTTCATCCCTTTTCTGTCCATGTGTCTGTTATTTTCAATTAGTGTCATCTGTTTTTTGACATAAAAAAAAAAAAATAGATGTTCTAACCCAATGAAATAGGTTAAATGACTGCATGCAATTTTCAGTGTGTCTTTTAACAGTGTGTGTAAAACAGACTGCACAGTTAGTATCAGTGTGTTTTTCTCAGACCCATTGATTTACATAAACCGACCATACACATTATGCGTTCAATAGATGATGGGATTGCTTGTATGAGAACAGTAACAACTAAACTGCCTGACTGGGGAATAGTTTAGTTGTTGAAAAAAAACAGCACAGCAAGGGAAATTTATCATGTCATGTATGCAAGGAAATCCAATGTATGGAATTGTAGGATGGGAGTAGTAGTTGTAGCTGTGTCAATGGTAGGCCAAGGAAGCTCAACCTGCTCCTCCAGCCCACTCCCCATGCTGGACAATGTTGAGGAGGCATGTATGTACCTAATGGTGGTGGTAGTTCCCCAAGGGCACTTCCAGTTGGAGAGGGGTCCTCTCATTCCCTGTGTCATGTGATGATGTTCAGAAAGGCCCTGATAGTAAGCATAGGAATGACTCCGGAGGAGTCAGCAGTGCAGTTGAACAAAGGTGTAACTTTGTAACTATCTCCTCTCCAATAACTCTATATCTTGCCATTACCATTATGACTATAGGGACTGATAAAATGAAGTCCCAAGGTACCCAGGCTACCTGGATGCTTCTGGGTCCTGGCTGGGAGACTCTGGAAACCCCAACTTCTCAAATATGGCATTACTTTACCTCAGGAGGCTTTAGACAGCTTGTCTTCCCTGTCTCGGGGCTGCAATGTTGGTCTCTGGGCAGGAGTTCTGACAAGAGCTCAACTACTCTTCCTCAGGGATTGTTAGTCACTCATTAGGTCTTGACTGCTTCCCTGCTAGCACTAGACTCAACTGATTAACTGGAGATTTCCAATCTTCACTCCTAGGTCCTGGCCAGTGATGGCCTGGAATGGTCCAAGTCTTGGAGAAGAAAGGTGGATGCACCAGGGCACACTGGAATACTCCTGAAGGGGAGAACAAAACAATAGGGAAAGCCATTTGTATTGCAAAACAATACAAAACATGGGGGAAACACATACAAAATATTACATATATATACAGTGGCACATGAAATAAAATAATATAAAATAAAACATTTGAGCAGCGTCCACTGAGATGCTGGAACAGCACATGGACAAAAAGCATTAACATGTGTGTAATCCCTTATAAGTAATAAACTACATTGGACATATATTATGTGGTTCCAAAAAATCTAGATACCAGATTTTAGTCCCAGAGATATAGCAGCTCATACTTTCATTGATCTCTCTGGCAAATGCTAAAACCTGATAATTCTAATAATAACTTTGAGTAAAGCTGGTGTGAAAGATTGCCTTGTTCTTTAAGTGTCAGGTTATTCCCTTGATTCGTTTTATCAACTTCTTGCTTAGACTTGTAAGAGTATCTGAACATTTATGGATTTCACAGCATGTCCGATATACCTCATGTAGATCAAGGAAAGCCTTTAATTGATATTTAACACATGCCATCTTTTTGTCAGTGCAGCAATCTGTTCAAGATCCATTTGTCTTTGCACCTCACCAGTACATTGGCTATGACTGCACAGTCATATGTCTGTAGAGCTGGAAGTGATTTCATCAAGGAACATATTATGGGTTGATGTAATTTGATTGTAGATTTATTAACACATTAGTCTTGCGGTCTGTTATGAAGCATGGAATACACAATAGGGTAATGCATACTCATTTGTATCATTGCTACTAACCAACCTGTTTAAATACATAAACAGGAGCTCACTTCATGATATATACTTGCTTTTTGATTAAATAAAACATGGAGCTTTATTCTTGCATGTTCTCTTTTGGACATGTCTTCCTGATTCGTGTATAACTTCCAGAACACAATTAAACCCTTAGTTACCTCTCGATTATGAATAAGCCCAGTTTTCAATGATAGCAAGTGGCATTTTCCAGAAAGACTTCCATGCCCCTGAGTATAAATGGTTTATTGTAGGCCCATATCCAATGTTAAAGACATTGGATATCCATTGCAACCTTTTTATTTCTTTTTTGTTTTAAAAATTTGTGCTTAAGGTTAAGGCCCCACGTAGCGAGCCGCAGCGAAAAAGTACTGTGGGAAAAACCGTGGCGGAAATTTTCCTGCATCGCTTTTTATAGACAGACTTTCTGCTTCCATTATACCTATAGGGAAACCGCCAGCGTTTCCGTAGGTACGATTTCCAAAAACACAACGGTTTTGGAAACAGTAGCATTTCCACTGCACGTATTTTACTTCAATGCGTGGATGGGATTTGCTGGTGTGTGGATAGGGGATGAGAGTCATTAATGTGGAAAACCCTTATCTACCAGCCTATGCACATAGTATGTTAACCTACTTTTGTGAACCGTGGAAATGTGTACATCATATTTTATTTTCATATCAGTGTCCATTTGCATTCTTTTTGGTTTACTATAAATTAAGCATTGTTGTCTACTCCTATAAATTGATTATTTATACTAATGAAAGCTCATCTGACGTCCATCTTTTCTCGTGATCTGGTCTGAAGACGCTGGAGAAATATGTACTCAATGCTTCAATAAATGCATTTAAAATAAAGGAGAAACAAAATAAACTGAAAAATATATTTCAACATTACTGTATATTAATTTGTTACTAACCATGCCCCCTTTTCATGCAAGAGATTGTTATTGAGAATTCTTGGCTGTTGGTTGAACACTTTAGAGAAGATACTGACATATGAATGACACCAACTAAGAATCTGAGTTGTATAGTTATTATGGATTAATTGTAGCGACTCCAGCTGTCAAATGTTCAAAAAGAAATTTACTTGGCTTGCTTGAATGTAAAACTAATTTGCCTGAGCTTTTGTGTGAGTGTGTCTAAAAAACAAGGTTTATTTTGCATTTGCATGCTAAAGAAAGTCTGCACAAAAAAACCATGGAAGCGGCAGATGTAGATGAGGCTGGAGAGATTCATAAGATTAATTTCCTTATTAGTACATTCTCTAGTATACATTTTAGTACCGCAAGTATAATTATATTGTGGGACTTCTTTGTACTGTGATACAGTTTGCTAATCTGCCAGTTTGGTTGCTATTGCATGATTAATATCATCACTACATGAAGTTCCTTTTGGAATGGATGCTTTTTGTAGCCTTTATATGGTGCTGATACTTGCCACTACTCTATTGATTTGTAAACTATTGATCTGAGTTTAACCAGCTAATGCTAATTATTTACAGTCGAATACTTATGTGCATCCTGTTTGTTATGCTATCTAAAGCAAATCTTTACGTGAGGGGGTTTCACATCAATAAAATATCCGGGCCTGCATACTTGTTGGGACCGCACAGAATAGGAGTCCAGACAGCTGGCTCTGGACCGCGGTCCGCCAGTTGAGTATCCCTGCACTGTACCATAATTTTAGTTCACATTAGTGCAATACTTTCTTATGATAGCTATCCAAGACAGTTACCATTAGTATAGATTACTCCCTATACCAAACATGCACAGTATAGGGCAGCACTTTTTCATTTCTTTTATGAATGCCCAAGATTGTGCCGTCTTTCACCCAAGTGTAAAAAAAGTGGGGGCGTGCCACACTAAAAATGTGCACAAGGATGTGATCTATCCAAAGCCCTCTCTGAAAAGAGAAGGGCCCCCAAGCAACCCCGACCCTCTGAACCAAAATGGCCTCCCCACACCGAAGCAAGGAAAACCTCTTGCTCCTGGCCTCCACATGGACTCTCACTCCAGTGTACTACCAGGAGCAAACAACATACCCACCTTCACAAAAGCAGAAGTGGGCCAATTAGCAGGGGAGAAGGGAACCTAATGGCCACACAACTCCTCCCCCTAGACGTCAGGAGGGTCCCAAAAGGGCAACTGCATCCCTCAATCCAAGTGACAAACAAATGGTGAACATACAAAAAAAAAAAAAAAAAAATAAGTGGGAAGAGTGCTGTGATACAGCTCGGTCTACCCGCTGGATCTATAAATTCCCCATGCAAGGCAGAAAGACCAAGCATAAACGGTGAGTGTTTATAAGCTGTGAAAAAAGAGAGTGCAGTGCGTCTCACTCAGTGGGATCCCACCCCAGGGAGTTTCAGCACCCCAGGAGTCACCATCCCCTGGGGCACTTCAGCACCTTGAGCCTTCAAGCTCACAAACCTAGTGGCTTACATCCTGTTCTGTCATCCTTATGTGTGTGAGGCATAAGTCGACATGCAGATAAACTCACTCCTAGTAATTCATTGACTCTGGAGCGATGTCCAAACTTTAACTTTTATTACAAGGATAGGGTGAAACTGGGAAACAGAAAGATAATGCATTTACTAATGCATACAAGCATGTAGCAACACACTATAACATAAAACAATGTATACACAGACATATGCATGAAATACAAAATGTATACAGTATGGTAGTACAGAGATGAGGAACATCCATAGACATATACTGTACATGTGCTCCTGAATGGTGCTGCTCTAACTGTAACAAGCATGGTCTTCAGCTATAGTAACTATGGACTGGGAAATTACACTAGGAGACATGTAAACATAACAATATGCATAAACACATAAACTATAGTGCTGGATTACAACTTGAACATCCCAGCGATGCTACTGTAGGTCTAGACGAGGAGGATGGGAATGGATGTTGCTAGCTGAACAGCAAGTTCCAAGTGAAATGGCCACTGATGAGCTAACTTGATGATGTCATTAGGTCATAGGTGGTAACTACAGTAGCTCTAGTGGGACATACAGGGAATAGTATGATGATTTGCTATTTGCACAAACAATCATTAGATGGAGCTATTACAATTAACTCATAACATATTGCTGAAGGCATGACACATCAGGTAGCCCCTCTCATACCACCGTGTGGTTTTCTGCCCCCTCTACAGTGGGTTGTCACTCCCACTGATGAAGGTAATTTTTAACCAGTAATAAGAACAGTTCTTTTTTTTTCTTTTTTTGCTCATCAGTCCATTACTTTGTACGCATTATTTTGGTGACACTTCTGTCGTCCAAGTAGCTTGTACATCATCTGAGCTACAATGTCTTTATTAGACTTCAAAATCAACACAATAAATGAATGAGAAAAATTCCACTTACTGAAATACCATGTTTTCTTGGCCTTGTCCTCAACCCCCACCTCTTGCAGTCAAACAGGAATACTGTATGTAAATGGGCTAAAAACAACTTAATAACATCGCTAGGACGCAAATTTTCTTAAAAATAATCAGATTCCTGACATCGCAGACAACTTCTTTAAAAATGGTAAAAGTGATCCAAAAAAATTCTAATATTATCAGTTCTTGTAAAATCCCTGCCACATAAAATCTGTTCCATAGTAAAAGCAGTAGACTAACAAGCACTTAAGGAATGGACTTACTCCTGCCAACACTTGATGTATGAACAAGCATTCCCAGAATAAATGGTACACAGTCTTTTCCTTAACACAGGTATCTCTGGAACATAGATTGTTGTTACAAGCTCACCTTCTCTTAAGGAGAGCCCTTGTTGGCAGTCCATTATGAAGGTACAGCCAGGTAACATCTCTCTGCCTGTTTGAGATACCAAAAGTTTTGAATTGCATGTAAATTGGGACTGACTGCTACTAAGGAATGAAATTTCACACAAATCCTAATCCTGTTTAATGTGGTCTGTCATTTTCTTTTTAGCAAGCTCACCCAAGATCCCTAGATTCCATAAAAGGCAGGTAAATTAAAAGACATTGGTTTATTCAATTCCCTATTGCACCACTCCCATTTTATATATAACCTTCCCACCAGATATCTGCTCATGTCTAATGTTCTGTTGCCATCTCTCAAAGTGTTAAAAATCAATAAATAATAATGCAGGCTTAAAAACAATTCAATGTTGGGAAAATTATAACCACCAAGCAGTGGTGAACCTAGCCTCTTTGTTGCCTGAGGTGGACTATATAAAGCCCCTCCCCCCCAAAAAAAATAAAAAAATAAAATTGACTTTCCTTGCTACTAGATTTACACGCTGTTATTATCGCACTATAAACATACACAATACACAAAGTTATAAAACAGTTTTTAAGAATTCTTCTTACTGTATTACTTCAGTATCAGAGATCAACAACACTGAAAGTAACTTCACACATCTTCTGCTTGGTGGATGGATGAGCCCACGTGGCCCATATTCTCTATAATAGGAACGCCGCAGATAGCTGAGTACTGGACTTCAGGTATCTTTGGCACTCCCATGGAAGTGAATGAGAGCCACACAGGTTCGTCCATCCACCAAGCTACACGCCTATATATAGCTGCGGTCAGGCTGAATTCCTACCCAGTGGGGGAAAAAAAAACCCAATTCTCAGGTTCCGTGGGGGTCTCATCAGACAGACCCCCATCAATCAGGTATTTATCCTCTTTCATTTAGGTTAATACAGTGCAGTAACATTTTGTGACTTACAGGTGACGTCACATTTCCCTTCTCTTCCCTTTGGACCGCCAAGGCCACTTCTTTCAGCTGTGACTTGTCTCTGTAAAGTTTGCAAAACAGACATCTTTGCCTCCTTACTTTTCCAGTTATCCAACCCACATTGTCCTCATCTACACAAAGCCTCCATCCTGCTGCTACCCCAATTATAACATATATGATATGTACAGGGGCGTAAATACCGGGGTAGCAGCAGTAGCGGCTGCCACAGGGCCCATGACATTAAGGGGCCCGGAGCCCTGTGGCAGCCGCTACCGCGAACCCCACAAACACTGCTATCATTATACTCGGGTGTCTTTTCAGACCCCGGAGTATAACGATCAGAGGCCGAGGGGAGGTAAGCGAACATAAAAAACAACATTACTTACCTCTCCTGCGTTCCGACAGGTTTCGGGCCTATTTGGTGACGTCCCAGATGTCAGCCGACGTCATCATGTGGCACGATGCCGGCCTGGATCATGCGAGATCTGGTCCAGCATTGAAGATGGCTGAAGTAGCGCACCGAAGTGCATCGGAGCCAGGGAGAGGTAAGTAGCATTGTTTTTTTTGTTTGTATCCTCCCCTGGTCGCCGCCGATCATTATACTCTGGGGTCTGAAAAGACAGAAGAGCCTCTTAAAGAAGAAGTTAAAGGTCTGTGAGAGCCAGAAATCTTCCTTGTTTGTAGGTGACCAAATACTTATTTTCCACCATAATTTGCAAATAGATTCTTTAAAAATCAGACAATGTGATTTTCTGGATTTGTTTTCTCATTTTGTCTCTTATAGTTGAGGTCTACCTATGATGTCAATTACAGGCCTCTCTCATCTTTTTAAGTGGGAGAACTTGCACAATTGGTGGCTGACTAAATACTTTTTTTTTTCCCCACTGTATAGTGAGGAGGAGGTACTAGAGGACAGTCAGCAGCTAGTGCCCAGCCAAGATGTGAAGGAGACATCTGCCGCTTCCTCCGGTAGGTGGGCAAGTAGTACTTTTTAAGTGGGAGAACTTGCACAATTGGTGGCTGACTAAATATTTTTTTTTCCCCACTGTATAATGCTCCCTAATGGCCCCTTATATAAATAACCCCCCTTGTATTAATAATGCCCTTATATAAATAACACCTCTTAAGTTCATAAAGCTCCCTTATATAATATGCCCCTTCCTAACGACCCCTTATCAGGGGAGTAACTAGCAAAGACTGGGCCTCCCAGCAAACTTTTGACTTGGGCCCCTGACAGCATAGCACCCCCTTTCCTGGCCCCCACACAGTATAACGCCCCAATTACACACACTATAATGTTCCACAGCAGCCCCTGCACACAGTAATACACAGTATTATGGTCCACAGCGGCCGCTGTACATTGTATCATGGACCTCAGCGGCCCCTGCACACAATAATACACAGTATTATGGCCCACAGCGGCACCTGCACACAGTATTACATGGTATTATGGCCCACAGCAGCCCCTGCACATGGTATTATGCCCCGCATCGGCCCCTGCACATGGTATTATGCCCCGCAGCGACCCCTGCACACGGTATTATGCCCCACAGCGGCCCCTGCACAATGTATTATGCCCCGCAGCGGCCCGTGCACACAGTATTATGCTCCATAGTGGCCCCTGCACATGGTATTATGCCCCATAGTGGCCCACCCAGTTTAACGTCAGCCTCAGTGATATCCTCAGTCAGTGGCATAACGATAGCGGTCGCAGGGGGTGTGACCGTAACCGGGCCCAGAGGGGTACGGGGCCCGTGGCCAGATTGAAATGGCCGGGGCCCTGGCCACCATGATAGCAGTCAGGGAAAGCCTGGTTCCCTGACCACTATAGATATTGTTAGTGGAAAGGTGTCTGGCTATCGCAAGGCCCCTTTCCAATTGATGCCAGCCCAGGGGAGGTGACTAAAAATAAAAAAAATACTTATACTCACCTTTCCTGGGCTCAGCATCCTTTCCGGGGCTCTTCCTGCCGGTGACTGAGGTCATGTGTCCCTGATGTCACTGCTGGGTCCTGTGATTGGGCCCCAGCGATCACATTGGACGTACCAGCGTAATGACGTCATCGCGCCCCACGTGACCACTGAGCCCCAATCACAGGCCCCAGCAGTGACGTCTGGGGAACGTGACCTCAGTCAACAGGCAGAAGAGGACCAAGAAAGATGCCGCAGACAACAGGACGGAGCAAGGATGCCCGGAAGAGGTGAGGCAAAGTGAGTATAAGTGTTTGTTATTTTTAATCACTTCCCCTGGACCTCTACTTATTATACTCTTGGGTCTGAGGAGACCCCAGAGTATAATAATAGCACTGGCTCTAGGGGGGACTCTTGGGAACATATAATACTTTATGGGGGCCACTGTGGAGCATATAATACTTTTGGGGGGCCCCTGCGGAGCATATAATACTGTGTGAGGGCCAATGTGGAGAATATAATACTGTGTGGGGTCCACTGTGGAGAATATAATATTGTGTGGGGGCCACTGTGGAGCATATAATACTGTATGGGGGCCGCTGTGAAGCATATAATATTGTGTGGGGGCCACTGTGGAACATATAATACTGTTTGCTTATCGGCCAGGCATTGGGGTAGATGATGCCATCATCCACCTTCTGCACTGGGCTCTGTCTCACCTGGAGAAACCAGGGAACACGGTGAGAATAATGTTCTTTGATTTCTCCAGTGCTTTCAACACCATACAGCCCAGGTTACTGAGAGACAAGCAAGGCCTTGCTGGAGTGGACCACCACCTCTCCAACTGGATCCTAGGCCACCTCACAAATCGACCTCAATACGTGAGAGCCCAAGACTGTGTGTCAGATACCGTGATCTGTAATACGGGGGGCACCTCAGGGTACGGTTCTCGCCCCTTTCCTCTTCACACTGTACACTGCAGATTTTAGGTGCAACTCGTCTAGCTGCTACCTACAGAAGTATTCTGACAACTCTACAATAGTAGGTCTCATCACAGACGATGATGACAGGGAGTACAGAGAACTGAACCGGGATTTTGTGGACTGGTGCCAGCGGAACCACCTGAAGATTAACGCGGGGAAGACCAAGGAGATGGTGGTGGACTTCTGTAAATGCGGATGCCCTCCTAAACCAGTGGACATCCTGGGGACGGGCATCGAGATTGTGAACACCTATAAGTACCTGGGTTTGCTCCTTAATAATAAGCTGGACTGGGAAGATCATATGGAGGTCCTGTACAGGAAGGGCCACAGCAGGCTCTTCCTGCTTAGGAAGCTGAGAGCCTTTGGAATCCAGGGGGCACTTCTTAGGACTTTCTTCAACTCGGTAGTGGCATCAGCCATCTTCTTCGGAGTGGCCTGCTCGGGAAGCAGTATATCAACCAGGGACAGAAATAAACTTGACAAGCTGATTAGAAGGGCCAGCTCTGTCCTGGGGAGCCCACTGGACCCAGTGCAGGTGGTGGGTGACAAAAGGATACTGTCTGTGGTGAGCTCCATGCGGGAGAAGAAGTCCCATCCCATGCATGAGACTGTGATAGCGCTGGGCAGTACTGTCAGTGACCGACTGCTCCACCCTAAGTGTGAGAAGGAGCGCTATCGGAAGTCTTTCCTCCCCACCGCGGTTAGGCTGTACAACCAACACCGATCTAAGCGGAGATCAATACACACAGAGAACTGAAATATCTTTCTGCCTGTTAAATCCCCCCTCCTCCTCTGCTACATCCTATCTGCCTGTCTGCTATCAATGTAATGCCTCTTACCTTGGAACTTTCCTGTACATTTTGTATTTGTATCTGCTTATCTTATCTTTGCTGCTGTAACACACTGAATTTCCCCATTGTGGGACTATTAAAGGACTATTATTATTATTATTATTATTATTATTATGGGGGCCACTGTAGAGCATATAATACTGTGTGGGGGGCCACAGTGTAGCATATAATACTGTATGGGGGCCACTGTGGAGCATATAATACTGTGTGGGGGCCACTGTGGAGCATATAATACTGTGTGGGGGCCACTGTGGAGCATATTATACTCTCCCAGTATTATACGTACCGGGTGCTTCGCTGCTCACTCACCATATTATTGATAACTGCAGTAGTGGGTACTACAGCTGTATCCTTTCAATTATCTGAGATACCGCTGTAACCGCTGTACCGATGCACCTGTAACCTGTCACTATCAAGAATTTGCTCTAGGCAGGGGTAGGGGGCCCCGGACAAAAACTTGCACCGGGGCCCACAAGACTTTAGTTATGCCACTTTCTTCAGTTAAAAGATAAACTTCATTAGGAGGTATGTTGTTTTCTACAATTGCTCAATAATCTAAAATCTCAGTATCAGGCAGAGCATTATCTGTGCCAAAGAGGGATTCATAAAATTTACAGATTTCTAAAACCATCTCACCACCAGACACCTCACCGTCAGAAGTTAAAACTGAACAAAAAAAACTTTTTGCATTAAAAGTTTTTTTTAAAAAAGTAATGAGAGCACTGAAGACAATGGATTTATCTTTTTCCAGCATGTGCTTTCTCCTTTCCTCTTTCCACAGTTTAATATCTTCCTTCACATCACAAACAACCTCCTTAAACTTGAGGAGGCGCTGCAATTTTTTAACAAATTGCACTTCTTTGCCCCACCTTTTTCTTGTCCTCAGTCTTCCAATTTTAAGTAAGGAGGCTAGAGATGAGCGAATTTCTCAAAAGTTCAATTCTGCAGTTCGATTTGAATTTCCCAAAAAATTAGTTTCGATCCGGATTAATTTGCAGCGAATAGCGTTAAAAAACACCTATTTCCTGGCATCAGAGAGCCTGTATAGTGGTGTACAACACTGGGCCTTTCAGTAACATGCATAGGGAGCCTTCTGTGATAGTGAAACAATACTGTGAGTCAGTATGACACGCACATGACAGGCGTCGCTCTTAGAACCACTGCACACTTCAATTATTTGTCCAGTTACGGGGCCAAAACTGACCAACTAACTCAAGTGTGAACTCAGCCTTACAGGTTCATGTTAGTGCCAGGTAGAAAGAAACGTGCAGAGGCCCAGCATCCTACTGTAGTGTGAAAGAGCACACTCCTTTTACACCGTCATCTGCTAATTCCACATAGATGTCTACATAGTGGCAAGGCGACATAATATGGATTTGGCAGCAGCATGAGGAGGCCACAGAGAGGCAAGGCGACATAATGTGGAGGTGGCAGAAGCATGAGGAGGCCATACAGTGACCCAGTGGCAGCAGCAGGAGGAGGACATACTGTGACCCAGTGGCAGCGGCATGAGGAGGCCATACAGTGACCCAGCAGCGGCATAGGGAGGGCATACAGTGACCCAGTGGCAGCGGCATGAGGAGGGCATACAGTGACCCGGTGGCAGCGGCATGAGGAGGGCATTCAGTGACCCAGTGGCAGCGGCATGAGGACTCCATAGACTGACCCAGCAGTGGCAGCAGCATGAGGAGGCCATACAGTGACCCGGTGGCAGCAACGTAAGGAGGGCATACAGTGACCCAGTGGCAGCGGCATGAGGAGGTCATACAGTGACCCAGTAGCAGCGGCATGAGGAGGACATACAGTGACCCAGTAGCAGCGGCATGAGGAGGACATACAGTGACCCAGTGGCAGCGGCATGAGGAGGCCATACAGTGACCCAGCAGTGGCAGCAGCATGAGGAGAGCATACAGTGACCCAGTGGCAGCGGCATGAGGAGGCCATAGAGTGACCCAGCAGTGGCAGCAGCATGAGGAGGCCATACAGTGACCCGGTGGCAGCAGCATGAGGAGGACACAGAGTGACCCAGTGGAAGCGGCATGAAGAGGCCATACAGTGACCCAGTGGCAGTGGCATGAGTAGGACATAGTGAACCAAGGGCAGCGGCATGAGGAGGGCATACAGTGACCCAGTGGCAGCGGCATGAGGAGGGCATACAGTGACCCAGATGTAGCAGCATGAGGAGGACAGACAGTTACCCAGTTGTAGCAGCATGAAGAGGACAGACAGTGATCCAGCAGTTGAAGCAGCATGAGGAGGACAGACAGTGACCCAGCAGTGGCAGCAGCATGAGGAAGCCATACAGTGACCCAGTGGCAGCAGCATGAGGAGGACATACAATGACCCAGTGGCAGCAGCCTTAGGAGGCCATACAGTGACCCAGTAACAGAGTGTGGAGGTAGCAGCAGCGTGAGGAGGCCATACAGTGACCCAGGGGCAGAGTGCAGAGGTAGCAGCAGCGTGAGTAGGCCACAGAGTGGCAAGGTGATATAATGTGGAGGTAGCAACAGACTTAGGAGGCCATACAGTGACCTAGTGGCAGAGTGAGGAGGTGGCAGCAGTGTGAGGAGGCCATAAGTCACCCAATGGCAGAGTGTGGAGGTGGCAGCAGCGTGAGTAGGCCACAGAATGGCAAGGTGATATAATGTGGAGGTAGCAGCAGCCTTATTTGGCTACAAATTGTTTGTGCTCCAATGTCCTCCTCATCTTCCTCCAGTTCAGCCCCCACAGGGCTCATGTGGCCATGAGATGTAGGTGCCACATCTCCAGTCCCCTGACTAGCCCGATTGAAAAGCATCTTTTCAAGGATGTGAATCAGTGGAATGACATTGTTCATCCCGTAGTCCTGGCGACTGACTAACAAAGTGGCCTCCTCAAAGGGAATGAGCAAACGGCAGGTGTCACGCATGAGCTGTCACTGGCTACCATTAAAGTTACACAGGGGAGTACCTTTGTCCGCTTGGATCATCAAGAAATTGTTTATGGCTTTTCTCTGTTCATATAGTAGATCCAACATACGGATGGTTAAATTCCAATGGGTGGAAACATCTAATATCAGTCTATGTTGTGGGAGGCCGTTCTGCCGCTGCAGCTCAAGGAGGGTGTGCTTGGTGGTGTACGAGTGGCTGAAGTGCATGCAAATTTCCTTGACATTTTTAGGATATCTTGCAGATGGGTGGAACACTTAAGGAAACGCTTGACAACCAGATTGAATGCAGGGCACATGGCTCAGCCCTCCTTGACGCAGCGCCGACACCATGTTCTTCCCATTGTCGGTCACCATTGTTCCGATTTTAAATTATCTTGGAGAAAGCCAGGATTTGATTTCTTGATGGACACAGAGCAGTTCCTCCCCTGTGTGACTTCGTTCAACCAGGTATAGAACAGCGTGACGCTGCTGTGCCCTGCACATGTGGTATGCTGGAAGAGCACTGGGAATTGTTCCTGCAGTGGAGGCTTAACAAAAAACTGCCACACTGCTGAATAGGTGATTTTACATCCAACACTCCGCACTAACAGACTGCTACCCCCACTGCCTCCGTGAACCCCTGCACCACTGCTATCCGGGCAGGTAGGCTGCTGAGAAGCGGGTACTCTACCCTGGCACGTTTGGCTCCCGACCTCCCACTGCTGACACCCTGCTGACTCCGATGCTGCCTTGTGCGCAAGCTGCCACACTCTTCTCTCGATGACGATGAAGCCCCTTCATCACCTGGCCCCAATTGCGATCGGCTACATCATCATTCACTAATGTCTGCAGGTCACTGATGTCCTCCTCAACTGTCTCTTAGCCAGGAGCGTGACCGCTCGCAACCCCAGCTCCTACGCCACTCTCCTCATCACTACTTGCCCGCCTACCGGAGGAAGCGGCAGATGTCTCCTTCACATCTTGGCTGGGCACTAGCTGCTGACTGTCCTCTAGTACCTCCTCCTCACTATACAGTGGGGAAAAAAAAAGTATTTAGTCAGCCACCAATTGTGCAAGTTCTCCCACTTAAAAAGATGAGAGAGGCCAATAATTGACATCAGAGGTAGACCTCAACTATGAGAGACAAAATGAGAAAACATATCTAGAAAATCACATTGACTGATTTTTTTAAGAATTTATTTATTATGGAAGGAAAATAAGTATTTGGTCACCTACAAACAAGCAAGATTTCTGGCTTTCACAGGCTTGTAACTTCTTTTTTAAGAGTCTCCTCTGTCCTCCACTCATTACCTGTAGTAATGGCACCTGTTTGAAATTGTTATCAGTATAAAGACACCTGTCCACAACCTCAAACAGTCACACTCCAAACTCCACTATGGTGAAGACCAAAGAGCTGTGGAAGGACACCAGAAACTTTAATATATGAGGAAGTAGAAACCGCAAATGCCCTAAGCACTTTGTAAAAAAAAAAATTGCAAAGTTGCTAACTACTGAGTCTGAACTAGAGACAATCGGGTGGCCTGGGGGATCAATAAGTGATTTATGTATTTTTGGAAGTACGTATAGTACTGGAGTTCTTGGTCATGTTACTAAGAGGAAATTGAACAAATCCTCATCATTGACACCCACATATTTAGCCATAGTCAGAATCTCAGTAATGTGCTTAATGATCTATCTATCTCTCTATCCATCTATCTACAACACAAAAAACTGAAAAAAAGGCAAATTGGACATAAATTCACACAAAACTCCAAAAATGTGCGAAACAAAATTGTTGGCACCTTTTCAAAATTGTGGGTAAATAACTTTGCTAAAAGCATGTGATGCTCGTTAAAACTCACCTGTGGCAAGTAACAGGTGTGGGCAATATAAAAATCACAACTGAAATCAGATAAAAGTAGAGAAGTTGACTCAATCTTTGCATTGTGAGTCTGTGTGTGCCACACTAAGCATGGAGAACAGAAAGAGGAGAAGAGAACTGTCTGAGGACTTGTGAACCAAAATTATTGAAAAATATAAACAATCTCAAGGTTACAAATCCATCTACAGAGATCTTGATGTTCCTTTGTCCACAGTGTGTAACATCATCAAGAAGTTTACAACCCATGGCACTGTAGCTTATCTCCCTGGATATGGACAGAAGAGAAAAATTGATGAAAGGTGGCAACACAGGATAATCTGATGGTGGATAAGCAGTCCCAATCAAGTTCCAAAGAAATTCAAGCTGTCCTGCAGGGTCAGGGTGCATCAATGTCATCGTGAACTATCTGTCGACATTTGAATGAAATGAAACACTATGGCAGGAGACCCAGGAGGACCCCACTTCTGACACAGAGACATAAAAAAGATAGAATGCAGTTTGCCAAAATG
The DNA here is from genome assembly GCA_947044405.1 of Leptodactylus fallax. Lineage (NCBI taxonomy): Eukaryota > Metazoa > Chordata > Amphibia > Anura > Leptodactylidae > Leptodactylus > Leptodactylus fallax. The sequence continues at coordinate 4,187,730 of CAMRHE010000165.1, read as the reverse complement.
TACGTGAGTAAGCCAAAATCCTTCTGGGAAAACGTCTTGTGGACATCGGAGACTAAGATAGAACTTTTTGGTAAAGCACATCATTCTACTGTTTACCAAAAACAGAATAAGGCCTACTAAGAAAAGAACACAGTACCAACAGTCAAATATGATGGAGGATCAAAGATGTTTTGGGGTTGTTTTGCTGCCTTTGGCAGTGCCTTGACTGTGTGCAAGGAATCAAAATTGTAGACCTGCACCAGGCTGGGAAGACTGAATCTGCAATAGGCAAGCAGCTTGGTGTGAAGAAATCAACTGTGGGTGCAATAATTAGAAAATGGAAGACATACAAGACCACTGATAATCTCCCTCGATCAGGGGCTCCACGCAAGATCTCACCCCGTGGGGTCAAAATGATCACAAGAACGGTGAGCAAAAATCCCAGAACCACACGGGGGGACCTAGTGAATGAACAACAAATGAAAGTCAGACATTGCTTTTCAACCATGCTTCAACAGAATTTTAAAAGAATGAAAACTCATGAAACAGACTTGGACAGAAATGATGGTTCCCTTAACTTAATATTTTGTTGCACAACCTTTTGAGGCAATCACTGCAATCAAACGATTTCTGTAACTGTCAATGAGACTTCTGCACCTCTCAACAGGTATTTTGGCCCACTCCTCATGAGCAAACTGCTCCAGTTGTCTCGGGTTTGAAGGGTGCCTTTTCCAGACGACATGTTTTAGCTCATAGAAGGTCAGGGCTCATAGAAGGCCACTTCAGAATAGTCCAATGTTTTCCACTTAGCCATTCTTGGGTGTTTTTAGCTGTGTGTTTTGGGTCATTATCCTGTTGCAAGACCCATGACCTGCGACTGAGACCAAGCTTTCTGACACTGGGCAGCACATTTCTCTCTAGAATCCCTTGATGGTCTTGAGATTTCATTGTACCCTGCACAGATTCAAGACACCCTGTGCCAAATGCAGCAAAGCAGCCCCAGAACATAACAGAGCCTCCTCCATGTTTCACAGTAGGGACAGTGTTCTTTTCAAGATATGCTTCATTTTTCCATCTGTGAACATAGAGCTGATGTGCCTTGCCAAAAATTTCGATTAATGTGTCATTTGTCCATAGGACATTCTCCCAGAAGCTTTGTGGCTTGTCAACATGTAGTTTGGCAAATTCCAGTCTGGCTTTTTTTATGATTTGTTTTCAACAATGGTGTCCTCCTTGGTCGTTTTCCATGAAGTCCACTTTGGCTCAAACAACGACGGATGGTGCAATCTGACACTGATGTTCCTTGAGCTTGAGGTTCACCTTTAATCTCTTTAGAAGTTTTTCTGGGCTCTTTTGTTACCATTCGTATTATCCTTCTCTTTGATTTGTCATCAGTTTTCCTTCTCCGGCCACGTCCAGGGAGGTTGGATCTTAAATTACTCAATAATATGTGCAACTGAGGTCACAGGAACATCAAGCTGCTTGGAAATGGTCTTATAACCTTTACCTTTAACATGCTTGTCTATAATTTACTTTCTAAGCTCCTGAGATAACGCTTTCCTTCTCTTCCTCTGGTCCATGTTGAGTGTGGAACTCACCATGTCACCAAACAGCACAGTGAGTATCTGTAGCCCTATATACAGGCCCACTGACTGATTACAAGATTGTAGACACCTGTGATGCTAATTAGTGGACACATCTTGATTTAACTTGTCGCTTTGGTCACATTATTTTCAGGGGAACCATCAATTCTGTCCAGGCCTGTTTCATGAGTTTTCTTTTTTTAATAATTCTGTTGAAGCATGGTTGAAAAGCAATGTCTGACTTTCATTTGTTCATTTTCATAGAATTTTTATATGTTATTACTTTTGTCAGATTCAAGTTATGTCTGTGACCATTGTGGGTTTTTCTTTCATTAAATGAGGGGTATCAACAATTTTGTCCACGTGTGTATACAGTACAGACCAAAAGTTTGGACACACCTTCTCATTCCAAGAGTTTTCTGTATTTTCATGACTATAAAAATTGTAGATTCACACTGAAGGCATCAAAACTATGAATTAACACATGTGGAATTATATACTTAACAAAAAAGTGTGAAACAACTGAAAATATGTCTTATACAGGTTCTTCAAAGTAGCCACCTTTTGCTTTGATTACTGCTTTGCACACTCTTGGCATTCTATTGATGAGCTTCAAGAGGTAATCACCTGAAATGGTCTTCCAACAGTCTTGAAGGAGTTCCCAGAGATGCTTAGCACTTGTTGGCCCTTTTGCCTTCATTCTAGCTCACCCTAAACCATCTCGATTGGGTTCAGGTCTGGTGACTGTGGAGGCCAGGTCTTCTGGCGTAGCACCCCATCACTCTCCTTCTTGGTCAAATAGCCCTTACACAGTCTGGAGGTGTGTTTGGGGTCATTGTCCTGTTGAAAAATAAATGATGGTCCAACTAAACGCAAACCGGATGGAATAGCATGCCGGTGCAAGATGCTGTGGTAACCATGCTGGTTCAGTATTCCTTCAATTTTGAGTAAATCCCCAACAGTGTCACCAGCAAAGCACCCCCACACCATCACACCTCCTCCTCCATGCTTCACGGTGGGAACCAGGCATGTAGAGTCCATTCGTTCACCTTTTCTGTGTCGCACAAAGACACGGTGGTTGGAACCAAAGATCTCAAATTTGGAATCATCAGACCAAAGCACAGATTTCCACAGGTCTAATGTCCATTCCTTGTGTTCTTTAGCCCAAACAAGTCTCTTCTGCTTGTTGCCTGTCTTTAGCAGTGGTTTCCTAGCAGCTATTTTACCATGAAGGCCTGCTGCACACAGTCTCCTCTTAACAGTTGTAGAGATGTGTCTGCTGCTAGAACTCTGTGTGGCATTGACCTGATCTCTAATCTGAGCTGCTGTTAACCTGCGATTTCTGAGGCTGGTGACTTGGATGAACTTATCCTCCGCAGCAGAGGTGACTCTTGGTCTTCCTTTCCTGGGGCGGTCCTCATGTGAGCCAGTTTCTTTGTAGCGCTTGATGGTTTTGGCCACTGCACTTGGGGACACTTTCAAAGTTTTCCCAATTTTGCGGACTGACTGACCTTCATTTCTTAAAGTAATGATGGCCACTTGTTTTTCTTTACTTAGCTGCTTTTTTCTTGCCATAATACAAATTCTAACACTCCATTCAGTAGGACTATCAGCTGTGTATACACCTGACTTCTGAACAACACAACTGATGGTCCCAACCCCATTTATAAGGCAAGAAATCCCACTTATTAAACCTGACAGGGCACACCTGTGAAGTGAAAACCATTTCAGGTGACTACCTCTTGAAGCTCATCAAGAGAATGCCAAGAGTGTGCAAAGCAGTAATCAAAGCAAAAGGTGGCTACTTTGAAGAACCTAGAATATAAGACATGTTTTCAGTTGTTTCACACTTTTTTGTTAAGTATATAATTCCACATGTGTTAATTCATAGTTTTGATGCCTTCAGTGTGAATCTACAATTTTTATAGTCATGAAAATACAGAAAACTCTTGGAATGAGAAGGTGTGTCCAAACTTTTGGTCTGTACTGTATATGAATTGAGAAAAAAAAACGCAGTACCGCTCTTTTCTTATGACTTTTCTTTTTTACAGTTTCCACTCTGCGGTCAAAATGCTATGTTAGCTTTATTCTGCAGGTCAGTACTATCACGGTGATACCAAATTTATATAGTTTTTTTCATGTTTTAATAACTTTACAAAAATTCTAAATTTTGAAAAAAAAAAAAATTTTTTTTTTTGAATCACCATATTCTGACCCCTGTAACTTTTTTATATTTCAGCGTACAGAGCTATGTAAGGAGTCTTTTTTTGCGGGACAGTATGTAGTTACATTACTATGGCAGGGCTGGGAGCCTTCAGAAGGCTCCCGGCTGCCATGGTAACGGGACACCTCCCATGATCACGCCGCGGGGGGGGGGGGGGGCGTCCTGTTACCGAAAAGCAAATAGAAAGTGAAAGTAACCATTCACTCGCATTTGACCACGGCATCTGAGTGGTTAAATGCCCGTGATCAGAGTCATCTCAGAGCATGGGCAATGCTGCCGGGTCCCTGCTGTATGAAACAGCACAGACTCGGCAGGTAGTGCGGCCGCTCTGTTTCAGAGCACCCGCCATGTTTAGTCACGCACACCAGGACGTAACTGTACAATCTGGTGCACCTAAGGGTTAATGACCAAGCCATTTTTGCGTTTTTCTATCAGTGTAACTATATAAGGGCTTGTTTGTTGTGGGACAAGTTGTAGTATTTAATGGCACCATTTGAGGGTACAAATATCTCATTGATTAACTTTATTAACTCTTTCTAGGAGGGAATAAAAATGAATAGCAATTTCACCACTGTATTTTACATGTAAAAGACACAGCAATACCCAATATATGTATATGTGTAATTATTTTTTATTTATTTACAAAACTTTTTTTTTTAACTATTTTTTCCAGTATGCCTAGGGGACTTGAACCTGTGATATTTTCATTACTTCCATAATACATTCCATAATGTAGTGCAATGTACACTTTTGGCATTGAAATTTCAACACCTAGAAGAAAAAGTTGCAGGTGATGCTAAGCTCTGCAAATGATCAAATTTTCATCTCGCTCCAAACTGTGACACTTGGCATGTGGGAGGGGCATTAATGCCAGATTGAATGTAAAGTTTTTTTTAGCTACATGAAACTTGAGAAATCAGATGATTGTGCGATGCCTCCTGTTCATCTATGTGCCAGTTATTGTCACTTGTCAAAAAGTGAGAGAGACATAATCCTTGAACTGAGAGACCTTAGTTTATCACTCCGGCATATCACTACATGCCTATGCTGATATGTCAGCATTGTTCAACGTTGCTTGTCCCGGTGGTTGGGAGTACGACGATGAACTGCAATGACAGCAAAAGGTGTGTAGAGGTGAACCACTGCATGGATGGATAGTCTGATTGGAAGAATGGCGTGTAGTGATCTCTTCTGTACTGCATCGAACTTGGATGTATTTTAATCTATAATGTTGTATACACTTTACTTCCCAGTATGAGATTGTCACAAGTCTGGGGAATGCTGCATATAACAAGATAAGGATGCACAAGTCCATGGGAAAACAGCACAGATGGCATATGGATGATATCCGAGTACCCTCTGTGCCCTCCACTGACCCATTCATTTCATGTTGTGAGCCCGGGCTGCAAATCGGACAGGAATAGCACCTTTCTTGAGTTTTGCTCTTGTGCTCACAGCCCCTCCATGGACCCTTGATAGTACAGTCATGTCCAAAAGTTTTGAGAATGACACAAATATTATATTTTCACATGATCTGATGCCCTCTGGTTTTTATGTGTGTTTGTCAGATGTTTTTATCACATACAGAAATAGAATTGCATTCATATTATGAGTAACAGAAGCTTATATTGACAGTTAGAATGAGTTAATGCAGCAAGTCAATATTTGCAGTGTTGGCCCTTCTTCTTCAGGACCTCTGCAATTCTCCCTGGCATGCTCTCAATCAACTTCTGGACCAAATCCTGACTGATAGCAGTCCATTCTTGCAGAATCAATGCTTTAATTTTGTCTGAATTTGTTGGTTTTTGTTTGTCCACCCGTCTCTTGATGATTGACCACAAGTTCTCAATGGGATTAAGATCTGGGGAGTTTCCAGGCCATGGACCCAAAATCTCTATGTTTTGTTCCCTGAGCCATTTAGTTATCACCTTTGCTTTATGGCAAGGTGCTCCATCGTGCTGGAAAAGGCATTGTTGAGCGCCAAACTGCTCTTGGACGGTTGGGAGAAGTTGCTCTTGGAGGACATTCTGGTACCATTCTTTATTCATGGCTGTGTTTTTAGGCAAGACTGTGAGAGAGCCGATTCCCTTGGCTGAGAAGCAACCCCACACATGAATGGTTTCAGGATGCTTTACAGTTGGCATGAGACAAGACTGGTGGTAGCGCTCACCTCTTCTTCTCCGAATAAGCTGTTTTCCAGATGTTCCAAACAATCGAAAAGGGGATTCATCAGAGAAAATGACTGTACCCCAGTTCTCAGCAGTCCACTCCCTGTACCTTTTGCAGAATATCAGTCTGTCCCTGATGTTTTTTCTGGAGAGAAGTGGCTTCTTTGCTGCCCTCCTTGAGACCAGGCCTTGCTCCAAGAGTCTCCGCCTCACAGTGCGTGCAGATGCACTCACACCTGCCTGCTGCCATTCCTCAGCAAGCTCTGCACTGCTGGTAGCCCGATCCCGCAGCTGAAACACTTTTAAGAGACGGTCCTGCCGCTTGCTGGTCTTTCTTGGGCGCCCTGGAGCCTTTTTGGCACCAATGGAACCTCTCTCCTTGAAGTTCTTGATGATGCGATAGATTGTTGACTGAGGTGCAATCTTTCTAGCTGCAATACTCTTCCCAGTTAGGCCATTTTTGTGCAGTGCAATGATGACTTCATGTGTTTCTTTAGAGATAACCATGGTTAACAGAAGAGAAACAATGATGGCAAGCACTAGCCTCCTTTTAAAGTGTCCAGTGGTGTCATTCTTACTTAATCATGACAGATTGATCTCCAGCCCTGTCCTCATCAACACCCACACCTGTGTTAATGGAGCAATCACTGAAACGATGTTAGGTGGTCCTTTTAAGGCAGGGCTGCAATGATGTTGAAATGTGTTTTGGGGGATAAAGTTCATTTTCTAGGCAAATATTGACTTTGCAAGTAATTGCTGTTAAGCTGATCACTCTTTATAACATTCTGGAGTATATGCAAATTGCCATTAGAAAAACTGAAGCAGTAGACTTTGTAAAAATTAATATTTGTATCATTCTCAAAACTTTTGGCCATGACTGTACACGTGCATGTGTATGGAGCCATAAGAAAATAAAGAGTCGTTGTGCTAGCCATTGAAAACACTGCTAGCGCACAGACAAAGCACACATTCCTGTGCATGGAGCCTAAAACTGAGGATGAAGAGAGTAGAGGATTTATTGTGCAGAGGCTGTTTGTGCAAAACGAGGATGATGACGGTCTTGGGTACAGCTTTACAGCAAGAACACTGGTAACCACTGCTAGTGTATGAAAAGTGGAGCTGCATCATAACGGTATACCTGTGAGGATCTTTTTAATGCACTAGAGCTGTCCCCTTACTTTCTGTAATCCATCTCTGTGTCACTACTGCCAGAGACAGATTACACATAACAACCAACAGTGGACAGCAATTTACCAGGAAGGGAGACCCTTAATGTCTAGCACTTTCAGGCATTTTACAGGAGTTAAAGTGAATTACATTACTGCTATTTAGGACATAGACTATCAGATAAAGATAAGCTTATAAGTGTGGTGACCATTTAACTAAAATACTACATTCTTCATCTAACATTCACATTGTTACTAATTTTATAGGACATATTTGTCATCATGGAAAATGTTTAGCTTTTGCTTTACTACAATTCAAACAGTATGAAAATGATATAATTTAGTTTATGGCCCTTTTAGTGGATTTTACTCACATGCAGAGTAATCTGCATTACCAATTGAAACACACTGGTCCATACATTGACAATGTTCACAATTCATATGCTTTGCATAATGGTTGTGTTGCCATGGTTAAATACTTTCCCAATTCACTCAATTCTAAGCCTATGCCCTTATTGTGTCCCTGGAGATCACCATCTGGAGAATAATGTGACAGAGGGAACAAGGCTCGTGCAGTCAGTCCTCTGTCGCACAACAGAGCACAAATGGGCAGCTAATGGTATTTAAATTGGCAGCGTGGGGGAGGTGGAAATAAATGAGAGTTTTATTGCAGAATCTTGGCAGAAAACAGCAGAGTGAAACATGCGACATATCATCGTGTCTAATGTACCTCACATCCTTCTAATCACTTTCTATTGCTTCATTCACTTGATCTATGTAACTCAACCCACTACTTCACACAACCTACCACTAACTTCTGCTATCAGCAGTGGTTAACTACAGTATAAACAACTACATCAAGTCAGGGCTATTATAAGTAAGTGTAATAAATAGATAATAAATAGACTAAGCTGCTGCTATGAGCCCCTTGCAGAGAGAGGACCGACACCTAGTTGGTTCCATGCCCTTTGCTGTTAGACAACCCAACTTATTCAGGACTTCTCTCTCAAGGGGAATGGCATTTTAACAAACAAAGTGGTAGGGATATGGCCCTAGGGTCAAGAAAAGAAGTGGACGGGAGAAACAAATTCCAAGCCCTTCTGTCCTGGGAGGCAAAAATAAGTATCATAAATGTGACCCAATTTTTTATCTTTACCATAAAATTCTCGGCCATGGTAGTGCACTAGAATGCCATTGTGCTGTACTACTATACTATAGGAACTAAACTCACCTAGAGGTGGCATGACTTTGCATTTTTATTGATGTAGAGAATCCACAAAACAACATCACTTACAGTCTTGGAAATTCTTCTGTCATCATGTTCTACTGTTTGCATTTTTATTGCTCATTCTTAAAACAAAAGAAGGCAGGAAATAGCCTTACAGTTCCACAAAAAACATTTATATATCATTTTTAAAATGTGTCCTCATATGACAATCCTACCACAATAGAAATAGATTACTTTGTTATAATACTGACAGAATCAAAAAGGGTGTTGAGTGGTAAATGTTGCTAAATCCCAATCTATTGTCATACTTTAAGAGACCATATGACCTGTATTCTCCTGAATGTATGTTTTTAGTAACCACAAAGCATCTTGTGTTTACTGAAAAATAATATCAAACGGATTCATTTTCAACAATCTATCTATGGTATCTACCTATTAAAATAATCTCATCTGTGTCTAAAACGTCTTTCTTTCTTTCTTTCTTTCTTTCTTTCTTTCTTTCTTTCTTTCTTTCTTTCTTTCTCTATCTATCTATCTATCTATCTATCTATCTATCTTCTATCTATTAAAATCAGTTCTTTATGTTTGCCTATGACATGTCTATCCGTCATCTATCTATTAAAAATAATTATAAATCTACTTATCTACGGTAGCTATTAATTGAAATAACATTACGTTTGCCTACGACTATCTATCTATCTATCTATCTATCTATCTAGCTAGCTAGCTAGCTAGCTAGCTAGCTAGCTGAAGCTCTTTGTTGGCATTACACTAAGAGGTGTAAACATTTCATATCTAGAAAATAATAAATGGCAGTCCTCCCGGGACTTAATTTGCCTGTCTCTTTCTACAATGCCCCCCTAACACTCAGCAGTCTTAATGTAAGCCTTGTAACCTCTTTACAGTTGATTGCGGTGGAATCTTTCTAAAGAGGGCTGATTGTCACTATTGTTCTTATGGAAATTCACATCCTATTTCGATCTTGAGAGATATGGGTTATAAATATGATTTGTTTCTGAAATCCCTGTCTGTGCTCCCGGGTCTCAGCTGTTTTTCTGCAGCTACACAGAAATAATAATGATGAATGACATTTTACATTATTTTGTCAGCTTCTGTTAAATTTGATACCAGGCTTTCTAGGACAGACCCGGGGTGGTTGCTGCATGTAGAGAGAAGATGAAGAGGTTATTTGCTGCCTATAAAATGTAAATAGTGTACTGAATATGTGTGGGTATCAAAGGTCAAGAAAAGAGAGTTTGGATGGGGACCAGTGCAAGAAAGCTTTGGTGTTCTCTAGTGCATTTTACAGCTCCACAATAACATCCTGGCTTAATGTCTTTATGTGCCTGGCACACAGTCATTTATGGGATGAATCAATCTAATAGCCGTGTGGCTATGCAGATGCCAAGGAATATTCAAAACACATTGAAGTGTACAAGTGTTCTAACGCTTTGTCCATTCTCTGCCCTCTCCTTTGTAATAGACCCCCTAACCTGTAAACCAACAGGCACCCGCAGGAACCTTAATCGCCTTTGCACCCGCACGCTCTCAGACTCTCTCCTACCATTCGCTGACATATCCTCACTCCAAGACGCAGATACCACCGCTGACTTCTACAATACCACCATCACTTCAGCCCTTGACTCTGTGGCCCCCCTCACTAACACCAGAGCCCAGACGATCAATAGGCAGCCCTGGCACACGGACCTGACTAAAAAACTGAGACGTGCCTCACGAGTTGCAGAACGCCTCTGGAAAAAAAGGCACTCCCAGGAGGACTTCCTTAGGTACAAAGAGGCAGTTCTCACATTCAAGAATGCACTCACCTCTGCAAAACAGGTCTACTTCTCCGCATTAATAGCTGCCCTATCCTGCAACCCCAAACAGCTATTCACTACCTTCAACTCCCTTCTCCATCCTCCTGTACCCCCTCCAACATCACTTATCACAGCTGATGACTTTGCCTCTTATTTCAAAAGCAAAATTGACGCCATCAGAGACAGTCTCACCCTATACCCCCAACAACCACTCTATCCAACTGCTTGGTGCTCTTCTTCTTTAACCTGTTTCTCCACCGTCACTGATGAAAAGCTCTCCACCCTAATCTCACCTCACCTTCTGCCCGCTAGAGCCGATCCAGTCACATCTTACCCCCAAACTCTCTGAAGTCATTACTCCTGCCCTAGCCCATCTCTTCAACCTATCCCTAACCAATGGATCCTTCCCTTCCGCCTTCAAACATGCTACCGTCACACCTATAATTAAGAAACCCTATCTCGACCTGTCCTCTCCAGCCAACTATCACCCCGTCTCTTTGCTCCCTTATGCCTCTAAATTGCTGGAGCAACACATCTACTCCGAACTATCCTCCTATCTCTTGTCCAATGTGCTCTTTGACAGGCTTCAGACCCCATCACTCCACCGAAACTGCCCTAACCAAGGTCACTAATGACCTTCTAACTGCCAAAGCCAAGCATCACTACTTAGTCCTCCTCCTCCGCAACCTCTCCTCTGCCTTTGACACAGTCGACCATTCCCTCCTGTTGCTCTCATCCCTTGGCATCTCAGACCTGGCCCTTTCCTGGATCACCTCATACCTCACCAACCGCACATTCAGCGTCTCCCACTCGCACACCACCTCCCCGCCATGCCCTCTTTCTGTAGGTGTCCCCCAAGGCTCTGTTCTAGGACCCCTCCTATTCTCCATCTACACCCTCGGCCTTGGCCAAATCATAGAATCTCATGGTTTCCATTACCATTGCTATGATGACGACACCCAAATATATCTCTCTGGACGAGACATTACCTCTCTGTTGTCCCAGAATGTCTAGCAGCCGTAGCCTCCTTTCTCTCATCCCACTTTCTCAAACTCAACATGGAGAAAACGGAGTTCATAATCTTCACCCCTCCTCGCATGGCCCCCCTACCTGACCCATCTATCAAAATGAATGGAACCACACTCACCCCAGTCCCACGGATCCGCTGCCTTGGGATAACCTTAGACTTTGACCTATCCTTCCAGTCGCATATTCAAACCCTCAACACCTCCTGCCGCCTCCAACTCAAGAAAATCCATCAAATCCGCTGCTTCCTCACCCCTGAAACTACAAAGATGGTAGTCCACGCCCTCATAATCTCTCGCCTAGACTACTGTAACACCCTTCTCCATGGCCTCCCAGCTAACACTCTCACCCCCCTCCAGTCCTCCTTAAACTGTGCTGCTCGCTTAATACACCTCTCCCCCCATTCTTCATTGGCCGCTCCCCTCTGCCAATCCCTTCACTGGCTACCCGTTGCCCAGCGAATAGAGTTCAAACTACTAACACTGACATACAAAGCCATCCACAACCTGTCCCCTCCATATATCTCCGACCTAATCTCCCGCTACCTGCTCACACGTAACCTCCGATCCTCCAAAGACCTCCTACTCCGCTCTGCTCTTATCCGCTCTTCCCACAATTGTCTCCAAGACTTCTCCTGTGCATCCCCCATACTCTGGAACTCCAAGACACATAAGACTGACCCCCATAATCACAAGCTTCAAGAAGGCCCTGAAGACTCACCTACAACCTCCAATAATGCTACTGTCACCATACCACCACCTGAACAGCCTCTACCCCCACCTTCTGTCTGTATCCCTCTTCCCTCATAGATTGTAAGCCCTTGCAGGCAGGGCCCTGTATCCCACTGTGTCAGTTGGTCACTGTTAGTATTATATTTGTTTTGTATATCTTCAATAATTCAATTCTTGATAGTTTATTTTTAAAGAATAACTTACTAGAACTAAAAACAACACCCTACTTAGCTGCATGGAGTCCATAAAATATGGATCAATAAGTTAAATTACCTGAAATACTAGTCATGGAAAGCCAAACCGAGTGGTAGGTTAAGTATTGGATCTGATCATAATCTTTTTAACAGACATTAAAGGGGTTCTTTAGGAATTAGAAAAAAAATTTACAAAGATGTCATTATTCTTGCTTGATACTTTCCAAAATACCTTTCGTTAGACAATAGCTCATTTTTCCTTGGAGTATTGCTGCAGAAGATTAAAATGACCAGAAGTCATAAGAAGTCTGACCCAGAATGGAAATAGGATAGGTTACTTGAGACTTGTGGTGAGCAGAGTTGGGAGCAGTGTAGAAACCCGACTGGAATTTTTAACTCTGACCATGACTGCAATACCTGGAGATCCTTATGGAACAGTTGAGAAGAAGGTTTGTCTTGTTCCACAATCATCTGCAGATATTGCAGTGACAGTGGGTGTCTCAAAAATCCTGTCAGACTTAAATAAAACCTGTCACCACGAAATGAAATCTACTCTGCAGGCACCAGGTTACACAAGAAGGGGAGCAGATCAGAATGGTATATAGTTTTGTGGAAAAATTTCCAGGATAACTTGTCATTTATTTCTCTTTTCTTTCTATGCAGTAATTAAGTCCAGTGGGCGGTCCCAACTGTGCCTACAGAGATAGCTGTCAATCACTGATAGGACCGCCCACTTGACTCAATTACACCTTCCAAGCATAGATAGTGATAAATGAATAAATGGCAGGTTATACTGAATCTTCTCCCACAAAACTGTATCTCAATCTGTTCAGCTCCGCCTGCTCTATAACATGCTGTCTGCAGAATACACAGCATTTTCATGGTGACATGTTCCCTTTATGCCCTGCCTTAACTCCACCCGCCAGGTCTCGAGCAATTTGTCACCACTTCAATTTATATTCTAGGAGGAGTTTCTCACACAGGTTGGCTCTGACAGTCATTTTAATTTACTGGCGAAAAACAAGCTACTAACTAGCTAAAGGCCTTCAGTAAAATATCACTGCAAATAAGCTGACTTTTTTATCTTTGTTTTTCAGCATCAGTTCACAGAGAACCTCTTTAAGTGTGGGATATCCACTGAGGAACAAAAGGGTAACTATGTTTTGATCTTTTACTTTCAGACTCCATATCTGACCATCCACTACAGCTTCGAACATGAGCCTATCATCATTTTATAGACAATCATCTTGGCTATCTCATACATACATTTGACTTGCATATATTTACCATATGATTAGTTATGCAGATTATTGTCATGTAACTGCACTGTTACTGTTTTGCTGTTTTGTCAGTGTATACAGTAGTAACAGTACTATGCAAATGTTTTAGACAGGAATGGAAAAATGCTGGAAAGTAAGAATGCTTTTAAAAAGTGTCAATAGTTTATTTTTGTTAATTAAAAAAATGCAAAGTGAATGAACTAAAGAGAAATCTAAATGACATTGATATTTGGACCATCCTTTGCTTTCAAAACAGTACCAATTCTTCTAGGTACACTTGTGCACAGTTTTTGAAGGAAATTGGTGTAGGTATATGGGGTGCAGCAGTAGTAGTCACTACCGGACTCTGGATTCTGAGGGAGCCCCAAAGGTCCACATAAAATATGCCACTATTTTAAATGCACAAGGTAATTTGGGGTTCATTTACATTTGTTTTGGAACCCATGAGTTTAAGGTTATGCCTGTGCAAAATAAATTTGGAGCCGATCAGACGCCTTTCTGATGGTATTATAGGATTGATAAGTATTTGTCTATATTTCTCAGCATTGAGGACATATTAATCATGACAAAATATTTCACATTTTAACTAATTAGCTGAGGGTTCTTTTGCCATTGTTCTCCTGCCCAGTTCTTATGTTTTTAGGCACAGTTGAGTTGTTGGTCTTATCAGGGAGGTGTCGAGAACATGGTTAGATTATAAATTTCTAAAAAAAAACTTATTAAAAAAACCATACAACTCATATTCTCAATTGACACCTCTAGGTTTCAAAAATGTGGAGTTTGTGTATCCAATAGGCCTCCTCCATTTTTTTTAGTGAAAGGACGCAGTTGCTTCCTCTGCATGGTTGCGGAACACTCAAGAAATTAAAACCTGAATTGTGATATGCTGTGCTTGCTTTTTATGGAATGGGCAGGAATAGATAGTAATAACTTCTGACATCGTATATTCGATTTATGTTGTTAAATGTGGTCTCACACATGCTGGGTGGTTTTCCCAATGTATGCAAGACCGCATGGTAAATGACAAAATTACTGTTGTAAGTGAAGTAGTCATTTACTCAAAAGGTCTGTCCTGAATGGGAATGGAAGATGGTATCTCCCTTTAGTACATTTGAGCAGTGATGACAGGATAGACATGGGTATGTACCCTTCCTCTGTGTGCTCAGGAATTGCTACCCGATGGCTACCTGATGGCTCTGATGGCCGGGCCTGTACTAATATTTCTTTTAAGTTCTTTGGTCTACTGTAGCTGGAAAGGAAATCATGTTGGATCACGGGAATGGTGGAATATGCATGTTTTAAGATACCCCAATGTCTGCGTATTATTTGTTGGACTTGATGAGAATACGGATGATATGTGTGTATGAAATGCATTCACTCAGATCTGGTTAATCAAATGTGTGATATCGCGATTTAGGTAGTGATCTGATAGTTGCTGGTGGATGGCAACTACTGTATTGTAACAGACTATTTCTGTCAGTCTCCTTGACATACAGATCCATTGACAGTATGCCTTCATCATCTATGTATGTATGTATGTATGTATGTATATATGTGTCCAGAAAGTTGATCTTATTTACGTCATAATGAAGGGTAAACTGGAGTTCTGGCTATGTGCCATTGAGGGCTTCTGTGAATGCCTTGAGGGAATCCAATGGACCCCTCCATATGCAAAAGACATTGTCTATGTACCGTTTACACATGATACAGTGAGTTATGAATAGTGTACTGCTGTAAATGAAGGTTTCTTTGATGGAAGCCATAAAAGAATTTGCATAGGGAGGGGCCACATTCTCCTCCAAGACTAAGTAAATCTATACATAGCAATGTCACCTGTGTATCCACATTAGATCCAGTTAAGAGTGCGGAAACGGCTCAACAGAACAGTCTGGGCAATTCACATAACAATTCACAGAATGTGGCCAAGCACATTGGACTATCACTCTCATAGCAATAATTCCCACAGCTTGTTTATGCCAACTGTGCAGTCACTCTGTAGGAAGTGGTCCAGAATCACTGGGTCACCTCAGACACTAGACAACCATTGCAACTTCTGCATAACATATGCTTATTGTACAGGAAATGCACTTAGAGGATGTTAATGCACAAGAAAAATTCTTACTGTCACAGAACATGGATGATGACAAGGCAGGCACCATAAAATGGTGTCACATAGCAATACCAATGTATAATTAAGATAGCTGCTGCAACCCACTTGCCTGCGCGGCACTTGATGGTGGTGGTAGTTCCCCCAGGGCGCTTCCAGTTGGAGAGGGGTCGTGTGGTGCTGTTTGGAAGGGCCATGATGGTAAGCGCAGGAATATCTCAGGACCCAGTGGTTCAGTTGAACCAAGATGAAACTTTACTCTGAGAACTTATAACAGTAAAATCATGCAGCTTCCCAATGGGGGTAGCAATTTCCACTTGAATGGCTATTCCCGGACTCCACACAATATATAAGTTTCTGCCTCTCCCACTATGGCTATGGGGGCTGAGTTAACCAAAGTCCAAGGGACACAGATACCTGGATGTAAATTGTTCCTGGCTGGTGGGTTCTGTGATCCCTGACTCCATCCACAATTCTGGCACACTTTTACCTCTATCGGGCTGACAGCGGTTTCTTCCCTGTCTCAGGGCTGTATAATGTTGCTGCAAGATGGTGGACTACTTCTTCTCCCTCAGGGGCTGCATAGGACTCTCAGCACATCTTACTTGACTGCCAGAACACACTCAACTGAACTGTGACTAACAGTCCTCTGGAGACTCAGAGTCTCCACCCCAGCCCAGTGGCCTGTAATATGGCAGGACTGTACCAAACCCTCTAAAACAGACAGGTGGCCAGACAGTGGATGAAACCAAGGGGAACACAAACAAAGGGAAGCTACAGAGGGTAAGAATACACATAAAATAATATATATACAACCAGTGGCACAGTAACACAATGAAATAAAATAAACAATTTAAGCAGTGTCCACTCGGATGCTGCATAGTGATGTCAGAGCACTGTGTAGTCATAAGGGTTTGTTGGACAAAATTAATTTACAGTATGGGCAGAGGGATATCAAAGAACATGGATAAAATCTCAAAACAGGCATAACAAACATAGTGATGTCACAGTGAAAAGCCAATGATCAGCATTATTGTCCATGAAATATGCAGACAGTGATGTTATAGTACAAAGGAAATAAACACAGTGATATCACAGCACAGGAGAAGGGGATAATGATAACTAAACAAGTTTCCAGGATTAAAGGGAATGTGTCACCAGAAAGTGATCTAATCTTTAAACCAAGTTTTAGGTTAAACATTTTTTACAAATCTTTCATATATGTTTTAAAACTTTCCATGTCATTAGCTATACTTAACCACTTGCTATAGACTATATACGTCCAGGTGGTCCACCTCTAACCCTGCAAGGACATATATATATATATATATATATACACATCTTTGCAAGGTTAGCCTGCTGCTCAAAACCGTGCAGCTTTACTACAGCCGGGCATCCCGTAGGGAGCCCATAATGTGTCTCCCCTCTTACCCAGTGGTCACATGACCGCTAAGGGACCAGGAACTTTGAGAGCTACTGGGTTCTAGAGCACCCAGATCAGCTCTGGAATACAGCATAGGAGGCTCTATTGCTCCTGTAACTGGGGCTAATGTATCAGCCCAAGTAACAGGAGAAGTCATAAAAAAAAAAAGTTAAAATGCCCCAAAGGTCTATTATGACCTAATGGTGGTGGTGGTGGGGCACAATGTGAAAAAAATAAAAAAATAAATAAATAAATAAAAAATAAAGTGAACCCCTCCACCAATAGCATGGCCCTGTCACAGGTTGTAGCCCCACCTCCTGCAACACACAAATAAGCGACACCAAAGTAAAAATGACTGTAACGGAAAACTATTTCATTTTTTTTTTTTTAGTAGCACTTTTTCTCCACTCATTGGTTGAAGCCATTTATTCTCAAACTTCCGTGTTTTCTCTTTTTAAATCATAATGACAATCAAAAACATCAAAATGACCCTGTTCAAAAGTCCACATACCCTTATGATTTTGGCCTGATAACATGCCCAGAAGTTGACACGAAGGGGTTTGAATGGCGACTGAAGGTAACATCCTCACCTGTGACCTGTTTGCTTGTAATCAATGTGTGTGCATAAAAGCTGAGTGAGTTTCTGGGATCCAGACAGACTGTTGCACCTTTCCTCCAGCCACTGACGTTTCAGGATTGTGAGTCATGGGAAAAGCAAAAGAATTGTCCACGGATCTACAGGAAAAGGTAGTTGAACTGTATAAAACAGGAAAGGGATACAAAAAGATATCCAAGGAATTGATAATGCCAGTCAGCAGTGTTCAAACTGTGATTAACAAATGGAAACTCAGGGGCTCTGTAAAAACCAAACCACGGTCAGTTAGACCAACCAAAATTTCGGCCACAACTGCCCGGAAAATTGTTCGGGATTGTGAAAGATCCTCAGTGCGCCAACACCGCTTTGGCTCACACCTGAGACTTCTTTCATAAAAAACCACACTCACCACCAGTGAGTGTTGGGTTCACAAGATAAATACAAGACAAGCTTTCTAAATTTTATATATTTATTAACCCCTAAATGGGTCGGTATTAACATCTAACACATGCAGTTCAGAACAGATGCAGATATATGCAAGCATTAACAGTTACTAGTTACAAGATACAGTGCAATGAAATAAAAGGGCATAAAAGTGAAATAGTTACTTTACCACACAGCTCCTTGATGTGGTTCTGTAGTCCAACATTCACACATGCTCTGATATGTGTGAATAACCAGTGGAGGCTCTTAGCATGTGGCATCAACACAACAATCCAGCCTGCATGCTCCTCACAGTATTCCAATAGTCTCTCACAGTGGAAGTCTGTCTGTAATCTCCTGTAGTCTGTCTGTAAAAACTCCCCCACTGGCCTCTTACCTAATCTTTTATACCCTTGATGACACCACCCAGAATGAGGTCATCAACAACAGCAAGTCTGATTGATTAACGCACTCAAGTCACGATTCTTTGTATGGAGATGAGACCAAGTGAAATGATCAGCTCAGCTCAGGCTGACCAATGCATGTTTGTTTGATCACGCAGGGCTGTGGAGCCCTGCTGGGATGGATACAAAGCCCTATTGTTCCAGTCCGGCCACTATTGGCAATATACTTATGAGTAGGCTGTGCACATTATGAATAAATGCAAGTAAGAAGGGAGATACTATACCCAGATATCAAAATACATCTCTGAGTTATAGCCATATTTAAGTGGAATCATCACACCTCCCCCTTTTAGATGGGGCTTCAGGAAGTAGGGGCCTACGCCCCTCTTCTGAAAGCACCTCCGCCTCCAGCTTCTCAGGCTCTGACCCCAAGGCTCCCTCACCTCCCCCCAGGGTCCCAGCAGACTCGGGCCTTGTCAGACTCCGAGGGTGGTTGAGCGCCACGCGCCTTCAATATGTCCAGTCTAGGGTGAGCTTGGACAGCATCTCTGAACTCTTGGCTGGAGTGAGACAAAAGAGAGGTGCATGTTACATAGCTGCTGGACCCTTCTGGCTCTCTAGTCTGACTAGGGACACTTCTAAGGCTCAGGCCCTGATCCACATACACTTGGCTACCTCCTGCCTGTTCTGGGTCCACTTTCTGAGTGCTGGCACCCTGTGGAGCCACACTCATAACCCCAAGTCTTTGGGATACCAGTTCAGAGACCTCATCCCGGCGGTCTCTCAGGGTCTGTCTCACACTAGCCGCTAGTTGGGAGAGTTCTAGGGGATTCTGCACCTCCCCCTTTGCTTCCACACCTAGGGGCACCTCTGGTTCTGGCACAGGTATGTTTGGACCCTGTCCTCCCTGTACTTGGGTGGGTGATGGTCATACCTTGGGCAAAGGACTGAGATCATGCTTCCCCAAACCATCCCCCCACAATACATTGACAGGTAATACATTTGACATACCCCCTTCTTGGATCACACCTCCAGTACCCCATGCCATCTGCACTTGGAATAGAACTGGACAGAAGAGACGTGTATGTCTCATACCGGCCGGACTCCTCCGGCTTCAAGGGAGTGAGGCTAGTCATGGTGGTCTCAGCACCGACTCCAGGTGGTGTAGGCAACGGTTCAAGGGTCGGAACGCCCTCCACCCTTGTAGCACTCTGACTGCGGGCTAACACCGCACTACCAGCAGTCCGTCCCTCACCTGGATCGGCCATGAGATCCCCATAGCCTACCTGACTACCTGGCACATGGTCAGCAGTTGGGTGCTTATCGGATGCACTGGGCGAAATAGTAGAAGTCGCTTCCAGTGACTCAGAAGAGCTACCCTGTACACTTTCACAACAAGCATTGGCAATTACATTGACAGTACATTCTTTAGCAATTGTTAATTCACACCGGGTCTCCGTAATGCGTCCGAGCGACGGAAGGACCAGTGCAGAGGCTGGAAGGCTTTCCACCCCTTTGGCACTTTGACTGCGGGTAACCACCGCAATACCAGCAGTCCGTCCTACATCCGGACCGTCACTGAGAGCCCAGAGAGACACCGAACCACCTGGTACAACATCCACAGTTTCATGGCAGACATTTGCAATATCATTAACAGCATTGGTTCTATCACACTGAGCTGAAGGGAAGACTGGCGGACATAGAGACACAGACTGGGGGGGGGTGAGGCCCCCGCAGATGTGGGCGGGTCTACAGCCCAGTCCTCACTCAGCTCCTTTACACCTACATTAATCCCAGATACATTAGAATTAGCATTTTCACAGAATGTATAAGGAGACATTTCAGAGGGAGGGTTACCAGCCCCCTCTGCAGGTAGTCCCACAGGTACAATATCAGACATATCAGCATGGACAGACAGCTGATCACAGGGAGCTGGGGGGCCCCCACCCCATATTGGCACATCATAGGCCCCAAATCTGTCCACAACAGTACATTGGCAGGCAACTCAGACATCACTCCCACATCCCGCATTCCTTTCCCTGCACCCCAGTCTAAATGAACACAAGCCATGGGTAAAGTAAAACGTTCCAATACAATACCCCGTAGGGTCAGAGTTTTCCCGGGAATAATACTGTCTGGGGGGACCAAATCTGGTTGTACCAGCGTAACATCTGCCCCAGTGTCCCGAAATCCCATCACCAATTTGTCCCCCACAGTGACCTGTTGACGGTTAGCATTAGGCTGGGGCCCCTCCCTTGCAACCAGATACACAGATGGGCCGGCCGCTGCAGTTTGGGGAGCAGGGGGGCTCCTAGGGCGGTTGGGGCAGTCTCGTTGTAAATGTCCCGTTTGATTACAGGCGTGACACCGCCTGATCTCTCCCTGGGGTATGAGAGAGGTCGCCAGGGAGCTCAGAGCTCGAGGGGCAGGGGACGTATAGGAACCACCCGGGACAGAGTTTGGCCTACCCCACCTGGAAGCAGAGGGCTGTGGTGACCTCCAGCTTGGTTCAGGATTCCCCGGGACAGATTGTGTCTTACCCCTCCTCCAGCCGTCGCTGGCAGGTTTCCACGGCAACTGGTTGGCAACATAACGATCCGCCATTGCTGCGGCTGTTTCAGGGTCCTTGGGCTCTCGGTCCAAGAGGTATTTTTGCACTTCCTCGGTACAAATGTTCAAGAACTGCTCTTGAAGCATGAGGTCTGCAAGGCTTTCTTGCGAGGTGACGGACTTGCCCTCCGTCCACCCCCGGAACCACACACGCAGCTGTGCCGCTGTATCCTCATGGCTCTCTGAAGGCTTTTTCTGCAGTCCTCGGAACCTTCGACGGTACAGCTCCGGCGTGAGTTGGTACCTCCGGATCAGCGCTGCTTTAACAGACTCATAGTCCTGGTCAACTGGCAAATTGGCGTAAGTGTCCAGGGCTTTTCCCCTCAACCGGGGGGGCCAGGTAACGGACCCAATCCGTCTGTGGTAGCTGATACTGCTTACACACTTTCTCAAAGGCCCGCAAGAACGAGTCCAAATCCCCGTTTGTTTCAAGGAATCAGAGCCTTGGTACTTGGGCTTCTGGAGTGTGTGCAGTGACAGAAGGTGCCTGCTGGGAGAGCTCCATTCTTTTGAGCTCAAGCTGATATTGCCGTTCTCGTTCTGCAGCTTCACGATCGGCCTGCCGTTCTGCAGCTTCCTGAAAGCGGCACAACACCTGCAGGTATGTGTTAGGGTCACTGGTGCCTACTTGCTGCAGGACCATTTGCCAGTGTGAAGCCATTCCTCCCACAAGACTGGGGCTACTGGCCTCTCCTGGTGAAGTAATCTTTGGGACCGGGCTGCTTGCTGTACTTCCTGGCCTAGCCCCAAAATCAGGACTCTGCTCTGCATAGCTGTGGCTGCCTCCATTTCAGCCATACGCTCAGGATCTCCAAAAGCCTGGTTCAGCAGTTCTGGAGATCTGCTTCTGAGCCCACTAGCCATCCACTGGTATTTGCCAAATAAAAGATAGGATAGAATACAAAGAGTAAGGAAGGGGAACAGCACTGTATCAAACTTTCACTGTATCTTAATGCTTGCTTTAATACCGAGCTTGTCTCATAGGATTACTACAATCCCCAGTGTTTGAGTGATAAAGGTCACCAACACACGCTGTTTATCCTAAGATCCCACTATGCTGCCACCAATGTGAAAGATCCTCAGTGCGCCAACACCGCTTTGGCTCACACCTGAGTCTTCTTTCATAAAAAACCACACTCACCGCCAGTGAGTGTTGGGTTCACAAGATAAATACAAGACAAGCTTTCTAAATTTTATATATTTATTAACCCCTAAATGGGTCGGTATTAACATCTAACACATGCAGTTCAGAAAAGATATGCAGATATATGCAAGCATTAACAGTTACTAGTTACAAGATACAGTGCAATGAAATAAAAGGGCATAAAAGTGAAATAGTTACTTTACCACACAGCTCCTTGATGTGGTTCTGTAGTCCAACATTCACACATGCTCTGATATGTGTGAATAACCAGTGGAGGCTCTTAGCATGTGGCATCAACACAACAATCCAGCCTGCATGCTCCTCACAGTATTCCAATAGTCTCTCACAAGTCTGTCTGTAATCTCCTGTAGTCTGCCTGTAAAAACTCCCCCACTGGCCTCTTACCTCATCTTTTATACCCTTGATGACACCACCCAGAATATGGTCATCAACAACAGCAAGTCTGATTGATTAACGCATTCAAGTCACGATTCTTTGTATGGAGATGAGACCAAGTGAAATGATACAATGTTATCAACCATGTCTGATCTACCAGCTCAGGTTGACCAATGCATGTTTGTTTGATCACGCAGGGCTGTGTAGGAATTCAATGGAGCCCTGCTGGGATGGATACAAAGCCCTATTGTTCCAGTCCGGCCACTAATGGCAATATACCTATTAGTAGGCTGTGCACATTATGAATAAATGCAAGTAAGAAGGGAGATACTATACCCAGAGATCAAAATACATCTCTGAGTTATAGCCATATTTAAGTGGAATCATCACAGGGATGCAAAGAAAAACCCACACATAACATCAGGACTCTCTGAAAATTATCAGTGTGGCTGTTTCAAGATGCACAATAAGGAGGCACTTGAAGAAAAATGGACTGCATGGTTGAGTTGCCAGAAGAAAGTCATTACTGCGCAAATGCCACAAAGAATCTCAGAATCTCGCCTTCAATATGTCAAACAGCACAGAGACAAGCCTCAAAACTTCTGGAACAAGGTAATTTGGAGTGAAGCGACAAAAATCTAACTTTTTGGCCACAATCATAAACGTTACATTTGGAGAGGTGTCAACAAGGCCTATGATGAAAGCAACACCATTCCTACTGCAAAGCATGGAGGTGGATCACTGATGATGTGGGGATGTGTGAGCTTCAAAGGCACAGGAAACTTGGTCAAAGTTGAAGGAAAGATGAATGCTGCACGTTATCAGCAAATACTGGAGGCAAATTTGCACTAGTCAGCGAGGAAGCTGCGCATGGGACGTACTTGGACGTTCCAACATGACAAGGATCCAAAACACAAGGCCAAGTCGACATGTCATTGGCTACAGCAGAAGAAAGTGAAGGTTCTGGAGTGGCCATCTCAGTCTCCTGACCTCAATATCATTGAGCCACTCTGGGGAGATCTCAAGCGCGCAGTACATGCAAGACAGCCCAGGAATTTACAGGAAATGGAGACTTTTTGCCAAGAAGAATGGGGAGTTTTACCATTTGAGAAAATAAAGAGCCTCAACTACCACAAAAGACTTCAAGCTGTCATTGATATTAGAGGGGGCAATACAAGGTATTAAGAACTGGGGTATGTGAACTTTTGAACAGGGTCATTTTGATGTTTTTGGTTGTCATTATGATTTAAAAAGAGAAAACACAGAAGTTTGACAATAAATCTCTTCAACCAACCACTAACCATGAGTGGAGAAAAAGTTTTTGTTTTATCATTCAGATTCTCTGAAAAAAGGCCAAAAAAACAAAAAATCTGCCGGGGTATGTAAACTTTTTAGCACAACTGTATAAACAAAAGAGGAGGAAAAACGTGTCTGTTTTTCACTTTTCATTTTTTTTTTATTTAATAACACAAAGTGCTACTAAAAAACTTAATAAAATAGTTTTTACTCTCCGTTACAGTAATTTTTATTTTGTATGGTGTCGTCGGGGGTGGGGCTATAACCTTTAATAAGGGCGTTTTATTGGCGTATTATTTTATTTATTTTTTAAATTATTTTATTTACATTTTTTTTTTTAACTTTTCTATTTATTTATTTTTTTTATTTTTTTTTTACATTGTGTCCCCATAAAGTCATAATGGGGACATTTGATCACTTTTTTTTTTGTTGGGGTGGCTGATTTCCCCTGTAACTGGGGCTGGTACATTTAGCCCCAGTTGCAGGAGGAATACAGGCTCCTGCATGTTTCTTGCACATTACTATAGAGCTGATCTGGGTCCTGTAGGACCCAGCAGCTTTAACAGACTTTGATTCCGGCGGATCATGTGACTGCCGGGTCAGAGGGGAGCCGCAAGATGGCGGCGCCAATAGCGCTGTATACATCGCTCATTGAGCGCTGTATACACAGTGATCGGGAAGTCTTCTCTTTGGGAGCTCCGGCTGAAGTTACAGCCGGCTCCCCATTTCAGCAGCTGCACGATTTTGTGCAGCTGCTGAGTTCTGCTTGGACGTACCGGTATATCCTTGCAGAACTAGACAACCACCTTCCGGACGTAAAAACCCAATGGCCGGTCCGGAAGTGATCAAGGAGGGCCTTTCACCTCGTCCAACAAGTCCAGCTTTTTACATCAGTTCATACGCTTTGCTCCATTGATTCTGGCACAGTTGGATTTTTTTTCTCTAGCCCCAACCTTTCCCAAGCAATCAATACTGTTAGTTTTAGTGCCTGATATGCTATTTATCTCTGTACTGTTAGGAGGGCGGGGTCAGACACGAGAAGGCAAGGAGTGTGATTGGAGTTCTGAATCACGCACACTGCCTGACACTGCCCTTCTAGCATTACAGAGCTTATCCCCTTCCCGACATCCGCTGTAATAGAATGGCGTAGCAGGGAAGGACTTCCCACATACCACTGTGCTATTATGGCTGACACTTTTTTCTAATGCCTGTGGTCGCCACGGCATCTCTCGGGTTTTATTATCTAATGTACCCCCGGGGTCTGATCAGTTACCCTGAGTCTGCCCGCCACATACCTGGTTCGTCCTGCCCATAATGGCGGCTGTGAGCCTATGCGTCTGCATAGGCTGACAGCCTCCTATACACTGATATTGTGTGGAGTGTGTATTGCCTGGTATACCTATTGAACCAGAGATCAGAAGATCACAGATTCAGGTCCCCTATTGGGACAAAAAAAGTGTAAAAAAAAAAAAAAAAAAAAAGTTTAAACATGGTAAAAAAAGAATAAATGAATAAATCCTATTTTCCCATATAAAATGTTTATTATTTGAAAAAAAAACAGTACATATTTGATATCACCACATCCGTAAAGACCCAAACAATAAAATTAAAACATTATTTAACCCACACAGTGAATACTATAAAAAACAAAACAAAATGGTATCAAGATAAAACACAGCTTGTTCCACAAAAAATAAGCGCTCAACCAGCTTTGTCAACAGAAAAATAAAAATGTTATGCCTTTCAGAAGATAATGATGCAAAAATAATTGATTTTTTTTTCCCTGAATTGAATTTTATTCTGCAAAATTAGCAAGACATAAAAAAAACATAAATTAGGTATCGCTGTAATTGTGCCAGCACATAGCACAAAGGTAACATGTTACTGATGCTGTATGATGAATGGCAAAATATTTAAATATTAAAAAGCAGTGCCAGATTTGATATATATATATTTTTTTAAATCTTACCCAGAAACAGGTAATAAAATTTAAACACCTCAAAATGGTGTCATTAATATGTACATCTCATCCTGCAAACATCAAGCCTTCATATGGTCTCATCGCCATAAAATAAAAAAATATATATAGCTTGCACAATGTGACCCCAAAACTCACCAAATCATTAGTACAAAAATAGCTCTGGCAAGAAGGAAATGTATAAGCTGTGTGAGTGTATATCAGGGTACACCACAGATTTAGAGCTTACAAGGGAAAATACACCAGCACCGAACCCCTAGAATCCCTCCCCCCTCCTCCAGCTTGTGTCATAGGAGCTAGTGGGAAAATAGTGTGGGATTTGGTGTACCCAATGTACTCCGTACAGTTTACATAATCACTTCTGGGAAACTAATGCTCACTACACCACTTGATAAATTCTTTGAGGGATGCAGTTTTCAAAATGGGGCCACTTTCAAACAGTGCTTCTTCTCTACTGTATCCTGCATGCAGGACTTCATCTTCTGTTACAAAAGTAAACAAACATGATGGAAGATAGCTTCTGTCATGTTGTTTACATTAGTGTCAATGGTAACGGACACAGAATCAGTCTGTGATCCGTTCTCTGTGACATTTTAATGTCTGTTGCTATCATCCTATGACGGAAGACAGCAACGGATATTGGTAGCAGTAGTGTGAACTCCGGTTAAGACGAAGTACAATGCATTATGAAAAAAACTCTCAAAATCACTTTGGTGAGTTTAAGTGTTACAAAGTTATTATCGCATGAATTGATGTCAGATTTGAAAAATCTAAATAAAAAACTGGCTGCAGCGGAAAGGGGTTAAATAGGTCATCAGACATCAAAACTACCTGCGCTATCTGCTCAGGAACGGAAGAGGCTAGAGAGAAAATTTTAACTGTGATGGGACCAGTGGAGCGGCACCTATTAAAAAATGCTAAGAATTTGAATTAGTGGAGATGGTGAAAGGTCCTGTTTAAACTCTTTTAACAAAGCAGAGGGAAAGCTCAGGCGAGATGGTAGCCCCCATTATAATGTACAGGAAGTAGAATAAAAAAAAAATCTACAATTAGAAAATAAAAACAGATTAGAAAAAAAGTGATGAGTGCAGAGTTATGTACGCCCCCATTTCCTGGCCCCCACACAGCATAACGCCCCATTTACACACACTATAATATCCCAAAGTGGGCTCCACATAGTATAATGTCCCAAAGTGGCCCCTGCACACAGTATAATCTCACAGGTCCTGTGGCAGCCTCTATGACTGCTTTGGCGGTATTTGCGCCACTGGATAGGTAGATAGATAGATAGATAGATAGATAGATAGATAGATAGATAGATAGATAGATAGATATGTACGTACATATCTACACAGTTATACATGGAAGAACATCTGCATTTCCTTTCTGCAGATTTCTGTATTTATGACTATATGTAATTGCCCTTTCTTTTGTTAATTTCTACAGTTATGACAGGCAAGTTGACCTTGTCACCATAGTGATAACATATGCCAGGTATGAGCCTGGAGTCGTTGTGGCTTCATTCATCTGTTGAACCCTCCAATTTCTTTTCTCTATGGCATTCCAGTGAGTGATGTCACCAGAAGTAAAAACCTTTCGCTTCACAACCAAATTAATTTTTTTTTTCAATGGGTTCATTTTAATTACATTAATGCCTTATGCAGGAGATCCATTAAAACAAGGTCAGAAACAGTAATTGCATATCCATTGCAGCATCTTCATAGCAATTTTCTTTATACTAAGATACTATTTCTTAGTATCTGCTGACATATGTGTATTTGAATAGAAAGTAAGCTACCTTAGTTGCAGTAAATTCTCAGCCAATATTAGAGTGAGATTAGTTAAAGGGGTTGTCCGAGACTGGGAGCCGCAATAGGGCATCAGGTTTCTGGTGTAAAGATTTTTTTTGCTCATATCTCTACTTGAACTTTGTGCAGTCTTTGAGCTTGTACAGTATAATGTACTGGTGAAGCTTGCAGAAGTAAGATTTCAGCTCTGGACTATAATAAATGCATTTTAAACAAGCCATCTTTTCTACATTTTTCAGCCGTAGTGACAATCTTGTCAAGGATAAAAGGTTCATACATGCCCCCATCTGCTCTGATGCACTGAATATGGATGCCTGAACCTCTGAATGGTAAAAATGCAAGTGCATCTGTAGAATTTCACTTTTGTCTGATTTAAAAATTGTACATCTCAGCCAGTTGTAGAGGCCAAAGTAAAAGGCGACTGATAATGTGATTATTCCCATTTTAGCATATGCCACTGCCTGGAATAATGTACTCTATGGAGTAACAACATCTAGCTTTGAATGCCTATCTCTCATTGACAGTGGGGCAGACACTTGATCGCTTGGGATTGTGTGACAGCTGCCTCAGTGACATCTGATTCTGAGGTAACACAATAAGTTAGCTATGGAGCCAGCAATTTAACTCTTTGAGAACAGATGGCAAAGACTACATCATTTGTGTTCAATGAATTTGATTATATTTTTTTCTTTGCTTTTAATGTCTTCCTTTGTCGCTCTTTTCCTATTTGTATCTAATTTGAGATACAGCACAGTATTGTTGGAGCCTTGAGGCACCTTGGACTATTCCTGGTCAGACCTACAATCCCATCATGTCCGTTGCAACAGTGCTTAAAATAACCAGTGAAGCAAGAATTGTGTTTTAAAACCATTCCATAGCTATTCACATAACATGAACAGAAATAAAAGTACTGACAACTAATTTGTCCAAAGAACATACAATGGGGAAGGTTTATGAAGACTGTCGTTATCAACGTAAGTCTTCAAAACCCCATCGCTGCAGGATGCTGCACCTTATTTATAGCTGGCATATGATTCCCAATTTCTTTATGCCAGATTTCTGGCGTACATGTTGATACATTTTTCCCTGCTCACGCCACACACCCTTTTGTGCGGAAGTGGCCAAGGGGGTGCAGTAGTAAAAATGTGGCAATTTTTTGTACAAATTATCCTAGATCAAGCAGGACAGTTACATGTCAGATACTTTATTGCTATTGTGGATGGAGGGTCCTGATTTTAACTGTATCTGTGTCTTCTGGATGAAGATATAGTTGAATACAATGGTGGAGCACAGACTGCAGACAGCTCCATAGGAATGGAGCAAAGTATTTTTTTTTTTCATTTGTATAATTGGGGGGGAGCTATTTGGGGGGACATTATACTGAGTGGGGTCCACTGATAGGACATTCATCTAAGTGGGGTCACTAAGGTAGTATTATACTGTGCAGGGGGGTTTAGTGCAATGACTAAATAACTAGATGAAGCTGCTCCCCATCCCCCGTAACTAGTTAAGGTATATTTGCATATGCTGATCTAAGGTTTTAAAACTTGACATTTCAGCAGTTTAGGGTGGAAAAAAACCCTTGACAGGTTCCCTTTAATGCAAGGCTATCAGCTATCTAATATGTATGACTACCTATAATAGATTCTATAGTCCTTTAAAAAAAATGATAATAGACTTTTTATTTGGGAGACAAATTTGTGGCTGTGAGCTTAGCTGAAAAGTGATGAAGAATTGGCTTTTCATAAAAAGGCCACCAAAAATTATCCATTTATGAGAGCAGAAAGCCGTACTGACATTGCATTAGTTTTGGAAGACACAATAGTTGGATTGTTTCATTTATTTTCTGTTTATTATGCCAATGGAGTGGCAGTGCCACCTATAGAAATTGAAGAAAGATTTGTAGCACACTGTCAGCGTGCCTGCCACTTGAAAAGTGAAAAATTGACTTCATCAAAAAGCCACCAAAAATTGTCCCTTTATGGGAGCAGACGTCGCACAACTGAGTGACAATTACAAGATTTGAAGAAAAACACTATCAGCATGCCTGGCCTGCCATCTGAAAAAGCTAGAATATCTTCGGAAATGGAAAGGATTCTGACTCTGAAAACAACACTTGGTAGGCAGAAAAGAACCTGTATTATCCTGCCTGTTATCCCTGTATGGGACCAAATGCCACATTATTATTATGTTGGCAGAGTAGCTGGCCTTTCTCACAAAACTGATCATCATGACTCCATTGTGTCTGTGGTTTGCTTTATGCAGTAATCATATACTGCTGCTCAAATTGACACTCCAGCATATGTCACTCAACTGTGCCACTCGAAGTGAGCTTCATCTTTCATCCATGAAATGAGGGAGGGGAGTGTAATTGGCTTGTCCTGGTGAAGTTGGGATTGGGAAATTGTCCAGTGTGAAGGACCTGGAGGAGGCGGATGGGTCCTGCCTGGTGTTGAAACTGTTCCTGCCCTGCACCTATGAGGTGATGTCAGTACTAGAAAGCCACAGGCCTTGCTGTGTTTCTAGACTGTGACCTCTGACACTCAAGACATTGACTTGGGCCATGACAGCTATGTATTTCCCCTTCCCATAAGTGCTGCTCCATGTTTTGATGGTGGCGTGTACCTTTCCCCACATGGACATTTACAAAGAGAGGTCCACATGGTGGTATCAAGCAGGCAGCTAGGTAAACTCCATTGAGATAGTTATCAGTTGGAGAAATGCAGTGGATTCCACTAAGTGGCACGGCAGTGACTGCATTGCCAGTAACTTGGTCAGGAGGGAGTTAAAGTTACACACCAGCCAGAAGACTGGGTGCAGATTGCTGTTACTGAACACACATTCCTTTATGGATGATGGCTGACATTGGCGTGGAGGAGCAGGAGGAGGAGAAGCAGATGGTGATGATAATAATGAATGATAATGACAATGACGATGTGCTAGGTGTGGATGTCACCTGCCTACAAAGATGATCATGGGGAGAAGGAATTGAATGGTCTTGCTCACTTGGTGCCACTGCCAATTCCATTTTGCCAAATATGCTGGTGATGCCATTTCATGTGTGTATTGAGAGTTCTAGTTTCTACAGTTGTGCCTGTATGCCCATGGCTAATTATCTGCTTGCAGATCTTGCACCTTGCCATCGATTTGTCATTTGGTAATGTACAAAAATTCCCATATTGGAGATGACCACATGTAACTGCTGTTGCCAAAACTAACGGAAGTGGAAACATGTCTGCCAGTGCCACCACTGCCTGAGTTTGCCTTAGAACTACCCCAGGCAGGTCTTTTGGATTTGGGGGCTGCACATCAGGTGTAATTCTTCCTATTGCAGCTGTCACTAACCTCGTCCTGTGATGTTACCCTGACCTGGTTACCAGGTCTTACCTGTAATAGAATCATTATTGGATTCTATTCATCTAATCATTTTCCCCACTTTTTTTGTGGCTCATCACGGCAATGGGATTCATCTATGCTCTGACAATTCCTAAGAGATTTTCAGTAGCACACCCCCTGCCACTACTACCTCCAATAACACTCATGTTTTCCACTTTTACCTTCTTTACATCAAAAAAACAATGGTAGTTCTCATTCAACTAATCAAAAATCGGAAGAAGTTGAAGCCTTGGGCTATGAGGAATATCTCTCTCAGCAGATGCCACATAACATGTCTAAGAGGCAGGATTCCTCGAAACGTTTTGGCAAGGAATTCTCTTCTAGCCTTTCCTTTTTATGGCTTTTTAAATAAATAATTTTAAAAGTTATATTTTATTTTATGGTGCTGGATTCTACACATTGTTTTTTTTTTTCACCTTAATACCCTGAGATTCCAAGGGTTAACTTCCGTAGATGACTGAACTGCATTACAACAAGGGTGAGCTGTAATACTTTTTCTTTTTCTTCACAATTTAACTGTCCTTTCTGTGTATGTGTAATTCTGTATTAGAGTAGGAATGCAGCAGCCTCAACCTCAAACAGCAGCACATCTATTCCCTCACTCCTATCTACTGATTTCTATCACTAATCTGCCTGTGTAATTGCTTGAATCTGACTAAATTCTCCAATTCCAACTATTGCTTGCAAAGTTTTCAGAACTCTGCTCTGTATGATGCAGTGAGATGAATTACAGATTCTTCGCTGATTCCACCATTACTGCAACTTTTTTTGTGTGGACTCCACGGTACCCACAAAAGTGGTAAGATGCTTCTCTAACAGCAAACCATGGATTAATTCTGATATAAAAGCACTACTCAAGGAGAAAAAGAAGGCATTCAGGGCAATAGACAAGGAGGGGCTTAGGGGTGTACAAAAAGAGCTGAGGCGTCAAATCAGGAAGGAAAAAGCCAATTATAAGGAAAAAATGGAAAAGCAAATGCAAAGCAAAAACATCAGTGCAATCTGGAAAGGTCTTAAATAAATTTCTGGTCATAGACAGCCTATCTCCCAGGTAGAAGGAGATGTTAATTGGCTTAACGAACTAAATTTATTGTTCAATAGATTTGACCACACACCAGCTCCTCCTACTGTTATTTCTCACCAGACCAGTAAATCCAGCAATCAGTCATCATCTGGCTACATTCTGAGCTTCACATGTGCCCAGGTGAGAAAGGAGCTGGAAAAGATCAAAGCTGGGAAAGCCTCTTGGCCAGATGGCATCAGTGCAAGGCTAATTAAAACTTGCGGGTACCAGCTGTGTGGTATTATTACATATATGTTTAATACTGAGCCTGAAGCTGGAAATGGTATCAGAACTGTGGAAATTTTCTTGTGTGGTACCGGTTCCAAAGACACCTCATCCTATGGACCTTAAAGACTACAGACTCGTAGCACTGACATCCCACCTGATGAAGATCTTAGAGAGATTGGGGTAGATGATGCCATCATCCACCTTCTGCACAGAGCTCTTTCTCACCTGGAGAAACCAGGGAACACTGTGAGAATAGTGTTCTTTGATTTCTCCAGTGCTTTTAACACCATACAGCCGGGGCTACTGAGAGACTGGCCCTTGTTGGAGTGGACCACCACCTCTCCAATTGGATCTTAGACTACCTCACAAACCAACCTCAGTATGTGAGAGCCCGGGACTGTGTGTCAGATACCGTAATCTGTAATACGGGTGCACCTCAGGGTACAGTTATTGCCCCTTTCCTGTTCACACTGTACACTGCAGATTTTAGGTGCAACTCATCTAGCTGCTACTTACAGAAGTATTCTGTTGACTCTGCAATAGTAGGCCTCATCACAGATGAAGATGACAGGGAGTACGGAGAATTGAACCGGGATTTTGTGGATTGGTGCTAGCGGAACCACCTTAGGATTAATGCTGGGAAGACCAAGGAGATGGTGGTGGACTTTCGTAAATGCAGATACCCTCCTAAACCAGTGGACATCCAGGGGATGGGCATTGAAATTGTCAACACCTATAAGTACCTGGGTGTGCTCCTCAATAATAAGCTGGACTGGGCAGATAACCTGGATGTACTGTACTGGAAGGGCCACAGTAGGCTCTACCTGCTTAAGAGGCTGAACCTTTGGAGTCCTGGGGGCACTTATTAGGGCCTTTTTCAACTCGGTAGTGGCATCAGCCATCTTCTTCGGAGAGGCGTGCTGGGGGAGTAGCATATCAACCAGGTATAGGAATAGACTCGACAAGCTGACTAGAAGGGCCAGCTCTGTCCTTGGGAGTCCCCTGGACCCTGTGCAGGTGGTGGGTGACAGAAGGATACTGTCCGTGGTGAGCTCCATGCGGGGGAATAACTCCTATCCCATGCATGAGACCGTGATAGCGCTGGGCAGTACTGTCAGTGACCGACTACTTCACCAAAAGTGTGAGAAGGAGAGCTATTGGAAGTCTTTCCTCCCCTCTGCGCTTAGGCTGTACAACCAACACTGACCTAAGTGGAGATGACTCCATACAGAGAACTGAAAGATCTTTAAGTTGTGATATCCTCTCTGCTACTTTTTTTTTTACCTGTACCTCTCTATCTGTACCTACTGTCACTGTAATGCCTCTACCTTGGAGCGTTTTGTATTGTATTGTATTTGTATTGCATATCTTTGCTGCTGTAACAAACTGAATTTCCCCAGAGTGGGACTATTAAAGGATTATCTTATCTTATCTTACTAGCTTGTGAAGATGCTTGCAGCACCTTATACAGTATATATGACATCAGCACTGTAAGGTCTCCACCTACCACTGTCTATTGGCTGATAGCCTAATGTCAGGTGGTGCTAGAACGTCATAGTCTGAGTCACACATATGTCTCTTCTGTATTTCCTTCTCAAACATGTGGCGGTGGCCATTTTAGTTTATCCAAGACAAATCGCCATTTGTTCGGTTTTGTTTAAAAACTTTTGCTGTCTTTTGCTATGAGGCCCCATCACTTGCATGTTCCTGGTTCTGACTTCTTAAGGTGGGTTTAAACCATTACAGAGTGAGATGGACATTAAATGACCGATGTCGACGGAGCCACCTCCGCTTGATGTCTGCCTGCTTTCACCCCCATATAAAAAAAAAACTTTCTTCAGTCAAGTTTTTTTTTAACTTTTCTCATTGAAGAAAAGACGTTTATGGAGGACTTTCTCTTCCATTACAAAAGTAAATAAACATTAAAGGAAGACAGCGTCCATCATGTTTTATACATTATAGTCAATGGGAAAGGAAGCAGATGGAGGGGAGTTCGTCACTTTACTACTGTTAATGTCTGTTGCTCTTATCCTATAATACCCATTGGCTGCTGTGTACAAACACAAACTCATCGTACGCTCAGGATGAAGTCAGTGCATGAAAAAGTGACATCTATTACAGCAGGGACAGAATGATAAGAGTGCAGACTGGTAAATAAAAGTAGGATGTTCTGGTAAGTACTGCACACACAGTTTACTGAAGCAAATGAGCCTTAGTAAGGGGAGCTCTAGAGAGGTACTTTAAGATTTAGACTGGATTTGTGTTGGTTCCAAGAGTAAAGTATGCAATATGGTTTCATTGGAAGTTCACATACAGCATTGGCCACTGAAATAAAACATCTCTTCATAATGAAGTGTGAATGTAAAACATTGATATGTCTTTAATTGATATCATTGCTATAAATAGCACGTTTCTAAGGTCCTTCAGTGCACCTTTGCAATAGACAGTAAATCAGATGAAGGAATCTGTGTGTTAAGGACAGGGTCCATAGTAAAAGTAGGGTGTAAGACAAGACATGAGCAATATCACTGGCAGGGATGCTAATAGGACGTAGGAGTATGCACCTCTCAGTCATAAACAGTTTGGTTGTCACATTTAATAGATGAAACAGCTGTAATCTAAGAGGGAGTTCAGGAGATTTTATGAATACCTGATACAAATCTAAAATGGCACATAAACTAAGGATATACTAGGAAAATATTAGTGGAAGGTGCAGATTTTCTACAGACCATAAAGTTAACAGTAAGGTTAGAACTGACTGCTTGTATAGAGGAAAAGGACCTGCTTGGAAATTGCCATCACCTATGATTTAAACACACCCGCACATAATACATTCTATCTTTAGTTGTGCAGTGTATACATCAGTGTCTTCCCTATCCCTTATATCACATATATACATATGTGCTTCTGCACTTGGCAAGTAGGACTTCTTCCTGTTTTAAAAGCATAATACCCAATTCTAAACTTCCTTGTGAAACATGAAACATTAAATACTCAAAGCCCACAATAACAATACCGATTTTTATTTCCACACTTCATATATTTGCTTACAGACTGCAAGCCTAAAGTTGGCCATAAACATAAGATAAAAGTCAGTGAAAGTCAACATCTTTCAGGGAAAGACAGATGGGACATGTGGGATTTCAGCATGCCTGGTCCTTTGTTTCTATGGAGACAAGTCAACACCAGAACCCTTCTCCTCCTATTGAAGCAAGCATGCACACTCAGCCAGGCTAAGTATGTCAGTTTATGATAAAGATGGGAGAAATAGCTGTTGCAAAGTAGCATTTTTCTGATACCTATTGTGAAAGATCCTCAGTGCGCCAACACCGTTTTGGCCACCCCTGAGTCCTCTTTCATATAAAAAACACACTCACCGCCAGTGAATGTCGGGTTCACCAGATAAATACAAGACAACCTTTCTAAATTTTATATATTTATTAACCCCTAAATGGGTCGGTATTAACATCTAACATATACAGTTCAGAACAGATATGCAGATATATGCAAGCATTAACAGTTACTAGTTACAAGATACAGTACAAATAAAATAAAAGGGATAAAGATGAAATAATTACTTTACCACACATGTCCTTGATGTGGTTCTATAGTCCAACACTCACACATGGCATGTGTGAGTCACCAATGGAGGCTTCTTGGCATGTGGCATTAACTCCTAGCATGTGGCATCAATAGAATAATCCCGCCTGCATGCTTTTCACAGGAATCTCAGCATTAGTCTCTCTGTAATATCTCTCAGTCTCTTGTAGGCTCATCATCGTCAGCAGCAGCATTCCAACCTGCCTGCTCATAGTAGCATCTCAGTCAAAGTCTGTAATATCCTGTAGTCTGTGATGGTCTGCCTCAACTCCATAGCATAATCTCCATAGCATCATCTCCATAGCATAATCTCCATAGCATCATCTCCATAGCATAATCTCCATAGCATCATCTCCAAGCATAATCTCCTCCCACAGACCTCTTACCTCATCTTTTATACCCTATATGCCACCCCCCAGAATGAGGTCACCGGCAACAGTAAGTCTGATGAGTTAATGCAATCAAGTCCAGATCCTTTGTAAAGAACTGAGACCAAGTGAATTGATACAATGTTATCAGGCAGGTCTGATCAACAGCCCAGGCTTGAACAATGCACTATTGTTTCTTTGATCACTCAGGCCTGTATAGGAGTACAATGGAGCCCTATTGTACCAGTGTTGCCACTACTGCCAATATACACCTAGGCTTATAGCTGCGCACAGTATGAATAAATGGAACTAGAGAGAAATACGCTACCCAGAGACCGAAATACCGCTCTGAATTATAGCCACACTTAAGCAGAATCATCACACCTCCCACTTTAGATGGGGCTTGAAGGAAGTAGGGGCCTACGCCCCTCTTCTGAAAGCACCTCCGCCTCCAGCTTCTCCGGCCCTGGCCCCAAGGCTTTCTCACCTCCCCCCGGGGTCCCAGCAGACTCGGGCCTTGTCAGACTCTAAGGGTGGTTGAGCACCACGCGCCTTCAATATGTCCAGACTAGGGTCAGCTTGGACAGCATCTCTGAACTCTTGTCTGGAGTGAGACAAAAGAGAGGTGCATGTTACATAGCTGCCGGACCCTTCTGGCTCTCTAGTCTAACTAGGGACGCTTCTAAGGCCCAGGCTCTGAGCCACGTACACTTGGCTACCTACTGCCTGTTCTGGGTCTGCTTTCTGAGTGCGGGCATCCCGTAGCTTTACACTCCTGACCCCAGGTCTTTGGGATACCAGTTTAGAGACCCCATCCCGGCTGTCTCTCAGGGTCTCTCTCACACTAGCCGCTAGTTGGGAGAGTTCTAGGGGATTCTGCACCTCCCCCTTTGCTTCCAAGCCTACATCCTGTCCCTCCTGTACTTGGGTGGGTGATGGTGATACCTTGGGCAAATGACTGAGATCATGCTTCCCCAAAACATCCCCCCACAATACATTGACAGGTAATACATTGGACATACCCCCTTCTTGGATCACACCTCCAGTACCCCATGCCATCTGCACTTGGGCCATGGGCGCTCCTGGAATAGAACTGGACAGAAGAGACGTGTATGTCTCATACCGGCTGGACTCCTCCGGCTTCAAGGGAGTGAGGCTAGTCATGGTGGTCTCAGCACCGACTCCAGGTGGTGTAGGCAATGGTTCAAGGGTCGGAACGCCCTCCACCCTTGTAGCACTCTGGCTGCGGGCTAACACCGCACTACCAGCAACCGTCCCTCACCTGGATCGGCCATGAGATCCACATAGCCTACCTGACCATCTGGCACATGGTCAGCAGTTGGGTGCTCATCGGATACACTGGGCGAAATAGCAGAAGTCGCTTCCAGTGACTCAGAAGAGCTATCCTGTACACTTTCACAACAAGCATTGGCAATTACATTGACAGTACATTCATTAGCAATTGTTAATTCACACCGGGCCTCAATGAGATCTGTGGTAGACAGATTAACAAGCTGGGAGGGCGACGCCCCCGCAGATGTAGGTGTGTCTACAGACAAAGTCTCACTGGCTCCTAGCACGGGAGTGAACAAAGCATCAATAACGTTTGTACTGAGCTGGGTTGCAGGAAGTTCAGTTGCATCTTCCATGCTCTCAGCTGAAGGCAACTCATTATCATTTACATTGACTGCCATGGGAAGTATCTCAGAGAGGGGGTTACGGGCCCTCTCTGCAGATATGACAGACACATTATCAACATTAGTCATAGACAGTTTATCACAGTAAATTGGGTTGCTCCCCACCCCATATTGGGACATCATAGGTCCTAAATCACTTCCCAACAGTACATTAGCAGGCAAATCAGTCAATAGTCCCACAGTCCGCATTCCTTTTCCTGCACCCCCGTCCACATACACAGATGGGCCACCTGCTGTGGCTTGGGAAGCAGGGAAGTTCTCAGGGCGGTTGGGGCACTCCTCCTTGAAATGTCCTGTCTGGTTACAGGCATGGCCCCGCCGCACCTCCCCTTGGGATTTGGGGAAGGTCACTAGGGTGCCCAGAGTTCTTGGGACAGGGGAGGGACCACCCGGGGCATAGTTTGTCTCACCCGACCTGACGACAGACGGCTGTGGTGACCTCCGGCCTGGCTTCTCCTTCCAACTTGAGGGTCTGTGCAGGGTTGTTGGAGTTTGCGCCTGCTGGGAGAGCTCCATCCTTTTGCGCTCAAGCTGATACTGCCGCTCAGCCTGCCTTTCTGCTGCCTCACGATCGGCCTGCCGTTTTGCTGCCTCACGATCTGCCTGCCGTTCTCGTACTGCGGCCTGCCGTTCTCGTTCTACAGCTTTCTGAAAACAGTACAACGCCTGCAGGTATGTGTTAGGGTCACTGGTGCCTACTTGCTGTAGGGCCATTTGCCAGTATGAAACCATTTCCCCAAGGCTGGGGCTACTGGCCTCTCTCTGGTGAAGTAATCCTTGGGACTGGGCTGCTTGCTGCACTTCCTGGCCTAGCTCCAAAATTAGGACTCTGCATGGCTGTGGCTGCCTCCATTTCAGCCATACGCTCAGGATCTCCAAAAGCCTGGTTCAGCAGTTCTGGAGATCTGCTTCTG
Source organism: Leptodactylus fallax (assembly GCA_947044405.1). NCBI lineage: Eukaryota > Metazoa > Chordata > Amphibia > Anura > Leptodactylidae > Leptodactylus > Leptodactylus fallax. The sequence goes on along the minus strand of CAMRHE010000165.1, from coordinate 4,148,884 downwards.
AGCCCACTAGTCATCCACTGGTATTTGCCAAATAAAAGATAGGATAGAATACAAAGAGTAAGGGAGGGAACAGCACTGTATCAAACTTTCACTGTATCTTAATGCTTGCTTTAATACCGAGCTTGTCTCATAGGATTACTACAATCCCCAGCATGTGAGTGATAAAGGTCACCAACACACGCCGTTTATCCTAAGATCCCACCACGCTGCCACCAATGTGAAAGATCCTCAGTGCGCCAAACCGCTTTGGCTCACACCTGAGTCCTCTTTCATATAAAAATCACACTCACCGCCAGTGAATGTCGGGTTCACCAGATAAATACAAGACAACCTTTCTAAATTTTATATATTTATTAACCCCTAAATGGGTCGGTATTAACATCTAACATATACAGTTCAGAACAGATATGCAGATATATGCAAGCATTAACAGTTACTAGTTACAAGATACAGTACAAATAAAATAAAAGGGATTAAAGGTGAAAAAATTACTTTACCACACATGTCCTTGATGTGGTTCTATAGTCCAACACTCACACATGGCATGTGTGAGTCACCAGTGGAGGCTTCTTGGCATGTGGCATTAACTCCTTGCATGTGGCATCAATAGAATAATCCCGCCTGCATGCTTTTCACAGGAATCTCAGCATTAGTCTCTCTGTAATATCTCTCAGTCTCTTGTAGGCTCATCATCGTCAGCAGCAGCATTCCAACCTGCCTGCTCATAGTAGCATCTCAGCCAAAGTCTGTAATATCCTGTAGTCTGTGATGGTCTGTCTCAACTCCATAGCATAATCTCCATAGCATAATCTCCATAGCATAACTCCATAGCACTCTCCATAGCATAATCTCCTCCCACAGACCTCTTACCTCATCTTTTATACCCTTTATGCCACCCCCCAGAATGAGGTCACCGGCAACAGTAAGTCTGATGAGTTAATGCAATCAAGTCCAGATCCTTTGTAAAGAACTGAGACCAAGTGAATTGATACAATGTTATCAGGCAGGTCTGATCAACAGCCCAGGCTTGAACAATGCACTATTGTTTCTTTGATCACTCAGGCCTGTATAGGAGTACAATGGAGCCCTATTGTTCCAGTGTTGCCACTACTGCCAATATACACCTAGGCTTATAGCTGCGCATAGTATGAATAAATGGAACTAGAGAGAAATACGCTACCCAGAGACCGAAATACCGCTCTGAATTGTAGCCACACTTAAGCAGAATCATCACACCTATCATTTACAGTCATATGAAAAAGTTTGGGCACCCCTATTAATCTTAATCATTTTTAGTTCTAAATATTTGGGTGTTTGCAACAGCCATTTCAATTTGATATATCTAATAACTGATGGACACAGTAATATTTCAGGATTGAAATGAGGTTTATTGTACTAACAGAAAATGTGCAATATGCATTAAACCAAAATTTGACCGGTGCAAAAGTATGGGCACCTCAACAGAAAAGTGACATTAATATTTAGTAGATCCTCCTTTTGCAAAAATAACAGCCTCTAGTCGCTTCCTGTAGCTTTTAATCAGTTCCTGGATGAAGGTATTTTTGACCATTCCTCTTTACAAAACAATTTCAGTTCAGTTAAGTTTGATGGTCGCCGAGCATGGACAGCCCTCTTCAAATTATCCCACAGATGTTCAATGATATTCAGGTCTGGGGACTGGGATGGCCATTCCAGAACATTGTAATTGTTCCTCTGCATGAATGCCTGAGTAGATTTTGAGCTGTTTTTTGGATCATTGTCTTGCTGAAATATCCATCCCCGGCGTAACTTCAAATTCGTCACTGATTCTTGTACATTATTCTCAAGAATCTGCTGATACTGAGTTGAATCCATGCGACCCTCAACTTTAACAAGATTCCCGGTGCCGGCATTGGCCACACAGCCCCAAAGCATGATGGAACCTCCACCAAATTTAACAGTGGGTAGCAAGTGTTTTTCTTGGAATGCTGTGTTTTTTTGACGCCATGCATAACGCCTTTTTGTATGACCAAACTCAATCTTTGTTTCATCAGTCCACAGGACCTTCTTCCAAAATGAAGCTGGCTTGTCCAAATGTGCTTTTGCTTACCTCAGGCGACTCTGTTTGTGGCGTGCTTTCAGAAACGGCTTCTTTCGCATCACTCTCCCATACAGCTTCTCCTTGTGCAAAGTGTGCTGTATTGTTGACCGATGCACAGTGACACCATCTGCAGCAAGATGATGCTGCAGCTCTTTGGAGGTGGTCTGTGGATTGTCCTTGACTGTTCTCATCATTCTTCTTCTCTGCCTTTCTGATATTTTTCTTGGCCTGCCACTTCTGGGCTTAACAAGAACTGTCCCTGTGGTCTTCCATTTCCTTACTATGTTCCTCACAGTGGAAACTGACAGGTTAAATCTCTGAGACAACTTTTTGTATCCTTCCCCTGAACAACTATGTTGAACAATCTTTGTTTTCAGATCATTTGAGAGTTGTTTTGAGGAGCCTATGATGCCACTCTTCAGAGGAGATTCAAATAGGAGAACAACTTGCAATTGGCCACCTTAAATACCTTTTCTCATGATTGGATACACCTGGCTATGAAGTTCAAAGCTCAGTGAGGTTACAAAACCAATTTTGTGCTTCAGTAAGTCAGTAAAAAGTAGTTAGGAGTATTCAAATCAATAAAATGATAAGGGTACCCAAATTTTTGCACCGGTCAAATTTTGGTTTAATGCATATTGCACATTTTCTGTTAGTACAATAAACCTCATTTCAATCCTGAAATATTACTGTGTCCATCAGTTATTAGATATATCAAATTGAAATGGCTGTTGCAAACACCCAAATATTTAGAACTAAAAATGATTAAGATTAATAGGGGTGCCCAAACTTTTTCATATGACTGTATGTATGGTCAACTTAATGGTTGAGAATGGTCGAGAATGATCATCATTCATGACCACACATGAATAAAAGAGAACCTTGCTTCTTAATATAGCCGATCACGCAGCCTCAGCTATTTTTGGAGCTCCTGTTCAAGTGGATGGAGAGACTTGCGCATGTGTGGACCCTCTATCATTGACTTGCAGCTATGAATGGGCCCTGTTCTCAAAATACATGTAGATCAGTGAGACCTATGTCTATCAGATATTTATGACATACCTCCTCCCTCAGCTGCTGCTGCTTTTGGCACCTGAAGGCTACCAGAACAGCTGATCTGTGTGGGGTCCAGGTGTTGGACCCCCAAAGGTTACATACTGATGACCTATACTGTGGAAAGGTCATTAGTAGGAAAACTCCATTTGGGGCTGGAAAATCCATTTAACCCCTTATGGACATGCCAAAAAACCACCTAAGGCCAGGGCCTCAAGTGGTGTAAATGCAGCATCCCAGAGGCTACTGCTTTTAATTGTTTGTCATTTGTGCCTCTGGGTTTTGTTGGTTTGTTCCGTTCTATGTTAAATGTGATTGTTATGCAGCTATCCTCTGTATTCCCCCCCCCTTGTTCAAACCTTGCCTTGGTTCAGCCCTGGCCTATCACAGGCCACTGGGCGGGGTTGTAGGGAGACCTAATCTCCCCGGCGACGGTTGGTCTTTAGTCTAGTGTGTGCAGTTAGCTGGAGAAGGTGTGCAGAGTTTCCCTGCCACCAGCTTCTGGACTGAGGCCCAACGGTCAGCCTACAGCCTCAATGAGGAATAACATCAGCCCCAGGCTCATCTAGAGACAGCCCTGACCAAGGGAGAGAAGCTGTCTAAGCTGCTGGAATTATTCGGTGCCGTGCCAGGAGGAGCAGGAGAGGACCCTGACAGGAGTTCCACGTTCGGGCCTAGTATTCAGGTAACCTGATCCCTGTCAGGACTCCCTGTGACTCCATCCCCAGTATACCGGGCTGGGAGAGGCATGAGAGGAGGAGTAGTGGTGGATTACTTTGTGGAGCCTGTAACATCCCTGGGCATCCTCCTAGAACCTAGGCTGGGGGGGATTGGACATTGTACTACTACCCCCATTCAGAAGCTGCCGTTACCTATTTCCAGTTGTTTCAATAAAAACTGTTTCCTGGTTCAACTGCTACCACTGGCTGCCTGAGTCGTGCCTGCTATAACATCAGGGCCCTTCCGACTTCCATCTCAGAGAGGAGAGGTCCCCTCTCCAACTGGAAGTGCCTCGGGGAAAGAACTACTACCACCACCATCCGGTAGTGCTGCAGGACCCCCCTCGACTTTGTCCGGCCCGGGAGTGAGGCTGGAGTGGTTGGTGAGTGTGCTCGTCCTAGTAGGTGGCACATCCTCAGCTACTACAACTCCCATCCTCCGGTCTCCTCCATCTGGGTTGCGGCATAAATGCCCCGATTTCCCTGCCGAGGAAACTCCGCAGAAAAAAACACTGCGTTTTACAGTTCCTGCAAGGGGAATGGGATTATAGCAAATCCCATCCCCACATTGTGGGAAAAATACATGCAGCGGACATGGTACGATTTCCAAAAACGTTGTGGTTTTGGAAATCACAGCATGTTAATTATACTTACAAAAATGCCGACAGTTTCCCTATAGGTGTAATTGAAGCAGAAAGTCCACAGAGGAAACCTCTGCGAACTTTCTGTGAAAAGCAATCTGGGAAAAACCACGATGCGTTGCCGCTGCGATTTTTCCTACAATGCTTTCGTGCTGTGGGACGCTACGTGGGGCCTTAGCCTTAAGGACAATGCCCGATTTTTCAAAAATGACATGTGCCACTTTATGTGTCAATAGCTTTGAGATGCTTTAAAGGGGTATTCCCACGATCATAACCATTTTTTAATTTGTAGATAATTAAAAGTTCAACATTTTTGAAAATATAAGTAATTAAACATTTTGCAGAGTTATAAAGATTTTCTCTAAATATCTTGTGGTCACAAGTTGTTGTCTTGATCGGTTGCCAGTGGTTATGACCATGATTGCGGGACCTTTCTAAGGTCAGAAAATCAGCTATGATTTGCTTATTGTGGCCGGGATATCTTCTAATACATGTAGTGTTCCTGCCTGATAACCCAGCTACAATAAGAAAATCATGGCTGGGTTCCTGACAAGTCCCAGATCATAGAAAGTTTCTGCATTCGTGGTCGTATCCATTAGCAACCGATCAAGACAACAGACTGTTACCACTAAGATAGTTACAGAAAATCTTTAAAACTCTGCATTTTTATCTACTTATATCTGCAAAAATGTTTAATTTTTAATTTCTACCATTACAGATATGATTTTATTCATTGGAATACCCCTTTAACTTACCCAAAGTGATTTTGAGACATTTTTTTTCATAACACTTCATGTTAGTGGTAAACATTGATCAATATTTTATGCATTTATGTATTAAAAAAATTAGAAACGCTCTGCTTTTCTAACAGTCAATACCATCAAAACACATAAATTGCCCCGTTTTCAGAACTGCACCCCTCAAATTATTCAAAACAGCATTTGGGAACTTTGTAAACTCTTTAAGCATTTCACAGTAATTAAAACAATATGGAGGTGAAATTTCATTTTTTTTTCAATAATAAGTTCATTTATAATTATAAGCTGAAAAAATTGAAGAACAAATTGCAAATTCATCTTGAATCACCAAATCAAGAAACTGGAACCATGGATCTTCGTCAGTTAACACAGTCCTAGAAAACATACAACTATTGTCATAAAAAAAAATTGGAACGGTCTTACCAATTTTGCTCGTGGGTTGAAAACAACAAATGTGGGGCCAAAAACTTCACAAAAGCAAGGGAAAAAAAGAATCCAAATTGTTGGGTGCTGGAGGGTATACCCTAACTTTTCCCTAACACCCCAATATAGATTAACTCCCACCCTTACAAGGGCAGTCCCGTTGCTGACCTTAAAAAACCCTAAATATGCCTCTTTCTGACGCGTTTTGCAACCCTAGTTCCGATGCAAGAAGAGCTATAACCCCGTGTGCGGGAGAGCTATGTTCAGTCTCACAGTGATTAGACTAACTGAGTGCTGCGGCTCATAACGCGGCTTCATATAGGACACTATGACGCACTGCCGGGATTCCAACTGTGCGAAGGTAAATACAGGAGTGCTGTGTTGCACGTGCATCTGACAGCTCATTCTACAGAAAACCAACGGCCACCAATTCTCTCCTGAGGTGGGAGAGTAATTATCCTCTTTCACTGAGGAGAGGCATTCCCAAGGGCCAATTTCTCCACTTGAGGAGGAATTGCTCCAGTAGAAAGGAATTTGTCCATCAGGCAAAGAACCTAAGGACCCGTTTTCAAGAAAGGGAATACCCTGATTACGTTTTGAGACAGGCATATAGGAACGCACTGGAGAAAGAGCAAAAGGACCTTCTTAAGGTGAAGGAACCTGAGGGTCCACAGTCAGATTTTGTACGACTCATTGCAACCTATGATAATGGTTCGGCAGAAGCACGTAGGATTCTCAAATTGTTTTTTCGTGACACATTGTACTTCATGTTAGTGGTAAATACTAATGAATATTTTTGTATTTATTTATAAAAAAATAGGAAATTTGATGGAAATTTTGAAAAAAAATCGTAATTTTCAAAATGTGAAATGCTCTGCTTTTCAGACAGTCATACCAACCAAATGCATTAATACATATTATCTACCATATCTCTGCTATATATCGGCATAATTTTTTAATCGTCCTGTAATTTATTTTGGACATTATAAAGCTTACAAATGTAACAGCAATTTTGCAGATTTACAAGAAAATTTACCAAACTAATTTTTTAGGGACCACTTCAGTTCTGAAGAGGATTATAAAGGCCTATATATTAGAAACCCCCATAAATCACCCCATTTTAAAAACTGCACGCCTCAATTAATTCAAAATAACATTTGGGAAGTTTGTTAACCCTTTAAGCATTTCACTGGAATTAAAACAATATGGAGGTGAAATTTAGACATTTAATTTTTTTCCACTAATTCCTTAATTTAGCCCTAAAATTAACACATTCAGAAAGGGTTAAAGGAGAAAATGCTTCTCACAGTTTGTTATGCAATTTCTCCCGAGCACGGAAATACCCCACATGTGGGTGTAAACTGATGTTTGGGTGAATGGCAGCGCACGGAAGGGAAGGAGCGACAATGGGCGTCTGAAAAGCAGATTTTGCTGGAATAGTTTTCAGGTGCCATGTCTCATTTGCAAAGCCCCTAGAGTACCAATACAAAGGAAACCCCCAAAAAGTGACCCCATTTTGGAAACTACACCCCTCATAGAATTCATCAAGGGGTAGGGGTATAGTGAGTATTTTGACCTTACAGCCATTTCACAGATTTTGCTAACACTGGGATGTATAAATGAAACATTACTAAAATGTCACTTTATTCCCAAAGTTTTCATTTTCACAAGGGGTTAATGGAGAAAAAGCTCCCCACAGTTTGAAAAAACAATTGCTCCTGAACACGGCAATACCCCATATGTGGTCGTAATCTGCTGTATGGGTACATGGCAGGGCTCAGAATGGAAAGAGCGCTATTTGGCTTTTGGAGGGCAAATTTTGCTGGAATAGTTTTCAGGTACCATGTCGCATTTGCAGAGCCCCCAAAGTACCAATACAGTGGAAACCCACTAAAAGTGACCCCATTTTGGAAACTACACCCCTCACAGAACATATCAAGGGGTATAGTGAGCATTTTGACGCTACAGCTGTTTCACAGATTTTATTAACATTGGGACATAAAAATGAAAAATTACTTTTTTTTCCAATAAACCGTCAATTTAGCCCCAAATTTTTCATTTTCACAAGAGGACAAAGGAGAAAAAGCTCCCCAAAGTTCGTTACACTATTTCTCCTGAACACAGAAATGCCCCATATGTGGTTGTAATCTGCTACATGGGTACATGGCAGGGCTCAAAATGGAAAGAGCGCTATTTAGCTTTTGGAGGGCAGATTTTGCTGGAACAGTTTTCAGGTGCCATGTCGCAATTGCAGAGCCCCTAAAGTACCAGTACAATGGAAACCCCCAAAAAGTGACCCCATTTTGAAAACTACACCCCTCATAGAATTTATCTAGGTGTATAGTGAGCATTTTGACCTCACAGCTGTTTCACAGATTTTATTGACTTTGGGACGTAAAAATGAAAAATTACTTTTTTCCAATAAACCGTCCATTTAACGACATATTTTTATTTTTTGCAAATGGTTAAAGAAGAAAAAGCTCCCCACAGTTTATTACACAATTTCTTCTGAACACAGAAATGCCTCATATGTGGTCGTAAACTGCTGTAGGGGTACATGGTGGGGCTCAGAATGGAAAGAGCGCTATTTGGCTTTTGGAGGGCAGATGTGGTTGGATTAGTTTTTGAGTGCCATGTCACATTTGCAGAGCCCCTAAAGTACCAATACAATGGAAACCTCTCAAAAGTGACCCCATTTTAGAAACTACACCCCTCAAGGAATGTATCAAGGGGTATTATCATTTTGAGCCTAAAAATGCTTCCCAAAAATTAATGTACAAAGTGAAAATTAAAGTTTTTAAAGAAATATCCAATTTCAGTGCCTAATATGTAGCGGCCACTTTGTGGCATCAGAGACATGAACTCCTAAAACTATTAAGTGGGCTATCCCGGGGACAAAAAAAATTATATACAGTATGTGGGTGTAAACTGCTGCTTGGGCACGCAGCAGGGCTCAGAAGTGAAGGAGCACTGTGTTTTTTTTAGCTTTTGGAGTATAGATTTAGAGGGACTTTCTGGTCGCCATGTTATTTTTGCAGAGCCCTGGAGGTGCCAGTAAATTGGAATTCCCCAAGAAGTGACCCCTATTTTGTAGGGGCAATTTTATGGTCTCTGCAAATGTGACATGGCGTCCAAAAAAACAACAATCTAAATATGCGCTCCAAAAGCACATAGTGCTCCTTCACATCTGTGCCCTGCTGTGCACCCAAATGGAAGTTTATGCCCACATGTATGATACTGGTACCCAGGACAACATACTTAACAATGCCATCTGTGGGTATAAACTGCTGTTTGGGCACAGCCGGGTACAGAAGGGAAGGAGCCCTGTTTTGGTTTTTGGAGCACAGTTTGGTTTTTTGACACCATGCCACTTTTGCAGAGCCCATGAATTGCCAGTAAAGTGGAATCCGCAGACATTTGACCCCATTTTGGAAACTATACCCTTCAAGGGATTTATCAAGTGGGGTAGCGAGCATTATTAACCCTTAAGTGTTGCATTCTTTTAATTTCCAGAAATTAATGCGCAGCTGATAATGAAAAGTTAAAAATGAAATATTTCTATAGATACGCCATTACAGTGCCCAATATGTTGTGCTCAGCTTATGTCTGCACAGACACACACTCCAAAAACTGTTGAGCGGGGATCCCGGGCACAACAGCTTTTGGAGCGTTCATTTCTGATACCATCCGGGCACAACATATTATGCACTGAAATGGCGTATTCCTGGAAAAATTGTCATTTTCACCTTTCATCATCAGCTGCGTATTCATTTATGGATAATAAATTATAGCAACACTTGGGGGTTAAGAATGCTCACTGTACCCCTGGATAAATTCCTTCAGGGGTGCAGTTTCCAAAATGGGGTGACATGTCAGGGGATTCCACTGTACTGGCATTTCAGCTCTGCAAAAGTGCAATGGCGTCCAAAAACCAAACCGTCCAAGTCTGTGCTCCAAAAACCAAATAGCGCTCCTTCCCTTCTGTGCTCAGCTGTGCCCAAACAGCAGTTTATACCCACATATGACATTAAGTACGTTATTCTGGGTACACCAGTGTCATACATGTGGGTATAAACTGCAGTTTTGGCACACAGTAGGGCGCAGAAGTGATGGAGCGCTATGTGGCTTTTGGAGTGCAGATTCAGATGTTTGGGATCTGGATGCCATGTCATATTTGCAGAGCCTCTAAAGTACCAGTAAAGTGGAATCCCCTACGGAATGACCCCAGTTTGAAAAGTGCACCCCTCAAAGGGGTGCAGTGAGCATTAGTATCCCAGACGTGACTGCACAGCAGATGGGGAAAAGTGAATATGTAAGCTGTGCGGAGTGCATTCGGTACACTAAATTCCCTACTATTTCCCCAGTAGTTCCTATTATTGGGGAGGTCACTCTGGGGGTGACTTCTGGTTTATTATCCCTTGTAAGCTCTAAATCTGGGGTGTCCCCTGATATACTCTCGCACAGCTTATACATTCCCTTCCTGCTGCAGCCAGTTGTGTTCTAATGATTTGGCGATTTTTGGGGTTTTTGTCTTCACATTGTACGAGCTATATTTTCTTTATTTTTCTGGTGATGTAGCCATATGAGGGCTTGTTGTTTGCGGGGTGAGATGTATTTTGTAATGACATCATTTTTAGGTGCTTACAACTTATTAAATAAATTTTATTAACTCTTTCTTGGTGGATTAAAAAACAACCCCATCAATTCTGGCACTGCATTTTACCTTTTAAATTTTTCATCATGCAGCTTAGAGTAGCTTAAGTAACATGTTACCTTTATTCTGCGGGTCGGTACGATTACGGCGATACCTCATTTATACTGTTTTTTTATGCGATACTAATTTTGCAGAACAAAAACCCATTTGGGGACATAAATCAATTTTTTTTGCATCGCCATCTTCTAAGATGCGTAGCATTTTTATTTTTCAGTATAGACAGTTGGTTTATGGCTTATTTTTTGTGGGACAGCCTGTGCTTTTTACTGGTACTGTTTTGGGATACATATGACTTTTTGATCACTTTTTATGGCATATTTTGTAAGGTGAGATGGCGAAAAATCATTACTTTAGGCGGGTTTTTTCTGTTTTTTTTTCCCTGACGTTCACCCTGTACATTAAATATGGCTTCAATTGTTACGGACACGGCAATACCAAATATGTATTGTTTTTAATAATTTTTAGGTTTATTTTTTATTTAATTCATTTTATATAGGAAAAGGGAATTTTTGGGGCTTTATTCTTTTATTAATTTTGTCCACATACTTTTTTTTTTTTTTTTTTTTTTTTTTTTTTTTTTTTTCATGTGTCCCATTAGGACACCTGAGCCAGAGATGCTGTGATCTCTGGCTCAGTACCATAGACTGCAAGACACGAGCATACAAGTGTCTTGCAGTCTATACAGGAAGTGAGGTTATGCATATGCATAGCGCTGACTTCCGGAGGTCTCGGCAGGATCAACCAGGTAGTGGTTTGACCGCAGCATCCAAGGGGTTAAAACCTCCGATCGGAACTCAGTTCCGAGCGGGGTTTATGGAATAGGGTGTTAGCTGTCAGTCACAGTTAACACCCGGTTCCGATGCTGTCTGCTCAGATAGTGAGCGGGCGTCCGGCCTCGGGCGTAGTATTACACCTTGGTGCGTGAAGTACCTAGCGCCCAGGACGTAATAGTACGTCCAAGGTCGTTAAGGGGTTAATCTATCTTTCTTCCTTTACCCTCACTTATCCTCCTTTTTCTCCTCCTTTTCCTCTTCCCCAACAACCCTTCCCCTCCCCTTTTGTTTCCCCCTTTATTAATTTGTTCCTTCCTCTTTTATGTAATGGTATGTTAAAATGCGATATGACCAACCCCATTCCTTTGTTTTTCCACTTATCTTATTTCATCTATATGGTTATCTCTTCGCCATTTGAGTCATCAAAATTTACTATATCAACACTATAATGAACTAATAATGGATGAACATCACAACATTTATTTGTACAATAATATTTTATTCTAAGAAGAACATGAATGTTAAACATTGTCAAATACTGTGATGGTGTACTGTGACGGGTGGAGGTGTATTTAAGCAGATTTTGCTGGAATAGTTTTTGGTACTTTGCAGAGTCCCTAGAGTACCAGTACAGTGGAAACCCTCCAAAAGTGACCCCATTTTAGAAATTAAACCCCTCAAGGAATTTATCAAGGGGTATAGTGAGCATTTTGACCCCACAGCTGTTTCACAGATTTCATTAATATTGTGATGTTAAAATGAAAAATAACTAAATTGTCTCTTTATCCACAAATTTTTCATTTACACAATGGGTTAAAGAAGAAAAAAAAACGATAGTTTGTTAAACAATTTTTCGTGAACACGGTAATACCCTACAAGTGGTCGTAATCGGCTGTATGGGTACATAGTGGGGCTTGCAATGGAAAGGGCGCTATTTGGCTTTTGGAGGGCAGATTTTTCTGGAATAGTTTACGGGTACTATGTGGCATTTGCAGAGCCCCTAGATTATCAATACAATAAAAACACCCAATAAGTGACCCCATTTTGGAAACTACACCCTCACAGAATTTATCAAGGGGTATATTGACCACACAGCTATTTCACAGATTTGAAAATTAAAAATGACTTTATTTTCAATAAACTGTCAATTTAACCCCCAAATTTTTCACTGAACCCCTGGATCAATTCTTTCAGGGGTGAAGTCTATAAAATGGGGTCATATGTCGGGGAATTCCACTTTACTGGCATTTCAGGGGCTCTGCAAAAGTGTCATGATGTCTAAAAATGAAACCATCTAAATGTGTACTCCAAAAACCGAAAAGTGCTCCTTCCCTTCTGTGCCCAACTATGTGCCCAAACAGCAGTTTATACCCACATATGACATTGTTAAATATATTATCTTGGGTACAACAGTATCTTATATGTGGGTATAAATTGCTTTTTGGGCACACAACAGAGCCTAGTTTTGAAGGAGTGCTATGTGGCTTTTGGGGTGCAAATATAAACTATTTTGTTTTTGGATACCATGCAGAGACTGTGAAGTGTCAGTAAAGTGGAATCCACCAGAAAGTGACCCCATTTTGAAAACTGCACCCCTCAAAGAATTTATCAAGGGGTGTAGTGAAGTTAGTTTTCCCAGATGTGAATGCACAGAAGATGATGAAAAGTGAATATGTGCCAAATTCCCTATTATTTGCTTGCACAGCTTATACAAGCTTATACCCTTCAAAGTTCACTGAGGCGCCATTTTCCCAGCGCCACATGGCAAGGATCACCAACACCCGCAACGAGATCTGGGGCCTATTGAATGCTCCCAGGCTTGTCCACCATTTCTGGCAGGAAACCGACTTCGTATAATGACCTGCACCCCTCTAGGTGTCCAGATTAGTCTGAAACATAAATGTTTTATTTGGCCTTCATCCTTCCATTATGACTACTGTACATGTGCCATTTTTGGTGTAAAATTTTGATGTACATAAAAGTATTAAGGTGGTGTAAGTAATATGTCTAACATAGCTAGCGAAACCCATTCCCAGCTGCAAGAAAGAGATGACTGAGTTTTTAGGGGCATCAGTAGCGGACACTTTTGTGGATGTCATTTTCTGGAGTAACTGTAGCAGGCACATATGGAGGCACCTGAAGCAGGCAGTTTATGGTACTATCAGAAGAAGACACTTCTGATGATATCAGTAGTAGGCCTAAGGGCATCTGATAGTAGTATAATGTTGTACCGTATTAGCCATTGAAAGTAGTGGAAGAGTGAAGAAATCAGGCGTATCGCCTGATTTCTTCACTCTTCCACTAAGCGCATCTGAGGCAGACATCTGAGGTAGATCAATAACAATTGTTTTAGGAGCCCTACTTATAATTGGACACTGTAGAGCAGTGCCTAGGGCAGCTGTTAAGTATTGCGGCATCAGCTGTTTCCAGGGAAAAGCAGTGTCTTTCCAGCAGGGTGAGGAAAGTGAATAGTAGGGCTGAGTCAGCAAACGCAGAACACAGGGCTGTGGGCAGTGAGCAAGGATGCTGCCTCACTAATAAGTGCACAGCCCGCCCTGGAACTCATTCAGCCAACGTGCCCAACAAGTATATACAATGAGGTGCAGAAGTTTTAGGCAGGTGTGGAAAGAAAGCTTCTGTCATGGTTTTGTTTTTTATACAGTGGGGTGAATGCAGATGGACACCCGACAGAGAGGACTCCATCTGCATCTGTCATTTAATGTCTGTTGCTATCATTCTGTGATGGATGAGAGCAATGAACATTAAATAATGGTAGTGTGAACCTATCCTAAGAATGCTTTCTAAAATATAATTTTTTATGGTTTATTTTTGTCAACTAACAAAATGCAAAGCTAATGATCAAAAGATAAATCTAAATCAAATCGGCATTTGGTCATTTGGTGTGACCTCCCTTTGCCTTCAAAACAACATGTCCTAGGTACACTTGTACAGTTTGCAAAGAAACTTGGCAGGGAGGTTGTTCCATCTTGGAGAACTAACCACAGATCTTCTGTGGATGTAAACCTGCTCAACTCATTCTGTCTTTTCATGTTATCCTAGACAAACTCAATGGTGTGAGGGTGAAGGTGTGGGCCATATCATCACTTACAGGACTCCCCCTTTAATGCATGGTCAAATCAAATAATGATGTGATTATAATTTCTCTTTTGTTAATTAACTTTATATTTTGTTAATTGAAACAAATAAAATATTAACACTTCTTACTTTGCAGCATTTTTTCTTACATTCCTAAAACTTTTGCACTTTACTGTTAAAGGTGTTGCTGTCCTACACTGACTGAACTTTGGGTACACAGCATCCGTATAGTGAGTGTACAATCTATATCTTGAAAGAACATGGTGGTGGTGTACCTCTGTTAACACCATTTGCTAGTCTGGGAAGTGGGGGGGGGAAGGTTTGTTTATCGAATAGTGAGGTTGGATGGGGTACTGAGTGGAGAGTGGAGAGCAGCCATATCACTGGGATTAAACTAAGGAGTACCATTGAGTTGAGACACTATCATTGTGTGGGGGCACTGTCTAAGGGGATACTATTGCTAAAAAGGGGCATTAAGAGGGCTGTGTTACTGATTGGGGGGACTACTAGATAGAGTGTTGAGCACAAACACCTGTGAGAACTAGGCAATTCCTGTGTGTGCCACAGAATTGTTGTTCTCACACTGAATAAGTAGATCTGTTCCTGTCGTGTTGGACTACTGATGTTGTTCCTGGCTGTTTTCTACTACTGAGCAAATGATGTTAACCTGTGTTGTGACAAACATCACCTAAAGAGATGAGCGAACTGACTCATACCAAGCCGCGTTCAACCCAAATATTCCAAATTGTTTTTTTTTTTAATAAAACTGAACAAATGAAGATTTGTCTTGGGCAAACTAAAATAGTTGTATAATAGGTAGAGGCTCAGGGAAGGGGCAAAAAATAAAAAATATTCACGCCTCTTTTGGGCTTCCTCGCAGTGTCCATGCGCCATGCTCCCAGTGGCCATGCGCCCAGTGGCACCATTGAGGCCTGTAATTGAGTCACCAGCAGTCACATGGGCACGCCATGTCACCACTGAAGCCCAATCACAGGCCTTCGGCAGGGACCCAGGGTACATAACATCACCGAGGAGGCAGTTATATATATATACTGTGTGCCCAAACAGCAATTTATGCCCACATGTATGACACTGTTGTACCCAGGATAACATACTTAACAATGCCATATGTGAGTATACTGTAAACTGCTGTTTGGGCACAGAAGAGAAAGAGCACTATTTTGTTTTTGGATGTCATGACACTTTTGCAGAGCCCCTGAATTGTAACCCATTTTGGAAACTACACCCCTCAAGAGATTTATTAAGCAACATAGCTGGCATTTTTAACCTTTGTGTGTTGCATTAATTTAGTAAATGGATGAGCAGCTGATACGTGAAAATTGCAATTTTTTTAGATATAGACCAGTTCAGTGCCCAATAGACACACACTCCAAAAACTGTTAAGTGGGTTGTTCCAGGCACAACAGCCTTTGGAGTATTTGTCTCTGATACAAGCTGGATACAACATATTGCCCACTGAAATTATGTTTTTGTAGAAAAATTGGCATTTTCACCTTTCACCATCTGCGCATTCATTTCTGGAAAATAAATTAATGCAACACTTGGGGGTTAAAAATGTTTACTTTACCCCTGGATAAATTCCTTCAGGGGTGTAGTTTCCAAAATGCAGTCACGTGTCAGGGGATTCCACTTTACTGGCATTTCAGGGCTCTGCAAAAGTGGCATGTTGTCCAAAAACCTGGTCTATGACATTGTTAAAGGGAATCTATCATGAAAAAAAACACTTTTAAGCTAATGACACGTTGGAATGGCCTTTAAAAAAGCCATTCCTCTCCTACCTTTCATTGTTGTCTTCTCCCAGCCGTATCTGTAAAAATCAATTTCTTAAATTATGGAAATGATCCTCACGGAGCACCCGTGGCGTTCCTCCTTGGCAGCGAGCACCCACCACGTCATCGCTTGTCACCATCCATTAGTCTGTTGTGGTGACTCCCATCTTGGTTTTCTCTTCTATTTCCTCTGACACAGCGCTGGACGGCAGCGACTGCGCATGACAGGCCGCCATTTTCCGGTGGTCCGTACTGCGCCTCTTATAAAAGACCACCAGAAAATGGCGGCGGTCCAGCGCTGCATCAGAGGAAATAGAAGAGAAGACCAAGATGGGAGTCACCACAACAGACTAATGGGCGGTGACAAGCGATGAAGTGGTGGATGCTCGCTGCCACAGAGGAATCCCCTGGGTGCTCCGTGAGAATCATTTCCACAATTGAAGAAACGGATTTTTACAGAAACGGCTGGGAGAAGACAACAATGAAAGGTAGGAGAAGAATGGCCTTTTTAAAGGCAATTCCAACGTGCCATTAGCTTAAAAGTGTTTTTTTTAAATGATAGACTCCCTTTAAGGACGTTATCCTGGATACAACAGTGTCATACATGTGAGCATAAATGGTGTTTTTTTTTTTTTTTTTTTGCACAACATTCACATTAAATAATATTAGAGTTTTATGGTAGGGTTGTTACGGACGCAGCAATACAAAATATGTTTTGTTTTTAGCCAATGGGGACAATTAACATGCTGAAACCTATGTATCTAAGGTTAAAAACCCCCATCAAAGCACGGCTCCGACCTGGAGTGATGGAGTGGGGTGTTGGCTGTAAGTTATAGCTAACACCTGCTCGAGAGGCCTCTCGCTCAGACACTGAGTGAGCGGGACACTTCTGCCATAATAGTACGGCGTGTTGCGTTTAGGCACTGTCAACAGCTCCATATTATTACAGCGTATGTCGCTAAGATGTTAAAGGGGTTACCCACTTTCAGACTAATATTTAGAGGCCAATATTATTGTTTATATAATAAAAAGAGGTACAATTTACTAATATACTTTTTGTATCAATTGCTTGCAGTTTTCTAGATCTCTGCTTGCTGTCATTCATTCTGCTTACTCCCAGTGGATAAAAATCAGTCCATGGAATAAAATATACTAAAGTTGACTGGTTTTCCACATATAAGCTGTCATATAAAGGTAGCTTTTGTTTTCAAAGTCTTTTCAGGATGGTTCTCTAAAGTGAACTATAGTTTTAATGTAAAGAACAAATA
The DNA here is from genome assembly GCA_947044405.1 of Leptodactylus fallax. NCBI lineage: Eukaryota > Metazoa > Chordata > Amphibia > Anura > Leptodactylidae > Leptodactylus > Leptodactylus fallax. The sequence continues at coordinate 4,131,569 of CAMRHE010000165.1, read as the reverse complement.
GAAGTTTCACTCCATAGGAACATACTGTAGTTCACTAGTACTGTACGATTGTGCATCAAGTCAGAGTGTATTCTTTTCTTCCCTAAACGGCTTCATTATTCTCTCCTTTCTTTCACACCTATGACCTTCATCTCCATCTATTATCAGTTCCTGATGCCTTACCTTCTTAATTGCTAGTATTACAGTCTTCTCAGCGTGGTAACTCTTGAACTTGTCTTCATCTATTCCACCACTTTTTTTTACCATGTTCCTTTGTGACCTCCTCAGTCTTTTTTCAACTTTTTCTTTCTCCATACCTTGTCTTTTTAGTGCTATCAGCAATGGTAGCTAGCCAAACTTTCATATACATAATACACATACATGCGTTTCCTTAGTAATTTTCCCTGAGCTGATTTGGAGAGCAATACCCAGAGATACAGTGCCTTGCAAAAGTATTCATACCCCTTGAACTTTTTCGCATTTTGTCACCTTACAACCACAAAGTTAAATGTATGTTACTGAGATTTTAAGTGATAGACCAACACAAAGTAGCAGATAATTGTGAAGTGGAAGGAAAATGATACATGGTCAAAATTTTAATCAAATAAAAATCTGAAAAGTGTGATGTGCAAAAGTATTCAGCCCCCCCCCCCCCATATCAATACTATGTAGAGCCACCTTTTGCTGCTATTACAGCTGCAAGTCTTTTGGGGTATGTCTCTACCAGCTTTGTGTACAGTGGAGAAAAAAAAGGATTTAGTCAGCCACCAATTGTGCAAGTTCTCCCACTTAAAAAGATGAGGCCGGCCTGTAATTGTCATCATAGGTAGACCTCAACTATGAGAGACAAAATGAGAAAACAAATCCAGAAAATCACATTGTCTGATTTTTTAAGAATTTATTTGCAAATTATGGTGAAAAATAAGTATTTGGTCAATAACAAAAGTTCATCTCAATACTTTGTTATATATCCTTTGTTGGCAATGACAGAGGTCAAACATTTTCTGTAAGTCCTCACAAGGTTGGCACACACTGTTGCTGGTATGTTGGCCCATTCCTCCATGCAGATCTCTAGAGTAGTGATGTTTTGGGGTTGTTGCTGGGCAACACGGACTTTCAACTCCCTCCAAAGGTTTTCTATGGGGTTGAGATCAGGACACTGGCTAGGCCACTCCAGAACCTTGAAATGCTTCTTACGAAGCCACTCCTTCTTTAGATGGCAGTGTGCTTGGGATCATTGTCATGTTGAAAGACCCAGCCACGTTTCATCTTCAATGCCCTTGCTGATGGAAGGAGGTTTGCACTCAAAATCTCACGATACATGGCCCCATTCATTCTTTTATGTACACGGATCAGTTGTCCTGGTCCCTTTGCAGAGAAACAGCCCCAAAGCATGATGTTGCCATCCCCATGCTTCACAGTAGGTATGGTGTTCTTTGGATACAACTCAGCATTCACTCTCCTCCAAACACGACGAGATGTGTTTCTACCAAACAGTTCTACTTTGGTTTCATCTGACCATATAACATTCTCCCAATACTCTTCTGGAACATCCAAATGCTCTCTAGCAAACTTCAGACGTGCCCGGATATGTACTGGCTTAAGCAGGGGGACACTTCTGACACTACAGGATCGGAGTCCCTGGCGGCGTAATGTGTTACTGACAGTAGCCTTTGTGATGTTAGTCCAGGCTTTCTGCAGGTCATTCACTAGGTCCCCCCGAGTGGCTCTGGGATTTTTGCTGACCGTTCTTGTGATCACTTTGGCCCCACGGGGTGAGATCTTGCGTGGAGCCCCTGATCAAGGGAGATTATGGTCTTGTATGTCTTCCATTTTCTAATTATTGCTCCCACAGTTGATTTCTTCACACCAAGCTGCTTGCCTATTGCAGATTCAGTCTTCCCAGCCTGGTGCAGGTCTACAATTTTGTTTCTGGTGTCCTTCCACAGCTCTTTGGTCTTCACCATAGTGGAGTTTGGAGTGTGACTGTTTGAGGTTGTGGACAGGTGTCTTTTATACTGATAACAATTTCAAACAGGTGCCATTATTACAGGTAATGAGTGGAGGACAGAGGAGCCTCTTAAAGAAGAAGTTACAGGTCTGTGAGAGCCAGAAATCTTGTAGGTGACCAAATACTTATTTTCCACCATAATTTGCAAATAAATTCTTAAAAAATCAGACAATGTGATTTTCTAGATATGTTTTCTCATTTTGTCTTTCATAGTTGAGGTCTACCTATGATGTCAATTACTGGCCTCTCTCATCTTTTTAAGTGGGAGAACTTGCACAATTGGTGGCTGACTAAATACTTTTTCCCCACTGTATCTAGAGACTGAGATTTTTGCACATTCTTCTTTGCAAAATAGCTCAAGCTCAGCCAGATTGGATGGAGAGCGTCTGTGAACAGGAATTTTCATGTTTTGCCACAGATGCTTAATGGGATTTAGGCCTGGACTTTGACTGGGCCATTCTAACACATGAATATTCGTTGATCTAAACCATTCCACTGTAGCTCTGGCTGTATGTTTAGGGTCATTGTCTTACTGGAAGGTGAATCCAGCCTCCAACAGGTTTTCTTCCAGGGTTGCTCTACATTTAGCTCCATCCATCTTCCCATCAACTCTGACCAGCTTCCCTGTCCCTGATGAAGAAAAGCCTCCCCACAGCATGATGCTGCCACCACCATGTTTCACAGTGGGGATGGTGTGTTCAGGGTGATGACCAGTGTTACTTTTCCACCACACATAGCGCTTTTCATTTAGGCCAAAAAGTTCAACTTTGGTCTCATCTGACCAGAGAACCTTTTTCTACATGTTTGCTGTGTCTCCTAGCACTTCTTATGTCTTTCCTTCAACAATTGTTTTCTTCTTGTCTGTGGATTTCTGCAGCTCCTCCAGATTGACCATGGTCCTCTTGGCTGCTTCTCTGACCAGTGCTCTCCTTGCTCGATCTGTCAGTTTAGGTGCACGGCCATGTCTTGGTAGATTTGCAGTTGTAGAATACTTTTTCCATTTTTGGATGATGGAACACTGCTCCTTGGGATGCTCAAAGCTTGGGATATGTTTTTATAACCTAACTCTGCTTTAAACTTCTCCACAACTTTATCTCTGACCTGTCTGGTGAGTTCCTTGGTCTTCATGATGCTGTTTGTTCACTAGTGTTCTCTAACAAACCACTGAGGCCTTCACAGAACTGAGACTAAATTGCACATAGCTGGACTATTAACTAATTAAGTGATTTCTGAAGGCAATTGTGCGCACTGGATTTTATTTAGGGGTATCAGAGTACAGGGGGCTGAATACTTTTGCACGTCACACTTTTCAGATTTTTATTTGATTAAAACTTTGAAAACCATGTATCATTTTCGATCCACTTCACAATTATGTGCTACTTTGTGTTAGTCTATCACTTAAAATCTCAATCAAATACATTTAAGTTTGTGGTTGTAAGGTGACAAAATGTGAAAAAGTTCAAGGAGTATGAATACTTTTGCAAGCCACTGTAGGTGAGTCTTTGTAGTGTAGAGTACCATCTAAAGAGTATGCCTTGTTACTGACAGATGGGCTCACACAGTTTCATCAAATTGTGTGCTTAGAACCTCATTTTCATATATTTATATACACAGTAGGCATAGCAGTAATGCTCTTGGTGCTAACATTATGCTGTTGGAATTTTTTGTGTTTTGTAAGTATTATGGTAGAATTTTACTATGATCCCAAACAGGGATTCCTACTCATTGTCTGTGAGCGTTCAATTCTTAAGAACCCCTTGTGGTAGGTACAGTTGGCTGAATAAAGAAAACAGATGCATGGCATGTGCATGAATTCTCTAACGTGACCCCACAGTCATTTGTTTATTTATAGTATCAGGCTTTACAATGCACAACCAAGTTCCACCCAATAGGACTGACACTTTGTCCAATCAGAATTGTGATACCATATGCAGCATATATACATCAACTATATTGTGATTACATGTACTATGACTCACATTTGAACAGCAATAGATAACAGAAATAGCTCACATAGATTGATCACAGAATATTCAGAGGTACTGTGTGTAAAGTTAGCCAAAGTTCTGCGTAGAAAAATTAATATGTTTAACCATTTTATGCCATATCATAAATGAATTCAACAGAATACTATTCCCATATTTTAATTAGCAATAGCAGCAGAAGTGGTAAAAAGCACACTACTATTTCATCCTGGAAAGGTGATGATGAATCATGACTTCCCATTGGACTGTATGAGGGACAACTCTGACCTTCAAGGATGCCAAGACAATGTTTCTTTCCTAGAGTCATAGCATCATCAATAATATTTAGTGAAAGAATTATAATTGGAGCTCATTTACATGTTTTGGATAGTACAAAAACACAAAAAAACCAAACAATTAAATGCATATCTGAAATACTTTGGTGAGTACACTCATAAATACAGTGCACACAGTAAGCACCACCCCTGACAAAGCCTACATGGCGAAACGCGTGTTGGGGCACGTCATCCCTACTTGGTCGGTATTGCCTTTATTTATTTATTATCTGGATATTGTGATACTTATGTGGATATAATATGGTTATTTCTGGTGGTTGCTATATTTATCTTGGTAATCTCAACATCCCCACCGATCAGCAATTTATCCTACTGTATGTATACAGGATACATATATTTTGTGGTATAACCTCTTTGATACTAGCTGTAAACATTTTTATTGAAGGCCCCCCCACGCCCAATAAACCTTTAAGCTATGTTCACACTGCTTCTTTTGAAACTGTTATTCAAGCTTTTCTGCCTCAAAAAGCATCTTCAAAAATTCACCCATTGATTTTTATAGGAGTCAGCTAGCTGACAAAGGCAACGTAGTTATTTCAGCTAGCTGAAAAAAGCTTTTTATCGTATCTTTGGCAGAAAAGTGCTCCAAATTCCATTCAAATTAATTGGATGAGTCAACAAAGTCCTCAAAAATGCACAAAATGAAAAACATATTTTTCTAAATGTGTCCGCTGTTTATTTACACACATCTATATTAGCGGCACCTTCACTTTACATGTATTCTCCTATTCTCTTTCACTTTTGTGATCTTCCCTTAATTTGGTTTAAATCCCTACCTCTGTGCCTTCTGCTATCTGCCAGATCTTAAATTCCTAGATCTTTCTCACTTCACGTACCTTCAGTCATTTGTTTATCAACACAACACATCAGTGCACAGTTTTACCTATAGCCAATAGCCGTTTTCCTATTGTCATTCGGCACCGCCTTCCTTGTGAATCAGAGGCGTAGCTAGGGGGGGGGGGGAGGGGCGGCTGCCCCGGGCCCACTGAGTCTTTGGGGGCCCACCCCGGGGCCGCCATTAATACATCCTTTATTTCTAACTAGATCGGTGTCTATAGACACCGATCTAGTTACAATGCTTCCTGGTGCGTAACTGTCTTGTAAACCGCAAGCCAATACAGGCCTGCGGTTTACAAGAAGCCGAGATCACAGATGGATGTCTGCTTCTCAGCACGGGCGCGATGACGTCACAACATCGCGCCGCCCGCGCTCAGACACAGACATCCTGTGCGTGGATAGGGAGGAAGCGGCGTCTCCATTCATCATCGCAGGTGAGTATGACTTTTTTTTTGTGGGTATATTAATAGTATAAGGGGTAGATAGGAGGGGGAAATATAACTATAAAGGGAGGATTCATTAGGGGACATTATGACTATGGGGGGTCATTTATATAAGGGTTATTGGGGGTATTATTAATACAAGGCGGAGGTTATTTATATAAGGGGCCATTAGGAGGCATCATTTATATTAGGAGGCATTATAAACATAAGGGAGTGGTCATTGATATAAGAGGTCATTAGAGGTGCAGTATTTATGTCAGGGGGAATCAGGGGCATAATATGAGGGAGCAATTAATTTAATGAAAGTGGCACTTGGGCTTTATTAAGACTAAGGCCCCACCTAGCGGGCTGGAGGAAAAACCATGGCGGTAACATTGTGGTTTTTCCCGCAGCGCTTTTCACAGAAAGGTCTGCAGAGGTTTCCTCTGTGGACTCTCTGTTTTCAATACAGCTATATGGAAACCGCCAGTATTTCTGTAGGTATAATTGACATGCTGCGATTTCCAAAACCGCAACGGTTTTGGAAATCGCAGTGCATCTGCTGCACATATTTTTCTGTAATGTGTGGAAGGGATTTGCTAGAATGCCACTTTTTTTTCTGTGTGTTTTCACCACATGGGGCCCCCATCCCATCCCCACTTTGCAGTAAAACATGGCCGCTATGAAAAGAATGACACTATGTAAACAGAGAAGGGGTCACGGCGCTTACACAGGTACCATGGTTCATTCAAACAGCTGATCCTGGGGGTCAGCAGCAGGATGGGGGCTTTGTGTAGGTGAGGATAATGTGGGTCAGGTGCCTGGAAAAGTAAGGAGCCAAAGATGTCTGTGTTGCAAACTTTACAGAGACTGGAAGAAGTGGTCATGGCCGTTCGGATGAAAGAGATGGGGAATGTGAAGGATTAGTTAGAGACGTCACCGGTAAGTCACAAAATGTTACTGCCCTGTATTCACCTAAATTGTCTGCAGAGCCCTGTGTAGAGCCGCTATATACCACTATACGCTCACCGTATACTCATAGTATCGGTTTACGAACATGTCCAAGTTGGGGGCCCACTTGGACATGTTCGCCCCCCTGTGCTGAACCCCTAGCTACGCCTCTGTTGTGAATGCAGTACATCACTCGCTTCACAACGCATGCGCAGAGTTCTATGCCGGCCGAACAGCTGTTATTCGATCAGCTGTTTCCCTTACGACTCGATGGCTCAATTGAGTATGTTCATTTTAATTGTCTGTAGCCTTGCCACGCGTGAGTAATTCCCCGCGCATGCGCACTCCATTACATGAACGCCGGTGAGACACTGCTGTAAACCTGTTCACATACCTCTATGGTAAGACATAATTTATCCTTCCCACGGACTGTCTTTCATGCTTTAACAATAAAAGAGGTCCCCTGTCCTTTGGATCTCTTGTTCCTTCTTTCAGATTGTTTTTATGCCAGTTCAAATGGTTTTGTGTGTCTCTCTGTTTACTTTTGTCAACTGGCCACGCTCCCTTTTTACCTGTGTCTGGGGGCGTTCCCAGCTGTATGTTTGGATTATTTAAACCTGTTTTTGGTGTATGATATTTAGCGCTGTGTTCTTCCTATACACTTGATAAAGGGTGTGTACCCCGAAACGCGTAGTGTTGGAAAATAAAGTTTTTGGATTTTACTTACATCTGGGCGAAGCGCGGTTCCTTTTCCTTTGACCCAGGCTGTGGGTCTAAACCGGTTCTCCTTGTCAAATCTCCAGACGCTCCCGAGTGTTTGTTGGATCCTGCTGCTCCCTGACATCCAGGGAGGATAACTCTGTCAATCGGTTCTACTGTGCTACATGGTGGTTGTGACATATTTCACAACCACTCAAGGTGAGAGTTCAATTTACTAAACCTACCTTGTTTCTCACCAAACGGTGTTACACTATGCACTGCTCGGTGCTGTTGTTTTGTTTCATTTGAATTGTTTGTATCTAGTAGAACTGTTCTAACCCATGACCCATAAACCTTCAAATGTAATTAATGGTGCTCTATAAATAATAATAATAATAATAATAATAATAATAATAATAAATCCATGACATCTAGTTTGTATCCACTTGGACTGTTCTCAGCCATGACATCCTTCATGTATCCAGTAGGACTGTTCTCAGGCAAGAGATCCTATATGTATCCACTAGGACTGTTGTCACCTCTCACTTTGTTGCCCCATAAACTGTAGCATGCCCTGTCTCTCTCTGGCATTCTCATGCCCATCATGTAACCATACTGATAAATTACTAATTCCCTAGCTCACATGCTCTTTGTACATCCCATACTATTGTCAATCCATTGATCATTTTTTTTATCTCATCTGTGTCTTCTTGCTGCTATATTTCCTTTCCAGTGCACAACCCTCCATTCATATCCATGCCATTTCTACATTAGAAATTCTATTCCTGCCTAGTTCTATATTCCACCTTCCCTGCCCTCTATAGCCATTCCCTGTGTTTTCTATTAAGCACACGTATTGTAAAACTTGCAGACACCTCTTCCCAGTAGGAGGGGAAGGAGTTAATTTCTCATGTAAAGAGATCTTACACTTGCCTTGTGGTTGCCGGTTTTGTAACTTGCCTCTACACAGAGTAACAACCCCCCTGCAGTGCAGCACCTGGACCTAGTATCAGTCTAGATAATAAAGGGTGCAGCTAAATCCCTACGCATGCTCATTACACATCCCCCCTCTCCCCTACCTCCTCTAAGGCACTGTGGAGAGAGCAGTATCTCTCCATCTCACATCCTATTGATCCCTGATGGGATGCTCTGTGACAGAGGCAAGGGATGCCCAGGGGTCCTGTGTGTGCAGCCTTTAACCTTAACCCCCCTCCTTCCCCAGTCTGCAGATGTGAGGAGGATGCAGAGGAGCTGAATGCCTGTTCTGTGCACACACCCCTTCTAAGAACTGGCTCTCCTGCAGCATCCCTTGTGCCCGGTACCCAAACAGACCTGGATGCCTAACCAGCCTCTGGTGCTCTGACAGCCAGAGTGCACCTTTCCTACCTGACTCCCATCCTAGAGGGCTTTGTCAATGCATTCCTGAAGGCTTTATAATATGGATCTACATCATCCAAGCAGGTAATTATGAAGCCTCATTATTTCTTCTTAACTGACACCCACTGATAGAACACATAAGACCCTTGTTTATTTAGGATTACTACGGGCTAAGTGCTTTCAATTGTCCTCACAAAATCCCCTTGGTGTCCACTGATGCACTGCTTTTGCAAATATGTTTTAATAGGATTTCTGCTCTGTTGCTCTGCCATTTTACAAAATGCAGTGTCTTTTAGATAATCCCTTATCGCTTTTATTAGTGCTGAAGCTTTTACTTTAGATGGATTATTGTTAATTGTTAATGGTTATGATTTTATTCATCATTTCAATTTGAAGAGTAATACGGGAGAATGAATTATAAGGCTAATAGAGATAAGCACTCTAAATATTATTAAACATAATTAAGTATTAATGAAAAAAACATCTCGGCATATTTTCATGCTTCTTGCACAAAAGATTGTATTTTCATGCATTGTTACTATATTAATATGAATGCAATTTGTATAAAGACATATATGTGTGTGTTTTCAACAAATCTTTCATAGAATAGTGAGTGGTTATATTCAATATCTACAGGGGTTAATTTACCATATTTTCATTTATAATATAAATTGATATTTATACTACAAATTAAAAACCCGAAATAACTTTTAAGGACTTTAAAAGGACATATATACTATTATAGGTGTGCCTCATTTGCAGGCAGGTAGAGGTTAATAAATGATGTGTGCTTTTTGTTTAGACGCCTACAACATGTTGCTGGAATATAGATTCTATGTTTGTAGTAGACAAGACTCCTGTGGGAAATGCCTCTAGAATGCAGAATGACTCCAGTGTCATCAAGACAAAATGTACATAGATACATGTCATTTTTATGTACCTATGGGGGTGGAGAGATACCCATTGTGACAACAGAAAACCAATATAATTGGCATTTGTCACTCTATCTTTTCTTCATGTGGAGCAGGTGGGCCATTAGATTCCAGTTGGCAGTCCTAGTGAAATTAATAGAGGGTGAGAAGAATGGAACATGCACCACTGAAGTGTTCAACATAATAAAGGGACGTGAGAATCGCTCATTCCTTTTGCAACCTTAGTGCAAGAAAACGGTAATAACAGAATTGTTATAAAAACAGGCAAGTAGCTAGAGAGAGATTGATAGACATAGAGACATATGTATTACAGATAGTTGGATAAATATATATTATAGATACATACATATATACATAAAACTTGATGAAACATTATGTGCCAGAAATGCACCAAATTTTGCTTTATTTTACATCAAGATCTAGACACAAAGACGTTAGTAAATCCGCCCCAATATATACTTGACTATGACTGGCTTTTTTGTATGTAATCTGTATGCAGATATTTGGAAATAGGGTAACAGTAGACTGGCAAAAATAAATAAACATGATATGGAGAAAGTCATCCAGTTACTGGAATCTTTTTTGTTCCAAAGTTTTCTCTGTACATATTCCATTTATTAAGCAAAGTTTTAGGATAAAGGGTACAAAATGTGACCTATTACTGTATAATAGAAATCCCATAAATCCTTAGAGAGAGTTCACTCATGGGGTGATACTATTAGTATAAATAAAACATATAGCAGTTCCATATGGGTGCCAGACTTGCAACATGAAAACAATGTGTAGTCAATACACTAGATGTAATAAATTTCATGAACTGATAACTCATAATGGTATAAATACAGTGAAACTCTTTGAATTGACCACTCAAAATTGCATTAAAAGTGGTCTTCTTGAGAGAGGGATAGTCTTCACAAGGAAGACGGTTAACTGAAAATCCCTCATAGAAAATTTGGTCTGGGTAAAAGGGTGATCTTCTCAAAAAGGTGGTCTTCTGGAGAGGTTTCACTGCATGTAATGCAAAAAAATACACACATTTAGGTAAAGATGCAAGCATGTACCTGAGGTTATTTAAAACAGAGACAACTGTCTGATGGGTGGGGGTCTGACCACTGGGACCTCCACTCATCATGAGAATGGGGATCCTATTTCTCCCATCTGAATGAAGCGGAAAATCGAGCATGTGTGCTGCTGCTCCATTAATTCTATATGGACTGATACAGATAACAGAGCACTGTACTTGGCTGAAAATTTATCTGCATACATTTGTAAGAAAAAGATCAAAGCAAAGTACTTAAGTCATAAGAAAGGTCTGTTAAGGGCTTGAAAATCCTTTTTTAAATTGATAGATATAAATTATATTGTAACCTTAGTCTTCCTCTGTCTAAAATTTTAAATCCTGGTATCCACATAGGCATATTTGCTTGCCCCAACCTACAGTTTAAACCTATTAGGACTAAGCTACATGACAGGATTTCACTTTATACAATAGAATTACTATTTTTCATTAACTGAAGAATTTCCACAGGAAATACTATAAAGGTGATAGTGACAAGTGACAAGTTGCAATCACATTAGATATTGTAATTTCCTGTGGGATTGGCTTGTCCCTGCTACTAGTTGAGCAAAGCTGCATCATTCTGAATTGTCATCTATTCTGTCCATTCATGTGGTTTATTACATACAGTACATAATGACTAAAGTGTAGATTTGTCTGATACAGAGCTCTAAATTCCTGGTATAGAACTGATACAATTCTGGTTGCCCTCAGCCACCATTAGGAGGGGTCTATGCAAATACTGAAGACAGATGTATTACTGAGTTCAGCTAATTTGCATAACCAACAAGGTTTGTCATGTAGCAATTAATATGTCCAGTGTGACCTCATAGTCTGCATATTGGTACAGCTAAATGTGTTGTCACCATTAGTTCAGGTGTAAACCTATAGTAGATAGGTAATGCCACCAAGACATTTGTTTTATCTCTTGTGGGGCAGATGTGGCGCCAGCATGTCTTAGACCAGTTGGTCCTTACCCTTCTTTGTTTGTGAATGTTGGTGTGACTGTGAAGAGGAATAGCACCATGCAGATATACACCAGCCATGGCCAACATGAATTGGCGTTTCCCTGTCCTTGGACCCCCTCATATATTTTTGTAGGCATGTTTTTAGTGAGCTTTTCTCTGATTTTGTATAGGTATTTTTGATGTGTATGTTTTTTGCACTTCTCTTTATGAAGATGTTTTTTTATCAGCACACAAAAATATTTTTGTTTGTACAGTAAATTCTAGACAGCCTCATGCTCTTACAGATATGTAAAGAGAAGAATTACAATGTAAATTAACCAATAACACGGTACTACACTATTTGTACCTATACAATGTAAATTACCATTAACGGTGATTATATTGCAGTTTATGATCCAACACCAAGCCTAAGTAATGTTTCTTCTGCTTGTAAAGGCTTTCTCCAGCCTCTGTGACCCAACCTCTTTGTGTAATCCGTCAAAGATGTACACAACTGGATGGGTCTGCTTCTATAGCCCATAAAATGTCTAGTTATAAGTACTAAGTACTTACCTTTAAGATTATTTTTAGGATCCAGGACATTGTGTAATATGTGTGCAGAGATGTAGAGCTTATGCACTGTAAAATATGCTCTGCTAGTCAGTGAAAGCAGATGGAATATAAACACTGCCTTATTGCTTAGCCTGAAAAATAAGACATTTCCTAACTGGGTATTAATTCCCCACACACCTATAAGTAATATCTTACCAAAAAATATATAGCAGTAAAGCATGGTCCAAAGCCTGTAGTGCATACAGAGAGACCTATTATGATTCATCTATATATCTGCATGCTTTCTTCTGAAGTGACCAGATACATACAATGTAGACATAAATATGAGTAAAGTGTACATTTTCTTCAGCATAAACCTGTATGTTGTACCATGTAGATTATATTATTAGAAAAACAAAAAATAAAAGTAAATTATATAATTTTAGTAAAACAGAGACTTACTTGCAAGAGGAATAGACTCTTTAAAGTAAGCACTATTTTTTTTTCCTAAATAGGTATAAAATTTTGTGCTGATTCATTTATTAATATATTTGTATGGTAGTTGGTAGTTGTTGCCTTGTATAGGCATTAAAGCAAATGATAGGTCATCAATATCAGAGTGGTAGGAGCCTGACATCCCTAGCTGTGGCCCTCACAAAAATGCTGTCACCTTTTCAGGCAGAGCTCTGTACATTGTATAGCTGCTGTACTTGGTACTGCACATACAGTAACTCATGTTTCTTTCACTTGAATGGGACTGAACTGTAGTAAGCTACAGTACCACAGTACAGTACAGCTACAATGAAATGGACTGCCAGGAATTGGACAACCACCATACTGATATTGATAGCTTATCTGAAGGATAGGTCATCAGTTGTAAAGTCCTGGTAAATCCCTTCATGTCAAATTATAGAATTCTATCACCAGACAGCATAGGACCTTTCTGCATACTTTTTATACATTAAACTCATACATTAATACTAAGTCAGTATGCCCTGAACATGTGGTGAATCATTCTATTCAATGGAAAGATTAACACCAGAAAATGGGCATAGACGTGGCTCATCTTTGACACACAGACACAATTTGCACCAAAGATGTAAAGATGTACCACTTTCTTGTTTTTTGGTTGTTTTTGCAACCCACTCGCCTCTTTTGAACCCCCTTCCCGCTCTGCGCCATACTATTAATTTGCACTGAGCATATAGTTAATGCTCAACACTGTGATAGTACAATGCTCTAATGCCATTGGAGTTGGAAAATACTTTGACTTAATGACTTAATCCCTCAGATGCTGTGATCAATAGTGAACATGGCATCTGGGTGGTTGGAGGCAAGATTGGCCCCCTGCTACCCCTCAGTCCAAAGGGTGGAGCCTATGTGTGATGTTCTGCAATACGATATAGTAGATCCCAGGTTCAAGTACCCTTGTGAGACAGGAAAAAAGTAAAAACAAAAGTTTAAAAAGTTCAAAATAAAGTTAATAAATGATATAAAGTTTAACAAAAAACATCTTTTAATTTAAAACACAGGTAATGTAAACAAAATAAAGTAAACAAACATGCTTGGTATCCCCATGTATGCAGAAGTCGGTACTATCCAAAAATAGCGTTAATTATCCCGTACGCGGAATGCCATAAAAAAAATACAGTATATACCGCAATGTGCAAATTAGTGTATTTTGGTCACCTCGCTTTCCTTCAAAAATAGCAATAAAACGTGCTAAAAACGTGCTCATACATACCAAACAGTGCTACCAATAAAAACTGAAACTTGCCCCACAAATAAAGAGCCCTGACATACAGTGCCTTGCGAAAGTATTCGGCCCCCTTGAACTTTTCAACCTTTTGTCACATTTCAGGCTTCAAACATAAGGATATAAAATTTAAATTTTTTGGTGAAGAATCAACAACAAGTGGGACACAATCGTGAAGTGGAACGAAATTTATTGGTTATTTTAAACTTTAGTAAAAAATAAAAAACTGAAAAGTGGGGTGTGCCAAATTATTCGGCCCCCTTAAGTTAATACTTTGTAGCGCCACCTTTTGCTGCGATAACAGCTGCAAGTCGCTTGGGGTATGTCTCTATCAGTTTTGCACATCAAGAGACTGAAATTCTTGCCCATTCTTCCTTGGAAAACAGCTGGAGCTCAGTGAGGTTGGATGGAGAGCATTTGTGAACAGCAGTTTTCAGCTCTTTCCACAGATTCTCGATTGGATTCAGGTCTGGACTTTGACTTGGCCATTCTAACACCTGGATACGTTTATTTGTGAACCATTCCATTGTAGATTTTGCTTTATGTTTGGGATCATTGTCTTGTTGGAAGATAAATCTCTGTCCCAGTCTCAGGTCTTTTGCAGACTCCAACAGGTTTTCTTCCAGAATGGTCCTGTATTTGGCTCCATCCATCTTCCCATCAATTTTAACCATCTTCCCTGTCCCTGCTGAAGAAAAGCAGGCCCAAACCATGATGCTGCCACCACCATGTTTGACAGTGGGGATGGTGTGTTCAGGGTGATGAGCTGTGTTGCTTTTATGCCAAACATATCGTTTTGCATTGTGGCCAAAAATTTCGATTTTGGTTTCATCTGACCAGAGCACCTTCTTCCACATGTTTGATGTGTCTCCCAGGTGGCTTGTGGCAAACTTTAAACGAGACTTTTTATGGATATCTTTGAGAAATGGCTTTCTTCTTGACACTCTTCCATAAAGGCCAGATTTGTGCAGTGTACGACTGATTGTTGTCCTATGGACAGACTCTCCCACCTCAGCTGTAGATCTCTGCAGTTCATCCAGAGTGATCATGGGCCTCTTGGCTGCATCTTGGATCAGTCTTCTCCTTGTTTGAGATGAAAGTTTAGAGGGACGGCTGGCTCTTGGTAGATTTGCAGTGGTCTGATACTCCTTCCATTTCAATATGATCGCTTGCACAGTGCTCCTTGGGATGTTTAAAGTTTGGGAAATCTTTTTGTATCCAAATCCGGCTGTAAACTTCTCCACAACAGTATCACGGACCTGCCTGGTGTGTTCCTTGGTCTTCATGATGCTCTCTGCGCTTTAAACAGAACCCTGAGACTATCACAGAGCAGGTGCATTTATACGGAGACTTGATTACACACAGGTGGATTATATTTATCATCATCAGTCATTTAGGACAACATTGGATCATTCAGAGATCCTCACTGAACCTCTGGAGTGAGTTTACTGCACTGAAAGTAAAGGGGCCAAATAATATTGCACGCCCCACTTTTCAGTTTTTTATTTTTTACAAAAGTTTAAAATAACCAATAAATTTCGTTCCACTTCACAGTTGTGTCCCACTTGTTGTTGATTCTTCACCAAAAAAAATTTAAATTTTATATCCTTATGTTTGAAGCCTGAAATGTGGCAAAAGGTTGAAAAGTTCAAGGGGGCTGAATACTTTCGCAAGGCACTGTATCTCCGTCAACAAAACAGTAAAAAAGTTATAGGTATCAGAGTACAGTGACCCCAGGAAAATAGCTTGTTTTCGAACAATGATGTTTTATTAGTAATATGCGGTAAAACATAACAAAACCAATATAAATATGATATCACTGTAATCATAATGACCCACCGGACAAAGCTGCCATGTCATTTTTAATGCAGAGTGAACACTGTAGGAACAAAACGCAAAAAAATAATGATAAATATGAAAAAGTCAGAGACAGTTGTTAAGAAAGTGGGGATCATGATTTATTATAACTCACACCAGAAAACTGGCCAGCGTAGATTTCAATTCTGGCGCATTTGCCAAGCCTTTTAATATCCCAGGGGAATATCATTGGAAAAGCCAGTTTTATCTATTCCCCCTTTATCTATGCAGGGAATCTTTGACCACAATAAAGATATATTTTAGAGATCAGCAAAATAAAATGGTGTTATGGTGGACATTAATTTTTTTTTTTTTTTTGTCCTACAAGTCAATTGTAGATAATGCAATAATTGTATTCTATACATTACTTTTTTTACTATTGTTTTACATAAGAGTGTGAACATTGTCAAATTGAGCCAGGTGGATACAAGAGGCTGCAAAACAAAGTACAGGAATCATAAGCTAAAAAAGAGGGCAGAATATGTGGTGGTAATTTTTTTTTTAAGATTGTATCCGTTGCTTTTAACAGAAAAGATAAAACTGTTAAAATAACTTTGGTGGAACCATTATATGTTAATGCAGATCCAGAACTGCGTTATAGCTTTTAAAGCACCGACTCAGATGTGAACATAGTCTTATGTTGGGCGTGCTTATTGTATGATTTAAATACGTTTTAGATCTGCTAGAGAAATGACCTGCTGAAAATATTCAGTACATGAAGTAGAAGTATTCTTACTAGCCTTGGTATTTGTGAATACCATGTATACAGTGGGTAAAAAAAGTATTTAGTCAGCCACCAATTGTGCAAGTTCTCCCACTTAAAAAGATGAGAGAGGCCTGTAATTGTCATCATAGGTAGACCTCAACTATGAGAGACAAAATGAGAAAACAAATCCAGAAAATCACATTGTCTGATTTTTAAAGAATTTATTTGCAAATTATGGTGGAAAATAAGTATTTGGTCAATAACAAAAGTTCATCTCAATACTTTGTTATATATCCTTTGTTGGCAATGACAGAGGTCAAACGTTTTCTGTAAGTCTTCACAAGGTTGGCACACACTGTTGCTGGTATGTTGGCCCATTCCTCCATGCAGATCTCCTCTAGAGCACTGATGTTTTGGGGCTGTCGCTGGGCAACACGGACTTTCAACTCCCTCCAAAGGTTTTCTATGGGGTTGAGATCTGGAGACTGGCTAAGCCACTTCCAGGACCTTGAAATGCTTCTTATGAAGCCACTCCTTCGTTGCCCTAGCGGTGTGCTTGGGATCATTATCATGCTGAAAGACCCAGACATGTTTCATCTTCAACGCCCTTGCTGATGGAAGGAGGTTTGCGCTCAAAATCTCATGATACATGGCCCCATTCATTCTTTCATGTCATCCTGGTCCCTTTGCAGAGAAGCATCCCCAAAGCATGATGTTGCCACCCCCATGCTTCACAGTAGGTATGGTGTTCTTTGGATGTAACTCAGCATTCACTCTCTTCAAACATGACCAGTTGTGTTCCTACCAAACAATTCTACTTTGGTTTCATCTGACTATATGACGTTCTCCCAATACTCTTCTGGAACATCTAAATGCTCTCTAGCAAACTTCAGACGGGCCCGGATATGTACTGGCTTAAGCAGGGGAACACGTCTGGCACTGCAGGATCTGAGTCCCTGGCGGCGTAGTGTGTTACTGACGGTAGCCTTTGTTACGTTAGTCCCAGCTTTCTGCAGGTCATTCACTAGGTCCCCCCGTGTGGTTCTGGGATTTTTGCTCACTGTTCTTGTGATCATTTTGACCACGGGGTGAGATCTTTCGTGGAGCCCCTGATCGAGGAGATTATCA
The DNA here is from genome assembly GCA_947044405.1 of Leptodactylus fallax. Classification (NCBI taxonomy): domain Eukaryota; kingdom Metazoa; phylum Chordata; class Amphibia; order Anura; family Leptodactylidae; genus Leptodactylus; species Leptodactylus fallax. The sequence continues at coordinate 4,114,038 of CAMRHE010000165.1, read as the reverse complement.
GTGGTCTTGTATGTCTTCCATTTTCTAATTATTGCTCCCACAGTTGATTTCTTCACACCAAGCTACTTGCCTATTGCAGATTCAGTCTTCCCAGCCTGGTTCAGGTCTACAATTTTGTTTCTGGTGTCCTTCCACAGCTCTTTGGTCTTCATAGTGGAGTTTGGAGTGTGACTGTTTGAGGTTGTGGACAGGTATCTTCTATACTGATAACAATTTCAAACAGGTGCCATTACTACAGGTAATGAGTGGAGGACAGAGGAGCCTCTTAAAGAAGAAGTTACAGGTCTGTGAGAGCCAGGAATCTTGCTTGTTTGTAGGTGACCAAATACTTATTTTCCACCATAATTTGCAAATAAATTCTTAAAAAATCAGACAATGTGATTTTCTAGATATGTTTTCTCATTTTGTCTCTCACAGTTGAGGTCTACCTATGATGTCAATTACAGGCCTCTTTCATCTTTTTAAGTGGGAGAACTTGCACAATTGGTGGCTGACTAAATACTTTTTTTCCCCACTGTATATTCATTAATACAAAGTTAGAAATATTAATGGACCCTTATTGTAATCCCCAAGTTTAGACTGTGCAAGACTCTTTCATATCTAAATCTGTCCAATTTCAAAAATCATTCTGGGAATTAGATTTCTTAATATGTACTACATAAACTGCTATTAATAGCAGTTTAACATTAAAAACAAAAAAATAAATTAGTTGTATATGTGTTAAAATGACAAGAAAAGATTTACTCACCTTTCAAATCACCTCACTCCCCTGTGCCGAAGATGCCAAAGATTTCCCGATTCTGTGGCTGCTCACAGTTTACACTACGCCCGTATGACTTGGAGTCCTAACACATGGCTGCTGGAGTCAAACATTGTCTTGCAAAAGAGGGAAACCCATTTAGGGTGCTATTACATAAGCGCACCAGCAGCCGCATATGCCATTCATGTTTTGCCGCAAATTGTTGGACTTGCCACTTTTAAGGGGATGTCTGACTTAATTAAAAACAAGTGTATACACTGGAAATAGTGTACATTTTAAAATTACTAGTTAACTTATCTTTTTCAGGTGCCCCATTTTCAGGTGCCCCATTGCAGCCTGGTCCGTGCTATGACTGGTCTTCATGACATTCCGTTTGTTCTCATGTGACTGCTGCAACCAATCACTGATGTCATCGGTGACCTATATACAAACAGCAGTGACCTGACCACAAATGATACATCATCAAGAGACGTTATGAAGAACTGGTAAGGTAAGGGACTAGCCTGCAGCACTGGAAACAGAGGACCTGCAAAAGTTGGATAACTCCTTGCAATGGCAAGTTCAGGTGCAATCACTGTTAAATCGCAAGAGTTAAAGGGGTTGTCTGGGATACAGTGATACTTCTACACTAAGCTAAACACCCTCTCTCCTCCTAACTTCTAACTTACTTACTTTACAAAAAATGTTTATGTTTATGTTTACCAGATTGCCGAGGTGGTCATGTGACCGCCCCAGGCACATTTTCAGATTTTCCAGTGACGTTCCGTTTCCCCGTTCCGTCTCCCCCCTCTCACCATACTTACCTGTCTTCCTGTCCGGATCTTCTGGGCATGGGACATCACTTCCTATAAGACTTGAAAATAATCTGCAGGGTAATCCTTCACCAAGTACATATTCAGTGTCCAAATAGCTAGAATATTCAACTGTATTCGAATTATTTACATAATAGTATTGAAGAATTATAACTTTACAGATATGGCTGTGGCTCAGAACAGACTAATACAATGATTATAATGAAACAATGTTAAATAGAATCTATTATGTTCACATATGTACAGTACATTGGGTAAAATTATGATATGTTGTGGAAATTAAATGTGTCCAAAAGGTAAGACTTTAGATAAATAAATGCTTTGCAAATCTGATTATATTTTTTTATTTGAAAGAGTTTTGTCACTTCGGTACTTTAAGCAGTCAGTCACTTTTATTAAGAGTGGCTGCTTATGACACATTGCTAAGACTAGAACCAGCAGAATATTCTGAGCCAAGAACAATGGATGGGAGCCAGTTGTGTGACATATTCTTCTGCTGCCTTGTTCAGTAATCCCTCTTAGTCTTCTTCCTCCAGATTGACCCATTGTTTTTAACAGCATGTCATAAACAGTCTCTCACATTGTATATGACAATGTTTAAATAATCCACTTTTCAAGCTAGAACAGTAAGAGCTGAGACAGTAACGTATTAGCAAAGAAAAATGGAGGTTGACCTTGGGACACCATTTTATATAATCTATATATAATGTTGAGGAAGTTTGCAAATATTTTGATCATAGATTGTTTAAATCTTCTCCATTCGCATTCAAGCCGGGGCCCCACATGGTGGAAACACTGCAGAAAAAAAAAACACAGCATTTTACAGTGTCTGCAAAGTGGATGGGATTCTAGCAAATCCCATCCATACATTGCGGAAAAATACATACTGCGATTTCCAAAACTGCAGTATAATTGAAGCAGAAAGTCCGCAGAGGAAACCTCTGCGGACTTTCTGTGAAAAGTGCTACGGACCGCTATTTGCTAGTTGGAATTACTATACGCATTTCAGGTGAGATCTGATAAGGTACTTCAAGTCACTGCCTCACATTGTGCCATGTTTTTTGTATATAGTACTATATTACATTACTGTACATTGCATGCAGTACAATATGTACCTTCAAAAACCGGGGTAAGGTCTGTGTAGATGTTGAACCAACAGCAAGCTGCAGAGAGATTTGAGGTCAGCACCACACCCTGAGAGCAGTATATACAAAGTCTGGCACAATATAAGAAAAACAGATTTTATTTCATATACTGTTTTTTGAAGGTAAAAGCTGTGCTGTGATAGGCGTGACAATTTCTCTTTAGGCTAAGGCGACACGTTGCGGAAGAGTTGCTTTTTTTTTTTTTTTTTTTAATGAAAGTCAGGAGCGGATTTAGCAGAATGGAGATGTATATGAGCTTCCTATATATTTCCTATTCCTTGTGAAGGCACTCTTGGCTTGGCAAAAAAATAAATAAAATACAGATAAAAATTGTCAACATAAAACACAGCTTTTCCACAACATGTACCCTCAGCCTTAGGGGGCTAATCCCATCCACACATTGCAGAAAAATATCCGCAGCGGACATGCTGTGATTTCAAAACTGTTACGTTTTTGTAAATTGCAGCATGTCAATTATACCTACGGAAACGCTGGCGTTTTATGGATAGGTATAATTGAAGCAGAAAGTCTGCTGAGGAAATCTCTGCAGACTTTCTGTGAAAAGTGCTGTGGGAAAAACCACAGTTTTTCCCGCAGCATTTTTTGGCTGTGGATCGCTACGTGGGGCCTTAGCCTAGGATGTGTTTTCACATTTAGGCCTTCTGATGAAATTGTGGGAGACAAAACCAGCTGTGGATTGTAAACAGTGAGTAAGTATAGGGGACAGATGATAATAGAATTGAAGAATAGTAAAGTGGTATTTCTATGGGTTTTCGCCACTTCTTGGCTTCAAGAACTGCATAACAAACTTAGAATATAAATGCACCCTCCAAAAAACCGTCCTCGTTGCCTAAAGCAACCTTTGACAGCTCAGTTTTCATTTCTCATAGTACCTCTGAAAAATTAAAGTTGTTCTGTGATTGGGCGGCAAAGACAGTTTTTCTTTTAGAGTATGTTCACACTGCATTAATGTATGTCAGAAGAATTCAAGGTGTAACTGTCCAAGGTTGAAGCTTGGGTTCCAGCCACTGTTTGTAGTGTTGAATTTGAAAGTCAATACGCTGATAAGTCCTATTCAATATGTAGTCACCCACCACAGTTTTATCACTGTTTAGTTTTGACTGTTTCAAAGCAAAAACTGTGATAGGGCACCCTTTTTTTTCAGCATGATGAAAATTCCACACCATGAGAGCTACAGGAAGGATTCCCATTACAAATGATGAGAGGCAGAATTAAAGTGTTTTTCAAATGGATTTTGATACAGAAAATGCAACTGAATTGGAGTTCAAAAAGCCCACCCTTAGGGCAACTCACAGTGAACGCACTGCAGAATTTTCCACAGAAAATACTGCAGCGTGTTCCTCTGCAGGCTACTGCTGCAAAATCCACATCCAATCAAGTTGTTTGCCTGCAAGTTTCTATATGCCCCCCCCCCCCATGGTTTTTGAACTTTATATTGTAAAGATTAAAAGCCACAGGTGAAACCCGCAGCAATTTCCATGCTGTGGATCTAACACCAACAGCACATGCCACTTTGTCTAAATCTCATTTACTATGCTGCAGTAGTAGATTACAGCAGGTTAGCCACCAGCTAGTTTGTAACAGTTAATCCACTGGAATTACTGTCTGTGTGGTCCCCAGTCTTGCTAGGTTCATATCTGCGTTTGGGTTTCCGTTCACGGGGTCCGCTTGTGGACACCCCAAACAGAAACCTAATCTGCATAAACAAGCGGTTACCTTAGAAAACCCGCGGACCCCATAGACTATAATGGGGTCTGCGTTGGTTTCCATTCAGCTTCCGCAGCACTTTTCTCTCCGCATTTTTCATGCGGAGAGGGAAACAGAATCCCCATACAGATGTGAACCGAGCCTAATAGATAAGTTTTATAAGTGTGCCCCAATATGTATGTTTTATTTACCTGCAAATTGTATCCTGATGCTAAAAGGTGATCCTTTCCAGTAAGTTTCATTGTATATGCAGTAAAAAGTGTCCAATGCATATTTGCCTTTCTGTTATAGTAATTTCTTGTCACCTCTATTTAATACAACCTGTTTAGGTTTAGTGTATGGCTGATATTATGTCATATGGTCTGTGTTTTCTGGGTTCTTCTGAGATTACCACTAGACAGAGGTTATGGGTCATTACATTGCTGTGGATGTCACCTCAATCAGTCACAGACATTTGTTATTAAATGTATAATAAATAGATTTATTGAAAATGATAGAATATATTTTGGATTGTGAGTAAGGCTAAATAATAAGGCAAAGTATGAAAAAAGACAGTGCTTCGGGGAGATTCATTTCTGTTGGCCATAACAGCCAAGCGCAGAACAACTCTCATCTTGTATTCTGCCCTTGAAAAATGAAAGCTACACAGTGTATTTGGTTGCTATGGGCAGCAAAGACAGTTCTTTTGTTATTCAATTTTCATACATCTGCCCCAGTGACTTCTGCTCATTTCTAGATGTTTTGTCATTAGCACATGAGCTATAATGAATGGCCTAAATAGGCAATCTAGTTATTTGTCACAAAGAGAATCAGAATGCATAGATATAAGAAATCTACGTCATGACACATAATATGCTGCATTTGTTTTCTCATACCAGGACTACCTTACATATAACCTCTTGAGAATTGTCTATGACGACACCTAGAGAGGTTAATGAAAGTCTATTGTGCTGTAATGTTGGAGATATTAAATATCACAAGAGATGAAGAATTTCCATGGCAACCAATCTATAGAAAGAGATCGCTCTCTTTCTACACGTTGGCTACACACTATCCTCTCAGTAGTTAGTAGGTTAATATCACAAAGCACTGTTACATCTTAAAATTTTCTTTGCCTTCTTCTCTTCTCTTGTCACATAGTTTCTTGCTTTTCCCTCTTCAACCTTTATCTTTTCCTCCGATTGTATCTCTTGTAAGTCTTTTTATACCTGCCACTCAGAACTCAGTATGATCAGTATTGATCATGATAATCCCTTGTCCTATTAAATATGTGAGACTTCACAAATGTTGGACATTCATCATATCTACTTCTTTTAGATTTGTATTTGTTTGGTATTACTGGAACCAGTAAACAATATGGTTCAGTAGGGTCACCTTCAAATCATCTGATCTTGTGATGACTTTTTTCTATGTGGAATCTTGCCACAGCCACCAGATGTGCAATGATAGTAAATTTAGGGAATTTATAAAACCTGCTTATTGTGCTCTTTTCCTGATTTTGTAGACCATGCTGCTTTTTAATAGCAGCATGCTGCAGCTCAGGCATTTTAAACGAATTTCATTCAATTGACTTCACCAGGGAAAATAACAATTGTTTAATATACATTTTTTAATGTGCACAAAAACCTATTTATTTAACGATGACCTAGAACAGTAAGATAAAGGTGACGACACACCTTTAATAGCTGTCAGCTTGTTCTATTCCTAATGCCTCCCATAAACATGTACCACTGTGCTTGCTGTCTTATACCTCTGACAGTAGTTATGCTCCATCTGACAGGGTAGAGTTGAGAAACCCCTATACACACCACATAGTCAAAAAGTCCTTGTGAAATTGACAGACTAGGCCAACATTAAATGGGAATAGGTACCTAAAGGGGAACCTTGTGTAAAGATTTACTACATGAAGTAAGCCCCATCAACCAATCAGCAAAAATCTTTTGTCTGTCTTGCCCAATAGAACTTTAAAAGTTCCTGCCTCATAGGTTGTTGTTGTTGTCAGGAAACATTTCACCCAAAATTCTACTTGCATTCCTTGTCTCAGTAAACACTTACCAGCAGATGTTTTGCCCCTGGCTATATTTTCTTTGTCAGCATGTGTATGCTTACCTTGGCTGCAAGAGCTCATCATGTTCTTTTAAATATGCAATTACTTTGCCCTCCTAAAATATGTATTTGCATTTTGGTTTAATGTTTTGCAAAAAATAATTTCCCTGGTGTTTAAGAGGAGGCATTTAGATTTACACACTCATCACACCACGTGATAGCCACGTCTACATTCTCTGGGGTAACAAGTTCCTAGAGGCTATATATTACAACTCTGTAGATACCAATCACTAGACAGATCTGTAATAGGCAGGGAAAATAGAAGATCCACTGTCTCAAACTCACCATTTTTACAGATTTAGGATCTGTTCGCATCTGGGCTTAAAGCTATGTTTAGAGCCTCCATTACAGATCCCATTAAATATGCACTATTTTTGTAGTAAAATGATTGTCACCGTGAAAATCCTTAATCATATACCCCGCCTGTACTAATGGATATAACAGTTTACATACCTCTTATTTCTGTCTTTCTGGCTCTTCCCCTTCCTACCTGTGTCAGGAGGGATTGTGTTTCACAAGCTGGGCAGAAAATTGTGCAGCACTTGCTGAGTAGGAGAACAACGGATAAATGTGTCAACAGCAGATTTGCATTGTGTGTGCAGACAGTGAATAATTACAGCATTTTCTTATACATTGTAATAAAGAAGAATACAGACAGCTGTAAAGGGAAGAGGAACAGGAACTGTAGTTCTTTACATGGTAATCCTGCCTATAGCAAGCCGTGGCAGGATCTAACTGGTGGTGCAATACAGAGCTGAACATGATAATGTATAATGCAAAATAATAACTACTTATGAGCTCTTGTAAGCATTTGGACAAATTTTGGTACTTTGCTATATTTTTATGAGCTTGAAAACACGATTGTTATCTTTTGCCAATGCCTTGTTTTTAGAAGGGTCCCCCTACAATAAGCTTATAACATAGTCTCCTGCTGCTGCTAGTGGCACCTCCAGCATTCTATAAACTGTAATCTACAGAAATACCAATACAGCGTAAAACGTTCATTACATATTATCCATTGAAATTAATTAGTCATTTGCGTATCGTGCTCAGTTCTCCAAAGAGAGAGAGAGAGAGAGAGAGAGGGTGCTTCTCATAGTCACTTACCATTGTGGCTAATTAAAAGGAGTCTGTCACCAGAACATAGTATATAAACCCAGGTCCGCAAATAGATAGATAGATCTGAATCAAATTGTGTTTCCCCTCGTGAAGTGGTGATTCTGTTGCCAATATGTAGCTTTTTTTGTTAATATGCAAATGAGCTATTTGGAGCAATGAGGGCATTGCTGTTGCTCCAAAAAGGTAAGTGAAAAAGCCCTCATTGCTCCAAAGAGCTCATTTGCATTTTACAAAATCAGTGATATCTTGAGTAGATTTGCTGGTTTCTGATGATAGACTCCCTTTAATGGAAAATATAATGAGGAACCTGCCTCTATTCATTCAGAATACCATAACATGTTTTTTCAAAAAAGGGTTTTATAAACCAGACAACCCCTTTAAAAGTCAGCACATTATTCCAGGAGAAAAAGATTGCCAAACATGTTAATCAGTATCTATGCAGTTTTTACTATTATAGACAATCTTGTAATGTAAATGATGTACTATTTTAAAATTTCATTGGTATTTTTTTTATCGTTATCACCTTTATGTCATAAGCAAATATTGTAAACACTTCATAACCTCAAAGATTTCTGCATGAATGGATCCTAAATGTATTATTTAATGAACATCATACAAAATGTTGTACCATGTCACATTTTAATTGAGCAAATGACTGAAGTAGTCAAGGTCATTTACAGGAAATTGTGAACTACATGGCAAAAGACAGCTATAGCACAGGATATTTTTCATAAAATGTTGTAGTCAATTCAGGTGTGGTTTATATGGAATTATACAAATCTTATCCTCACATTCACACAGTGCCATGCCTCCTGATCTTCACAACAGAAGGCCAAAACATTTCAGATTTCAGAGATCATCTGAAGACTGAAATAGTTACACAAGGATTCCTGGAGGCTTGAGCCTCTTTTAGTTTCAAGTCAGATTACAAATGGAAGAAATTCAACACCTTTCATAAACTGCTTGTCAGTGTCCTAGAAAGGTTAGTGCAAGGGCACACCTCACAGTGCCAGTGTTACAGTGACAGCTAAATACCTAAAAGCATCAGTCTGTTAACAAGTTCGTCATAGAGACAATGAAGAAGGGCACTGGGCTGAAAAGAAGGAAAATTATTTATAATACATTTGTTTGTTTTAAAAAAAAAAAAAAGTGAATATTTACAACACTTGGGAAAATTATATACTTGGAGCAAGATGTTATAGAAACGATTGGATGCTTCAGGACCCTGGATAGCATACATTCAATGACCAGTGCATCCACAGTGCATTCAACTAATATTAGAGATTACAGATAATTGTAGAAATCAAAGTGCTGCTGCAATGGACAGAAAACACATACAAAATGTCATTTTAGTCTTACTCAACCTTTCACCCAATTCTATTTTAGCTTAAAACTATTACTATGATACTATTTTAATACATATCAGTAACAGGCAAATACAATCTCAATTCCAAAAAAGTTGTGATGCTATGTAAAATGTAAAGAAAACAAGATTGCAATGATTTGTAAATCTCATATAACCATATTCTATTCACAATAGAACACAGAACACATAGCAGAAGTTGAAAGTTAGACAGTTTTCCATTTTATTTGAAAAAAAAATTAACTCATTTAGAAATTGATGGCAGCGACACATCTCAAAAATGGTAGGAAAGTGTTAACAAAAGGCTGGAAAAGTAAGTGATACTAATGAAACACTGGAGGGTCAATTTTCTCATGACTGTATAAAAAGAGCATGTTAGAGAGGCAGAGTCTCTCAGAAGCAAAGATGGTCACAGTCCCGCATTCTGTGAAAAACTGTGTTTAAAAATTGTGGAACAATTTCCAAATCATTGCATTCTTGTTTCCTATACATTGTGCACAATGTGCCAATTTTTTTTTTTGGAACTGAGGCTATAGCTTAGGTACATGGCATCATACAATTCAAAAATGAAATATGTTACTATTACTTGTATAGTGCCAACATATTCTTCAGCGCTGTACAGAGATTGCCATAATCAATCACCATTGATGTAACATGCCCCCAGTATGTCTCCCAACATAATTTTTATGTTTTAAGCTAAATTTCATAGGGAGATTATTAATTCATATTGGAAGAAAATTTTTCTATGGAAATCCACGCAAACATGGAAAGAACATAGAAAGTGCATAGATATTTCTATTTGTTGAGTTTAAATACAGGATTTCAGTTCTGCAAGGCAACAGTAAACATAATGTGAGGACTAGATTCTGAGTACTTTATTGAGAGGTCCCTGGATGGGACCTGTGAGCTCATGATGTGTATATAGATTTCTCCCAATAAATGACATCTTGATGCTGGGTAAGTGACACAGCCTCGTCATGTTTTTTTTCTGCACAGGTTCACAGGATCTGTGGAGACCCTCGCAGTTTCCACTGATCAGAAAATGATGGCATATCCTAGAGATATCTAATGACTTTCTGAAATGGAAAAATCCCTTTAAGCAAGCTGTGTTATTTACAGAAAACCTTTTGCAAAACAATACTGCAAATTTCTCTGCTCCACAGCTCTTGCTATAGTCACTCTACAATGTAAAAAGTCCCAAGCCATCTTTTTAAATTCTATGCACAGTTCAGTAGTCATGGGCACAGGACAAGGAGTTAGGATCAGTCACCCAATGATCATTACCCTCACCCTCCGCCAACGTCAGCACTTTCCTAGTAATAGTGTTTTGCTTTATACTGTAGATTTAAGCTTTGTACAACTGAGTTTTTTGGAGCTGTAATATGACACCCATAAACTTCTATGGCACCTTAACTATTTTTCTTCCAATTTAATCTGTAGACATGCTGAGTATTTTTTCTGTTGTAATCCATATGTACAGGGGAACACAAAGTCTCTGCAGATGCATGCTGTGGAGCCATAGCGCTTGATGTGCTACCATATGGATCTCTGTCTGATCCCATATTACACAGTTAATTTCCCCTTTAAGTGGAGAATATCTCCATATTATGGTGCAGTGCGGTTTTTGTTGTCAGATTCTGTATCCAATAGAAAGACCCCTGTATGCCTGAATATGAAATTGAAGGCAGAAAAGGATACAGCAGGGCCCCACAGAGGTCTATAGGTGCCGTATCACAGCCCTGTACAACTAAGCGTTATAATATGCCTCAATACACTTGTATGCCTGAGGCCTAAGTATCAAACTGTTCTTCTAGTGCAACACTAAGTAAAAATAAGAGGAGAAACAGTGCTTCTTAAGCAGGCAAAAAATGTATTAATCATTCCTGGAATAACTAATTTCTTAATTTCTATCTAGGGAAATTAATTTGTCAATGTATAAACTCAATCAATTTTTAATAACATGGAAGTTAGCTGGGAATGAGACAATACAAATTATGCCAGTGGTCAGAATGAACCCTGTATAATTTTTCTACTAAAGCTTCTTAGCCTAAACTTGTTTCCTGATCCCTGCATCCTGTGTGATGATTATTAATGGAGGCGCCCAGCAGCAAAAAGTCCCTGGAAATTGTAGTCAAATATTCACAGTTTGCAAGCAAGGGAAATCTGCACTATGTAACAAATATTCTGTCATTGCCTCAATGCATTGCAACACTGGGGGAAGGTTTTAAATTATAGTCTAATCTACAAATACTATTTACCTAGAGTTACCTGTCAGCAGAAAAGAAATAAGATGTGACTGCTTCAGACATTGCAATATTTCATATACAGCTAAACAAAAACACTTTTCATTGAAGTCACAGAGCACCATTTACGCACTTTACTCTACAGTGCTTATAGTTGCTTACCATAAGTTACTATAAAAAGAACAAGAATATGGACATGCAGGAGATGTAAAAATCAGTCTCAGCAAGTAAGATTCCTTGAATAATACTATATTTCTTAAAAGTTGGACTTTCTCAGCCTCATAGGAGTTACAGTACTCCTTCAACGAGTTGTCAAAGAGACTCCTTATCATTCAGGCAACTGTGCACCTACAGACTCCTCCATAGTGGTGGTCACTACCCACAACCTATCCAGGGTGTGGTTGTTCTGTACATCAGTTCCATAGGCACACCATGAATCCTGGATATATATACTTTGACCTCGACTGGTTCTCATGGCAGTACACCGATATTTCACCCACACCTCTCCCCTACAGGCAAGTCAAAGAATAGGTCCAATATCCATGGGTGCACTGACAATATTTTTTATATTCTTTCTGTGTCCTTTCCTTATATACAGATATGTGCCTCTCCAATCTATCCTGCTCTGCTCAGGTCATTCAACTATCCGCTACTTGGCTTTATTGTTCTCTATTTGTCAGTTGCTCAGTTGGCTGCTAGTCCACCAGAGAAGAAAATGCATAAGTTTTACATTGGCCTTGCTGGTCATCCATTCCTTCCTCCTCTGCTCAGCTTATCCATCCATCCTATCATTCTTTCACTACTTCTTCTTTCTTTATAAGTTTTTCTTTTAACTTCTAATAACTCAGAGAATAGAATCTGAAAGCTTTACACTGGCCCCCTTGGCCATCTATTATTGGGTCAAACAACATCAACCATGTTGAATTATTTTAGCTAATCCTCTTTTGCTCATGCAGATTTGAAAGTCCTTCACCCCTTCTCCCACAACAGAGCTGCTGAATATACATAACTCATGACTGTTAGCCTAGCAGTTGCATCCTTTATGTATAGCTGCCTATGACCAATGCACCAGATACTGAATTGCTAATGTCATGCCATGCAGAAGTGAAACATCTGTATATCAGTTATCAGATGGTTATCTTTAGTCTAAACCCAGATGGACTGATAAATCACATGCATTGTTTCTTTCTGACCAGATAGAACTTTGCTCCTTTGAATTCAGCACATTTTCCTTCTTGCTATTATACCCTACATTCCTACCAGTTTCCCTTTCTTCTCTTTTCATTCTTTCTCTGTTTGACAACACAGAATTAATGTCCATTCACATGGAAGTGCGAAAGTGTTCAAGGCATGTGGACTGTGAAGTTGTCTTATGCTGTACAAGATATTTAGGATACAGTTTCTTGAAAGTGCAAATTTATTCAGACAAACAATGGTCCTAGACACTTAAGAGTGTGTGTGTTTACCGATGCGGAACCGGTTATTAATTGGAAGAAGAAATCTAATATCTTCTTAATGTATACTGTCTGAAGACGTTTAATTACTGTCTAAATGAAAGCTTCCTGTCAACTGTACAACTGTCTATCTCTTCTGTCAGCAGCTCTGTGGCTACTTAGAGGCCTAGATACACTCAGTAGTGCTAGTATACATGCTGGTGTGGAGGTTTAATGAATTGTAGCTTTATTCTAGATGACAATCTAGTGCTGCCGTGCCTGCTAACAAGACGCCAAGTGCTACTAATATGTATATTGTTTGCAGTGACTTTATTGTTTCAGTTTGCAGTGTCTTAGTTTCTCCACGGATAAATTTCATCTTGTCTTCTTTCAGTGATGAATATGAAACTATATCCATAATAGCAACCGTTTTGTGCATTTATTATATTACTATTGTTTTGTTGAAAGGCGGTAGCGTGTTTTCTAACAGTTTCTGTTAGCTCTTACAAGTCTGTGTAAGGCTAAGGTAGCGGGCCGCAGCAAAAGAGTGCTGCGGGAAAATACGTGCAGCGGTAACGCATCACAGCATCACAGCGCTTTTCACAGAAAGTGCTTTTCACTTTCTGCTTCCATTATACCTGTAGGGAAACCTCCAGCATTTCCATAGGTATAATTGACATGCTGCGATTTCCAAAACCGCAACGGTTTTGGAAATCACAGTGTGTCTGCTGCACGTATTTTCCCGCAATGTGTGGATAGGATCCAGTAGACTTTGCAGGGACGCTGCATTTACGCCACATGGGGCCCTGGCCTAAGGTATCTTTTTTCCTATAATTTTAGCTTCTGTCTCAATGTATGAAAAAAAAAAAAAGGGAATATAGTGATGAGTATGTCACTGAAAATTATGTGATGAATCCTTTGGGCAATTCAAGTATAAGTGCTAAGAAATGCCTGAGTAAAGCCAGCAAGTAAGATAGGTGTGAACTTGTAAACATGATTAATACACACAGGACAGAACTGCAATTCTTAGAATTCAGGTTCATGCAGAAGAGCGTATTGTGGCTCTCTCTGTACAACATCCAAGTTGTACAGAGCTGTGAAAGGGCACATATAGACTTCTATGGGGAATTACATATGGAAGTATACAGATTCTTTCTCTAGTGGATTTCCATATGTGTGCATAGACAGAGGCATAACACATATTTAAACATAGCCATACTCAGACCATGTCCCACCATATGGCACTCTCATGGCACACAATCTTTTACAGAGCTTTTCTCTCCTAGAACCATTACTTCTCAGGATGAATGTCTCCATACTATGGTGCTATACAATGAACCATATAGCAGCACATAGAGTGTCTACAGTTCCATAGTATTGCTTTGCCATGTTTTTGAGGTCTTAAAAGTAGAATTTGTCCAACTTCTAAGAGCTAGGATTCAGACAAGTCCTCTGCTTTCCAAGTAGAGGGATTTTCATTGACAATTAAGACGGTAAAATTAATCTGATCCTTTGATTGCAGTAATTGATCAAGTATCTTATGTTTCGACTTTACCACTGACATTCAAGGCATTCTCCATCAATACATAAATTGCCAAAAATCAAAGCCCTTGTGTTCTGTGTGATCATAAATGCAGGTCAGGTAGCTATTGACTGTTCATTCAGCTTGCAGACCTTACAGAAAACATGTGGAAATGGGGTACAGGGCGGCACTCGACTCCAAATGACTCAAAATTAGTTTGGGTGCACGATCACTGGAGAACTGACCAACTCCCAAATAGAAACCATGTAAAAAAAAATGAAGTGACGGCATTCCAATTTTTTCTGCAAAAAGTGTTTTATTCACAATTCATTGTAAGGTGCAACATTAACGTTTCGGGAACTCGTCTCTTCATCAGGCTGAAAGGGTGACAGAAATAAAGAGGGAGGGGGGAAGAATACAATATCAATAATTACAAAGTACAAGTACCATGTATAGTAGTGTACTAAACAGTACAGTAATCACACAGCGGAGATAGCAGCGAAGTATAGGAGTGAGTGATGGAAGGAGAGGTCGAAGTACGTTGCCAGAGTCAAAAAGCCAGAGAGGGTAAGTTTAATCCAAAAGAGAAGTCCAGGTACACAGTCCGATGGTCAGAGCCAGAGAAACACACACAGCAATCAGGAACAGGAAGCAACAGGGAGGGGAGCCAAAACCAAGGTGAAATCAACAGCCGCCATGGAGGAGAGAAATGGAGGGGATTATAAAGACCCGAATTGGCACATAAATTAAAGCACAGTTTCTTAAAGGGGGAATTCATTTCTGTGGACCCGGCAAATTTAAAGGGGCCACACAGACGTCACAACCCTAACACTACTTTCCTCTGGATTTTAAAGTTCTTTGTTTGATGTAACAAACACAGCTGTACTTTTCTAAAGTGAACACCAATCTCTAAATCATTGCCATTACCAGTGAGCAAAATATGCTTCCTGTTTTCTGAAATCAGCAATTCAATACACGGAACAAAGAAACATCTTGAGTCTTAGATGACTGACACAGTACAGTTGTGCTAAAAAGTTTACATACCCCGGCAGATTTTTTGTTATTTTGGCCTTTTTTCAGAGAATATGAATGATAACACAAAAACTTTTTCTCCACTCATGGTTAGTGGTTGGTTGAAGCCATTTATTGTCAAACTTCTGTGTTTTCTCTTTTTAAATCATAATGACAACCAAAACATCAAAATGACCCTGTTCAAAAGTTCACATACCCTGGTGATTTTTGGTGATCAGGTAGACCAACCAAAATTTCGTCCACAACTGCCCGGAAAATTGTTTGGGATGCAAAGAAAAACCCACACATAACATCAGCTGAAATACAGGACTCTCTGAAAACTATCGGTGTGGCTGTTTCAAGATGCACAATAAGGAGGCACTTGAAGAAAAATGGGCTGCATGGTCGAGTTGCCAGAAGAAAGCCATTACTGCGCAAATGCCACAAAGAATCTCGCCTTCAATACGTCAAACAGCACAGAGACAAGCCTCAAAACTTCTGGAACAAGGTAATTTGGAGTGATGAAACAAAAATCTAAGTTTTTGGCCAAAACCATAAACGTTACATTTGGAGAGGTGTCAACAAGGCTTATGATGAAAGGAACAACTTTCCTACTGTAAAGCACGGAGGTGGATCACTGATGATGTGGGGATGTGTGAGCTTCAAAGGCACAGGAAACTTGGCCAAACTTCAATGAAAGATGAATGCAGCACGTTATCAGCAAATACTGGAGGCAAATTTGCACTCATCAGTCAGGAAGCTGCGCACGAGACGTACTTGGACATTCCAACATGACAACGATCCAAAACACAAGGCCAAGTCGACCTGTCATTGGCTACAGCAGAAGAAAGTGAAGGTTCTGGAGTGGCCATCTCAGTCTCCTGACCTCAATATCAGTGAGCCACTCTGGGGAGATCTCAGGCGCGCAGTACATGCAAGACAGTCCAGGAATTTACAGGAACTGGAGACTTTTTGCCAAGAAGAATGGGCAGTTTTACCATCTGAGAAAATAAAGAGCCTCATCCACAACTACCACAAAAGACTTCAAGCTGTCATTGATGATAGAGGGGGCAATACACGGTATTAAGAACTGGGGTATGTGAACTTTTGAACAGGGTCATTTTGATGTTTTTGGTTGTCATTATGATTTAAAAAGAGAAAACACAGAAGTTTGACAATAAATGGCTTCAACCAACCACTAACCATGAGTGGAGAAAAAGTTTTTGTGTTATCATTCATATTCTCTGAAAAAGGGCCAAAAAAATCTGCCGGGGTATGTAAACTTTTTAGTACAACTGTATATCACCTACAACAGTACCAGGGATATTTATAAAAACTGGGGCATAGTAAAAATAGAGCATACAGGTTTTTACAGGAAATATTTGATTTTCCATATGGGAAAAAAAGATTATTTCTGTGATTTACAATTTCTATCATATAACATATTTCTACATCCTACATATACAGGATGACAGCTTTGTCATGAACATTGCTGTTAAGCCTTTATAAATGAGCAAGAATGCTTGTTATTTTTTTATGGGAATTAAAGGGTTATTTGCATGTGGTTATTACAACTAATCTCACACACCCAAGAATGCACATACTAATTTCTTTCTCGCCATACTCTCAGTGCCTTTTAATGGGAAGTTAATCAGTGTTCCCTGCATTTCCATATCCTTGCATCAATGTTTATTATTCATGAGCTGTCTAAGTGATAGATGTATCATTGAGTTATTTTGCATTACTCACTATTAACATACCTGCAGCATAAAGATGGGGGAGTGGAGCTATTAACATTCCAAGCTTTGAAGATGTGCACAGTGGTGTTATCCCTGTGATTTGGCACTTTATTTTTAGAGCTCATTTCTACGGTGAAAGAGGCAAGTACTTAGATTTTGCCTTGCAGATGCCACTATCGGTTAGGTTGAAAAATATGTAGACTTAAGGTAAGTTTTTATTCTAGAATTGCATTGCTTGCCTACAGAAAAATCATTGTGGTGCCTGCACACAAATGAGTATTCTAAGTCTCTCCAGCCACAAATTTGGTTTTCTAAAAGGGTATTCCTATCTTGGGTATTTATGGTATATCCATAGGATATTGCACAAATGCTCAATATATGCAGGTCCCACATTTGGAACCCACATCTATTTCAAGAACAGGGGTTCCTAGAGGTGAGATCCACATCTATAGGCTATTTATGGCATATCCCAAATGCTCGAGATGGGAATTCCCATTTAAGTTTATAAAAATGTGGTCATATGTCCACCAAAGTAATACCTATTTGCTTTATGTCTTATACAAGAAAATTGTGGTTGTTTCTACTTCATAAAACCCTTCTTTCAGATACCAAACAGGTCCCTTTTTCTGCATTCTCATCTATTAGTCCAAGTGGAGAGCAACTACTAAGAGCATCTATGTCTCTGGAGGACCTGTCCAACAATAAACCTACAACCTATGCACTAAAGAGCTGAATGATATTGATTCTTCTTGAAAATGGTACTTGTCAAGGGCTAGGGATATACTGTAACTTTTAAGTCAGCAAGTGAACAGTTAGTTCTTGAGCATAATGTGTTGGGATCAGGAAAACTGGGCAAACATTAGAACCTGAGTGACTTTGATATGGACCAAATTGTGATGTCTAGATTTCGGGGTCACAGTATTTCCAAAACAGTAGTTTGTTACTGTCATGCAGTGGTTACTACCTACAAATGGTCCAAGGAAGGACAACTGTTAAATAAGCACATTGATGTGCATGAAGAGCAAAGGCTAGATCATATAGTCTAATCCCACAGAAGAGACACTATAGCACAAACTGATCAGCAGGATAAGCAGGATAATGCTCTCTGTTACACAAAAATTGTTTGAGGAGCATAATACCAAAGACAAGGTTTTAACTTGGCCTTCAATCAGATGGAGCATCTGTAGGATGCACCTTACAGTACTTAAAGGATACCTACAATTATAAAACAACTATATATATATATAGTTGAATATATATATATATATATATATATATATATATATATATCAAAAATCAACTTTATATAAATATATATATATACACAGTATATATATATATATATATATATATATATATTCAAAAATCAGGCAGCACTCCAAGGGTTCAAGTGAAACAGTGAGGTTAGTTTATTGCCTCTTGTTGCACCTACAGCACCTCACGTTATGTACGCGGTATGAAGAGATTTACTAACCTCACAGTTTCACTTGAACCCTTGGAGTGCTGCCTGATTTTTCAGGAGAGGAGGCTGCTGGTAAAGATAACAAATAACTGCTGGTGCTAAACTATGCTACACTGTGAGGCAAGGATCTCTTTTAATATTGCTATGTTTCACAATAAGACTGTACCGCTGTACAAAATAAGGCAACAAATCAGTTAACAGTCTCCTCCCCCTCCACTCCCTAGTTCTGTATGTGATATAAATACTGAGGCAATCTATACCTAAAAAAAAGTCTTAGTGAAAATAAGGAAAAGGAGAGCAGCCTAATAAGTGGAGAAGGAAACAGATTTCTTAAATAAGATATATGACAAAGTTTATTATATTCATCTGTTTATTTATGAAATGTTGTTTTGTAAGTGGAGGTATGCTTTAAGCATAAGACCCACGTTGCGGAAATGCAGCTTTTTTTGTTGCAGATTTTGCTGCAGCTTTTGAGCCAAAGTCAGGAATGGATTTAGCAGATGGGAGAAGTATAAGAAGTTCCTATATATTTCCCATTCCTTTTGTAGCCATTCTTGACTATTGCTCAAAAAGACGCAACAAAATCTGCAACAAAAAAACGCTGCATTTCCGCAACGTGGGGCCTCAGCCTCAGAGTGGGAATATCCACCAATTGTGTATCACCAGCCCTGTGGGTTTTTTTCATGTAACAGTGTTGAAAGTATACTAAGAATGGTGTGACTGACTAAAAAAAAAAAAAATCATACGCCAACATATTATTCTGTACACATAAACATGTGCATATACATGTTTTTCCGTGGGGCCTTAGCCTTAAAGGATCTGTTGCTAATGTCTTTATGCCAGATTCACGTTTAGAGATGTCATGGAGTCTATACCTCAAAAGGTCCGAGCTGTTTTGAGAACATTTGCCAACAAGGGGATGGCCTACATAATATTCAGCAGATGCATTTAATGTCATGGCTGATTAGGGTAGATTGATCAGTTTTCCAAATTATTATGCAAATTGGATTTAAGTGTCATAAAGATTACATGTTTTGTTTTTCAATTAAACTCATGGAAGGTTTTGTGTCTCAGGGCTCTTTGTGTCACTGAAATCAAACTCAAACAAGTGAGATAATTAGTTTGCCAGGTGAGCCCAATTAAAGAAAACCTCCTTAAGAAAGATGTTCCATATTATTAAGCAGGACACAGGTTTCAGGCAATATGGGAAAGAAAAAGGATCTCTCTGGGGCCAAAAAGTGTCAAATAGTGCAATGCCTTGGACAAGTTATGAAAACTTTACATATTTCACGAAAACTTAAGTGTGATCATTGTACTGTGAAGAGGTTTGTGGCTTATTCAAAGCAAAGACGGGTTCATTTACACAAAGGCATAATGAGGAAGGTTTCTTCCAGACAAATTCATCGGATTAAGAGAGCAACTGCTAAAATACCATTACATAGCAAGAAACAGGTATTTGAAGCTGCTGGTGCCTCTATAGTCCCACAAACCTCAAGGTGTATGATCCTCCAGATGCTTGCAGTTGTGCATAAACCTACTAAGCAGAAATGGTTGCAGTGAGCCCAGACATACATGAAGACTAATTATGAAAGTCTTGTTTACTGATGAGTGCCATGCAACCCTGGATGATTGGACTAGTGGATGGTTGGTGGATGGTCACCATGTTCCAACAAGGCTGCAACATCATCAGCAAGGAGTCATGTTTTGGGCCAGAATCATGGGGAGAGAGCTGATAGGCCCCTTTAGGGTCCCTGAAGGTGTGAAAATGACCTCTGCATAGTATATATAGTTTCCAACCACTTTCTTCCATGGTACAAAAAGTAGAACCGTGCCATCCATAGCAAAATAAATTTCATGCATGACAATGCACCATCTCATGCAGCAAAGAATCTCTCTGAGTCATTGGTTGTAATGGGCATAAAAAGAGAGAAACTCATTATGTGGCCACCATCGTCCCCTGAACTCAACCCTATTGAGAACCTTTGGAGAATCCTCAAGCAAAAGATCTATGAGAGTGGGAGGAAGTTCACATCAAAACAGCAGCTCTGGGAGGCTATTCTGACATCCTGCAAAGAAATTCAAGCAGAGACTATCCAAAAATTCACAAGTTACATGGATTCAAGAAGGTGATATCAAAGAAGGAGTCCTATGTTAACATGTACAGTCATACGAAAAAGTTTGGGCACCCCTATTAATCTTAATCATTTTTAGTTCTAAATATTTGGGTGTTTGCAACAGCCATTTCAATTTGATATATCTAATAACTGATGGACACAGTAATATTTCAGGATTGAAATGAGGTTTATTGTACTAACAGAAAATGTGCAATATGCATTAAACCAAAATTTGACCGGTGCAAAAGTATGGGCACCTCAACAGAAAAGTGACATTAATATTTAGTAGATCCTCCTTTTGCAAAAATAACAGCCTCTAGTCGCTTCCTGTAGCTTTTAATCAGTTCCTGGATCCTGGATGAAGGTATTTTTGACCATTCCTCTTTACAAAACAATTCCAGTTCAGTTAAGTTTGATGGTCGCCGAGCATGGACAGCCCGCTTCAAATTATCCCACAGATGTTCAATGATATTCAGGTCTGGGGACTGGGATGGCCATTCCAGAACATTGTAATTGTTCCTCTGCATGAATGCCTGAGTAGATTTGGAGCTGTGTTTTGGATCATTGTCTTGCTGAAATATCCATCCCCGTCGTAACTTCAAATTCGTCACTGATTCTTGTACATTATTCTCAAGAATCTGCTGATACTGAGTTGAATCCATGCGACCCTCAACTTTAACAAGATTCCCGGTGCCGGCATTGGCCACACAGCCCCAAAGCATGATGGAACCTCCACCAAATTTTACAGTGGGTAGCAAGTGTTTTTCTTGGAATGCTGTGTTTTTTTGACGCCATGCATAACGCCTTTTTGTATGACCAAACAACTCAATCTTTGTTTCATCAGTCCACAGGACCTTCTTCCAAAATGAAGCTAGCTTGTCCAAATGTGCTTTTGCATACCTCAGGCGACTCTGTTTGTGGCGTGCTTTCAGAAACGGCTTCTTTCGCATCACTCTCCCATACAGCTTCTCCTTGTGCAAAGTGTGCTGTATTGTTGACCGATGCACAGTGACACCATCTGCAGCAAGATGATGCTGCAGCTCTTTGGAGGTGGTCTGTGGATTGTCCTTGACTGTTCTCACCATTCTTCTTCTCTGCCTTTCTGATATTTTTCTTGGCCTGCCACTTCTGGGCTTAACAAGAACTGTCCCTGTGGTCTTCCATTTCCTTACTATGTTCCTCACAGTGGAAACTGACAGGTTAAATCTCTGAGACAACTTTTTGTATCCTTCCCCTGAACAACTATGTTGAACAATCTTTGTTTTCAGATCATTTGAGAGTTGTTTTGAGGAGCCCATGATGCCACTCTTCAGAGGAGATTCAAATAGGAGAACAACTTGCAATTGGCCACCTTAAATACCTTTTCTCATGATTGGATACACCTGGCTATGAAGTTCAAAGCTCAGTGAGGTTACAAAACCAATTTTGTGCTTCAGTAAGTCAGTAAAAAGTAGTTAAGAGTATTCAAATCAATAAAATGATAAGGGTACCCAAATTTTTGCATCGGTCAAATTTTGGTTTAATGCATATTGCACATTTTCTGTTAGTTCAATAAACCTCATTTCAATCCTGAAATATTACTGTGTCCATCAGTTATTAGATATATCAAATTGAAATGGCTGTTGCAAACACCCAAATATTTAGAACTAAAAATGATTAAGATTAATAGGGGTGCCCAAACTTTTTCATATGACTGTAACTTGGCCTGTTAAGATGTTTTTGATTGAAATAACTTTTAATTTCAGTAGATTTGACCTCTTATTGCTGCAGATTCACCTATAAAATATCTAGAAACTCTGTTATGCATAATAATTTGGAACAGTGGATTTATTTTTTTGAAATTTGTGAATAAAAAATGTCATTGGGAAATTTGTCCAATAAAATTTGATTTATACTGTAATGGCTGAAGATTTGACCATTATGTCATTTGCATTGGCCATTTAGGAAAATCAGAGAAAAATATTATTTGCATAATAATTTGGAACATGGTGTATTATGAATTGTGAAAAGTAGACAACCCCTTTGAACACTCAGCTGTAGATAGGTGCAAGTCCCAGAGGCTGGACTATCATCTATCAGGCATTTATGGAATATTCTGTAAATATGCCATAAATTGCTAAGATGGGAATACCAATTTAACATCCTACATAGACTACTCAGTTGCATCTCAGAACTACCAAGTAGGATTTATTTCCCATTAGGGTAATTGGAATTGGATTGTTAAGCAGATTGTTAGCAAACTGATTGTTATGCACATTTTGTGAACTAATGTTCATTGACCTCAGAACTAGCAAATGATGTACATTAAATCTCTTTCATTTCTTTTAGGGTGCCCTTACATGGTGCAACCACCAAATCTGCAGTGCACTAATTGCAAAGACACACCTGTACTTTCCATGTAAACATGAAAAGCAATGGCAAAAATGTAAATATGTATAGATACATATGTATATATATATATATTTGTGAGAGTGTGAACCTAGAGGGCACTGGAGAGTGACCCAAAAACAGGGTTGAATAGGTCCTCAACCACACCCATACCTGGGGCCTCACTCCAGAAGACAGTGCACACAGCAGGAGAGTACTACTTGTGACCTGCAGGGAGCAGGAGGTCTCTGGACCAGTTGGAGACGGACAGGTGGTCTGTCCCAAGAGGACTGGATTCCAGGAGGAACTTGGTTAATCTCAGTGTGAGCCAGACTGCTAAGAAGAAACCTCAGGAAAGCATCTTGCCCGCAAAAGTTAGTCAGGGTTCAAGTAGTGAGGTATTGCCCTGTGTGTGGGCTAGGCTGTTTTGTTATTTTTGTTCCTGTTCCATTTACAAGCCGAATAAAGCCATTTCTTTTGGATTGCCATTACCTGATATTCTGTTTATTTGGCACCCAGTACCACTAACACCTCTGTTAAGTCCAGGAAACTACTACCTTTGATGCTAAACTACCCCCAATTGTCACTATATAATATATATATATATATATATATATATATAGTGGGGAAAAAAAAGTATTTAGTCAGCCACCAATGGTGCAAGTTCTCCCAGTTAAAAAGATGAGAGAGGCCTGTAATTGTCATCATAGGTAGACCTCAACTATGAGAGACAAAATGAGAAAACATATCTAGAAAATCATATTGTCTGATTTTTTAAGAATTTATTTGCAAATTATGGTGGAAAATAAGTATTTGGTTACCTACAAACAAGAAAGATTTCTGTCTCTCACAGACCTGTAACTTCTTCTTTAAGAGGCTCCTCTGTCCTCCACTCATTACCTGTAGTAACGGCACCTGCTTGACATTGTTATCAGTATAAAAGACACCTGTCCACAACCTCAAACAGTCACACTCCAAACTCCACTATGGTGAGGACCAAAGAGCTGTGGACGGACACCAGAAACAAAATTGTAGACCTGCACCAGGCTGGGAAGACTGAATCTGCAATAGGCAAGCAGCTTGGTGTGAAGAAATCAACTGTGGGAGCAATAATTAGAAAATGGAAGACATACAAGACCACTGATAATCTCCCTCGCAAGATCTTACTCCGTGGGGTCAAAATGATCACAAGAACGGTGAGCAAAAATCCCAGAACCATACGGGGGGACCTAGTGAATGACCTGCAGAAAGCTGGGACTAATGTAACAAAGGCTACCGTCAGTAACACACTACGCCGCCAGGGACTCAGATCCTGCAGTGCCAGACGTGTCCTTCTGCTTAAGCCAGTACATATCTGGGCCCGTCTGAAGTTTGCTAGAGAGCTTTTGGATGTTCCAGAAGAGTATTGGGAGAATGTCATATGGTCAGATGAAACCAAAGGAGAACTGTTTGGTAGAAACACAACTCGTCGTGTTTGGAGGAGAGTGAATGCTGAGTTGCATCCAAAGAACACCATACCTACTATGAAGCATGGGGGTGGCAACATCATGCTTTGGGGCTGTTTCTCTGCAAAGGGACCAGGACGACTGATCCATGTACATGAAAGAATGAATGGGGCCATGTATCGTGAGATTTTGAGTGCAAACCTCCTTCAATCAGCAAGGGCATTGAAGATGAAACATGGCTGGGTCTTTCAGCATGACAATGATCCCAAGCACACTGCCAGGGCAACGAAGGAGTGTCTTCATAAGAAGCATTTCAAGGTCCTGGAGTGGCCTAGCCAGTCTCCAGATCTCAACCCCATAGAAAACCTTTGGAGGGAGTTGAAAGTCCGTGTTGCCCAGCGACAGCCCCAAAACAACACTGCTCTAGAGGAGATCTGCATGGAGGAATGGGCCAACATACCAGCAACAGTGTGTGCCAATCTTGTGAAGACTTACAGAAAACGTTTGACCTCTGTCATTGCCAACAAAGGATATATAACAAAGTATTGAGATGAACTTTTGTTATTGACCAAATACTTATTTTCCACCATAATTTGCAAATAAATTCTTTAAAAATCAGACAATGTGATTTTCTGGATTTGTTTTCTCATTTTGTCTCTCATAGTTGAGTTCTACCTATGATGACAATTACAGGCCTCTCTTATCTTTTTAAGTGGGAGAACTTGCACAATTGATGGCTGACTAAATACTTTTCTTCTCCACTGTATATATCTTACACTTAGTTGCCACTTGATTAGAAACCCACCTGACCTTTCATGATTGAAATTTCCCTGTATGGAAATCAGACATGTGACCCAGGAGTGCAGCATGAAGTCACATATGCAATTTTTCTGTGGATCAGTTTCAGTGTGATTCCACATTAGGCTGAGGCCTCACGCAGTGGCGTAACTAGGAATGGCTGAGCCCCAAGGCGAACATTTGACATGGGGCCCCCCCGAACCGCTGCCCCCAATCGCCCCCCCCCCGGACCACCCCCTCCAACCCCCCCCCCCCCAAAAAAACGCATTCTTGCGCACACTATTATGTGCCATAGTGGCCCCTGCGCACACTATTATGTGCCATAGTGGCCCCTGCACACAGTATCATGCCCCATAGTGGCCCCTGCACACAGTATCATGTCCCATAGTGCTCTCTGCACACAGTATCATGCCCCATAGTGGCCCCTGCACACAGTATCATGTCCCATAGTGACCCCTGCACACAGTATCATGTCCCATAGTGGCCCCTGCACACAGTATCATGTCCCATAGTGGCCCCTGCACACAGTATCATTCCCCATAGTGGCCCCTGCACACAGTAGTACGCCCCGTAGTGGCCCCTGCACACACTATTATTCCCCATAGTGGCCCCTGCACACACTATTATATGCCCCATTGTGGACCACCCATGAACAATTATTATACACTGGGGTCTAATGATCGGAGACCCAGGGGAGGATAGAAACATAAAAAAACAACGTTGCTTACCTGTTCTTCGCTCCGGTCCACTCCCTGCTGCTTCGGCCGCCTTCAATGTTGGACCAGGCCGGCGTCACGTGATGCGGGCCGGCGTCGTGACGCAAAATGACGTCGGAGACGTCACCAAACAGGCCCGAAGCCTGGAGAAGCTTAGGAGAGGTAAGTACATTGTTTTTTTATGTTCCCTCACCTCCCCTGGGCCTCCGATTATTATACTCCAGGGTCTGAGAAGACCCCGGAGTATAATGATAGCAGAGATTGTGGGGTTCAGCTGCGGCCTCACATACCGATCCCCGCTCCTGCTCACAGCCGCCTCCGCAGAGTTGGAAACGCAGGCGGCCGTGAGCGGGACCCAGGGGAACGGTAAGTATATAGGGCCCGTTACCTGCTGGGGTTACTCCAGCAGGTAACGGCCTATTAGAAAAAAAAAAAAAAGCATCGGGGGCCCGCGGGGCCCCGTAATGTCCCAGGCCCTGTGGCAGCTGCTACCGCTGCTACCCCGATAGTTACGCCCCTGGCCTCACGTTGCGGAAATGCAGCTCTTTGTTGCAGATTTTGCTGCAGTTCTTTGAGACAAAGCCAGGAGTGGATTGAGCAGAAGGTAGAATTATAAGTGCTTTCTATATATTTCCTATTCCTTTTGTTGCCACTTTTGGCTACAAAATAGCAGCAAAATCTGCAACAAAAAAAGCTGAATTTCCGCAACGTGGGGCCTCAGCCTCAGAGTGGGAATATCCACCAATTGTGTATCCCCAGCCTTGTGGGGTTTTCTCATGTAACAATGTTGAGAGTATACTAAGAATGGTGTGACTGACTAAAAAAAAATCATACGCCAACATATTAATCTGTAGACATAAACACGTTGTTTACAAAGGAACGGCAGATGACCTGTTTGATGGCAAAAATTGGATAATTTTTTTGGGAAAAATATCAGATCAGATAAATCAAAATGTATGTTTGGTCATACTAATGGAGGGGTCAAAATTTGGTGCAAGCGGTATGAATTGATGTACCTTTCCTATCTGGTACCTATCAGTTTAAGCTTGTGGTGCTGGAGTAATGGTGTTTTGGAATGTTTTATTGGCACACCCTGCACCCTCTGATGTCCTATGTGCTACTAGATTTGTGTCTCTAATATATTGGCCCCACAGAGTATATCAGTGTTTGAAGTTCCAAACCAGATATCATAAAAGCTTTAGCCTATACTCAAATGACTGCAAATATCGGTCGTGAAAAAATCGGCAGTCACACGGCTACATTAATTTCACTGTCGGTGAATGAGGGCTATCCACATGAATGATATTTTGACGGTCCATTCAAAATATAGGTCACACTCTATTTTGTCTATTTTTACGGATACCAACATACACTGCAATGTATGAGGGATGTGTGAAAACGGACGCCCCTTGGGTACAAAATGGTCTTGAAAAATGGCCGTTTTCACCGTTATTGGTGTGAATGTAGGTGTAGGTGTATGTCCCTAACAATAACACTGCCTATGTGCCAGCTTAGTGTAATCATGGGTACATCTGACCTCAAAGTAGCCAAGAAAATCTTACTATCTTCTAGACAAAGTAAAATCTGGATATTGATTGGTATATACTGTACAAGAGTTAATATTGTTGTCAACTTTCACTACCTACTTCCAAACAGTGTGGATATTAATATTTTTTCTCCCTTTGGGCAGTTAATTGCTGTGTAATCCTCACACTAAATAGCGTTACCTCTGTGGGGATCTGTCCTGTCCGCATAAGGCTCCACCTATTCACCCAGACACATGAATTCCAGTTTTTAAAATGTGACCTGTTTTCACAATTCCCTGTATGAAATCAGCCGACACCTGGTGTCTTGTTGCTGAACAGGTTAAAGCATTTGTTCATTATCTGTCTAAAAATGTGCTAATTAAATTTTTCTTAAAGTTTTTTTTTTTTTTAATTGCACTAAGCTGCCATCTGCAAAGATGATGGGAACAGACGCCGAGGATCTCTGCAGATCTATGTCAAGTTAAACATTTATTTCCCTTGAAAATTTAGCTTTTAGACATGGTAAAATTCATAGTCTTCTGGGCTAGCGTATCAGACCACACAAAGAAATCTTGAACACTGAACTGAACACCCGCTTGGCAGTATCTTCTCCTTTACACCAGTAGATAATAGGGGACAGGGCTGAGTATTTCATACTTTGATAATAATGATTTTCATACCTGCATTTTCAGATTCTTAAACTTGACATAATGTGTCACTTGAACATGGGGTGTAAGGCAGCTAACAACTATAGGCTATGAAATCAGGTATGTACATGTAGGGGTTGTAGTCAAAATTGAGGTCAACCTCCTATACAGGTTTTCCCCTCTACAACCTCTTATTCCAGGACATTAAGGCAAAAAATTTGTTTGCCCCCCTTTCCATACCTTGAATGACATAAAACAACAATGTTTGTCTACCAATTCCAGTTCCGGTGAAGAACACTGTGCAGGAACATGTCTATATTTTCTATAGGAAAGGTTTACATGACCATTAAGAGCTACAATTCCATAGGGTTCCATAGCATTTGCATGCTTCTACTTACACAATATCCCCTTTAATTTAGGAGATTAAAGAGTTCACGGCCTCCACCAGCTCCAGTTTTTTGTTTGCTTGATAGGTCCACTGATTCTAGTGCTATTGGAATTTTGTCTCTAGCCCCCAACATTCCCAAGCATTCAGTGCAGTTAGTGTGATATGGCCCCTTGTTTGATATTATTGATAAGGCGGCAGTTATGTGTGAACAGGACATATTATTTATAAGGGGGGACTATTATTTATAAGTGCAGGGGCATGGCCAAGTATATTGTATGGGACCAGTAAGAAGGAATTATACTATGTGGGGGCCATTTCAATTTGGGTGGGTCAGGTATGTTTAAGTGGTGGTGATGGGTGGGCCCACTTATGAAACCTTTGCACTGGGTCCACCAGTGGGTTAAAACGGCCCTGCTTATATACTGTAGTTATTGCTGCTAAACTTGACTAGAAGACTGGCACTAGCATTAGTTAGCACGTTTGCTTGATTGCAAATAAGCAAATTTTATGCTTCCCACTCAATATAATTAAACCTGCAGAAATAAAAAAAAGGTGCCAAAATGGCAGCTGCACACCTTCATCTGAGTGAAAATGTGCAACATTTGCCAGTTCACAGAAACTAATAACACTGATGGTACTATTCAGACAAGCGCTACATTGTAGAAATGCTTTCTAGTCTAGGAATATAAAATAATTTTTTTGTTTCTTCATAATATCTAATATTTTCATATTTATTAAGATTCTGGTTTTATTCTGGGGAAAACATTAGAAGTTGGAGAGTATTAAAGCAATGCAAATGTGGTTTGGTTCTATTTCAATGCCCTTTTGTTAAAATGGAGAGCTCTTTGCTACCTTGTTCTCACAAAGCAATGACCAGATTTTGCCAACCTTTAGTAAGCCTTGACTAGCAATGAGAGCTCTCCAACTTGGCCAACAGGTTAGCCGCCAGTTCACCCCAGCAATCAGCTGGTATTCATGGTGAAACAGGCGGACACACATTTCCTCTGTAAGATAAATTTAGCATTACATAACTGTGCCAAGTCTGTCAAAGCATATTCTGTCTTTTCCACTGTCTCTATGCTCTGGTTTCATGTCATCCATGTGCCATATCGGGAATATGGGCTGGGTTTGCCTAGCTCAGACAACACCAGGAGTACCACTTGTAACTGTTCAGCAGGCATCTCACTTAGCCAACTAGAACCCTTTTCTGTGCTGATATGGTGCTAAACACTTTGTGCTTGTGACTCAAACTGTTTCACAATAATCATCATTTATGCCAGTTTCTGGCATAAATTATGGCTGAAATCTTTACCAGCTACGAACAGGCATAGATTTTAGTGCAGGCACACAGCCTGGTGGAGGATATGCATGATTTATGACAAGGCCTGCACCTAGTCATAAGTCAGGCAAATCCTCCAGCAACGCAGGGATTATAAGACCAGCGTACTGCTTTCCTTTCAGTATATTTTATTTGTGATCTGTTTAGAACCTTTGTTTTCCCAATATGTAAAAACTACTACAATGTGGAGATTATTACAGATGAATAAATGTAACACCCCTTTTGCCACCCGTCTTGCCTGGGGTGTACGTGCTTGTTCTCACTCTCTATAGCGCAGTGCCTCCACCCAAATCTTGCTTGAAGCTCTCCGGGAATGCAGGCAGTTGTAGTACTTCTGCCAGGGGCTGACTTGGGAAACGCCTGCCCGAGTTTAGTACACACTCCCCCAATTTGAGGATGACACAAGTATGCAACCAGTTTACACAAAATACTAAAATTTAATACTAATGCAGAAATATAAACAATTATAGTGCTGATACACTCCCCCTAGTGGTCTTGCTGCAAATGACAGGCCACACTTATCACAGAATGTCTGTAAGTGATTCACTCTCTATCTAGCTAGCTAGCTATCTGCAGTACTGAAGGGGGTGGCCACCATGTATTGTCGCAGTTCAATCGTTGGGGCCCAATCGTTGGTGCACATAAACGGTATAAAATGTATTACTCCTCACAGCAATAGTTCAGTCACTAATACTGGAACAACCACAACAAAGTTCCCGGGGGTACTCACTACCTTGGATCTTTAGCTCACAGGAATCCATGCAGGAGCATTCACATTAAGGAGAGGAAGGGAGCATGGAGGTGCCGGCAGTCTCCTTCTGTGTGGATGCAACTGTAGTCTCTTACAGTTCTGGTTGGGCTGCAGACCGGATGCTGGAACAGTAGTCACCTCAGTCTCCACCAGATGCACAGATGATTCTGCAGCAGGATCAGTCAGTCTCTGCAGACACACAAGCCTCTCACTTTCCTCTCTCTCTCTGGTAAAGATGTCTCCCATACTCCATTTTCTTCCCTCTCCTGCTTTTCTTCCTGTGTCTGCCCCGCCTCCTGCCCCCTTGATGTCATACAGCCTGTGCTGTGTGTTAAAGAGGAGTTCCTGTAGGCGGCACTGTTCATCTCTGGAAGATATAGAGGAATGCGTGATTGTGCTCTGTCCATAGCATCCACAACACACAAAGTGTCCCCTGTGGGGGTTTCATAAAGATAAATCATATCTGTGATCAGGGTTTACATTTAAATGTGGCAGTGTGAATAGGACACATTGAGATTTTCCTATTCATACTATAGTGTAGTATATAGTGTATCTGTTAATTATATTTGCTTCTCCCACGCCTTGGTTCTATGACCCCTATGTGTACTCCCATTGTTGTACAGCTCACTTCCCACCTCATCACTGATATCAGCCATAAGGTACAGTACCTTGGTTTCTGCCTCCTCACTGTGAACATATCCTCCTTATCGCTTGGCAGTGTGTGTTGTGTATGATATTTTGGGCTATGTGCCTGCTATCCGTCTGTGGTTTCTATCTAATTACTCCTTGTCTGGGCTCCAGACTCAATAACAAACAGCCAAGCCGTGTCTTTTCTCGCCAAGAATGATCTGCTTTATCCTAACCTCAGCAAGCAACTTACAAAGAATTGTTTTGTGAGGGATTCCCAGGGCACAGTCTCCAATTTAGATCACACATAAAAATCAAGAACTCCGGGGCAAGTGCAGGATTTTTATATGGCAAGTTCCAATTGCTAATATTCATTTTGAATGCAAATCCAGAATATATACAGCAAATAATGTATACCCCTGCCACCACTATGTCTGTAACTGCATCTATGCTTGATCTCTACAAATTAAATTTGATGTCTGGCGAAATGATAAATCTATTATAGTAAGCTATTTCCCAAATCCTTCAAAATAGGTGTACCTTACATTAGATTTATTTAATTGTATATCTCTATGAATCTTCTCCAGTGTTCATATTCCACCTTCTTTTTTGTGTAATTCTCCCCACATTTATGAATTACCATATATATTGCTCCATTATAGCTCTCACTCTCCTGCAATTCTTCAGGATTATCACTTGCCCTAGTGTGGTATTTGGGAACAAAGACTCATGATCATACAAATGCAGATAGTGATTCCATAATCGCAAACTACTGTATGTATTTCTATTCATTATCTGCAAATTGAACTGAAGGAAGAGCTACCATATGTATAGTCTAGTACAGCCACATTAACTACAGTACTGTTGTGTCCTACTCACTAGTATGTGCACAAACCAAAGTATGTCTGACTATCAGGTTTTCCTGAGAATGACTTGAAATGAGTCCTGTTTGTACAGTGAAATGCTAGGGATTTATAACAATATCTCTGTATTTTAACATTGCCAGGTATTAATACATTGGTCCATTGTTATAGAATGGTAGGTAAAAACCTATGACGTCTTCAGCATTGATTTTATAGTGTATTGGCAGAGACTTAGTTTTTGTAGATATTAACCTTGAAATGTCCTATTGCATTTTTACTAAATAGTGTGGTGCTAAATGCGGGAACAGTCTATATTTCCTTGTGTGTTTGAAAAGTAAAAAAAAAAACAACCCACATTATTTTTGTGAAATCTGCGTGCAAAACCTTAACATCCTTTCTTCTACCCTGCCACAGTTCTTGTATGTTGTCTATAAATATTGAGCAAACCATTTTTTGTCCAGGTTCTGAAAAGACCACTCATACGTACATAGAGATAATACTGTATAATCATGACAGGGAGTGCACATTAAAGTAGGCTATAGCTAAACATATGTACTATATGTCAGTGCAATTGGAGTAACGGCTGAGGCTTTTTGCTTCTTTTATTGTCACCACATTATAACCTTAAAGAGGACCTGTCACCAAGTAGAAAATGCCAAATAATTCCCGTGATCAATTTGGTGATTTTCTTTTTAAAATCTGTCAACCCATTCAAAAGATACGACCCCCGGAAGATTATATGTAAACCAGCTGTGATTCTCCAAGTAGGCGGTAACCTAATGTTTTGCTAGGGAAAAAAAAAGGTTCTGCCCACATGGAGAATCTGAGCTAGTTTTCATATAATCTTTCAGGGGCCATATCTTTTGAAAGGGTGGATGGATTTTAAAAACACCAAATTTTCCAGGGGAACAGCAAGAATCAAATGGTTTATGTTATTTAGCATTTTCTACTTACTAACAGGTCCTTTTTAAGCTCCCATTATATGTGTTGCTCCAACTTTTCTTCCTATATTCATGGATTATTGTGATTATTGATTACTTTGTTTTAATGAATGCTTCAGTATTTTACACTGATGAGAACCAGCACAATTAAAACAGCTACAGAAGTCAATGAAAAGCTATTGAAAGAGATGAAGTAGCACTCTGTGCCACAGTATTGCTAATGTGTTAAGTGTCAAGCTATACTTAGTTAGCCTCTAAAAGGTATCGCCTGATTTCTTCACTCTTCACAAGTGTCAAGCTAAACTTGTAGCTTGTAGTAAATTACTTTAATATTAGGCTATATCTATGCTATACAGCATTGGTACAGTTAGCTATAGGAGAGTGAAAAATTACATGTATGATACCATACCTATGACTATTGAATTATGCAAAGCAGTTATACAAGTAATAAAAATAATATAAAAAAATCTTTCCTACTATCATAATTAAATTATTTAAGTTATTTAAGGGAGGTAAGGAAGAAAGTGAAAGTTGTTAGTCATACATAACACTATAGGGTTGCCTGGTCCTTTCAGTATTTGTAAATATTTAACGGGTTTTTTGGGACTAAGAAAATGTGATTAAAGTCAGGAAATGATTGTCATATGAATGGGCAAACATAGCTGAGTACCTTAATATGTGTTTGGACCATTTTTACCATTGATCATAATTTCAGACTCATGCAATGCTTCCTCGTTTACACTTCCTGGTTGTGTGAGTGTCAGTGCTTTTCCAGGCAGCCCATTTCAGCATCCGCCCATTGCACCTCCTATACATATATAACATGTATACATATAAAAAAAAAAAAAAACACATAGTATTTAGAGCAGCACCATGTAAGAGTTCAAATGTGGGTGCAAATCCATAGGGTCTGGCAGTTGATCCCTCCACTAATAATCAAAAAAAGGCAGCACTCCAAAGTAGTGAAAAAGAACTGATGTGAATTTATTCCAAGAACTACTTTCGGGCCTAGGAGTGTTGGACCTTTCTCAAGCAAGACTTTAGTGCACACTGCAAACTTTTATAGTGAAATGTCTCACAGTGCATATTACATTGGTAATTACATCAATTTAGATATAAATATCAAATAAAGTCAAAACATCAAATACATATAAAATATTAAAGTTCAACAAATAGTTCTTATAAGTTGAAAGATAATAAAAAAATATTTCAATATTTCATATTTCAATGTATATAAAGTAGTATTTTTATCTAATTGCTTATTAAAAACACACGTGTGAAACAGGACTCCTCATGTCACATACTGGGGATGCCAGTTTGAGTGAGGTATCATATTGAAACATGTGCGCATGTGTGGACATGCACAGTTGTGTCTTAGGGACTTAGTTCTGGTTTTCACTCGATTTCCACATAAAGACGCCGTTTGTTGTGTTTATGATGAATATAAATTAGTGGTAAATTTTAATCCCTTTAGTTGGGATTAGATATGTCACATAAGGAGTCCGATTTGACACGTGTGTTTTTAATAAGCAATTAGATAAAAACGCTACTTTAGAAGCATTGATCTTTTTTTATTATCTTTCTTTTCCTCTCTTTTATTTTTTTTAAATCTTGTGTGTATTTGCATATACATATTACCTATATACACATATGAGTGTGTGTTTGTACAGTGGGGAAAAAAAAGTATTTAGTCAGCCACCAATTGTGCAAGTTCTCCCACTTAAAAAGATGAGAGAGGCCTGTAATTGACATCTTAGGTAGACCTCAACTATGAGAGACAAAATGAGAAAACAAATCCAGAAAATCACATTCTGATTTTTAAAGAATTTACAGTATTTGCAAATTATGGTGGAAAATAAGTATTTGGTCAATAACAAAAGTTCATCTCAATACTTTGTTATATATCCTTTGTTGGCAATGACAGATGTCAAACATTTTCTGTAAGTCTTCACAAGGTTGGCACACACTGTTGCTGGTATGTTGGCCCATTCCTCCATGCAGATCTCCTCTAGAGCTGTGATGTTTTGGGGCTTTCAACTCCCTCCAAAGGTTTTCTATGGGGTTGAGATCTGGAGACTGACTAGGCCACTTCCAGGACTTTGAAATGCTTCTTACGAAGCTACTCCTTCGTTGCCCTGGCGGTGTGCTTGGGATCATTGTCATGCTGAAAGACCCAACAACATTTCACCTTCAATGCCCTTGCTGATGGAAGGAGGTTTGCACTCAAAATCTCATGATACATGGCCCCATTCATTCTTTCATGTCATCCTGGTCCCTTTGCAGAGAAACAGTCCCAAAGCATGATGTTGCCACCCCCATGCTTCACAGTAGGTATGGTGTTCTTTGGATGCAACTCAGCATTCACTCTCCTCCAAACATGACGAGTTGTGTTTCTACCAAACAGTTCTACTTTGGTTTCATCTGACAATATGACATTCTCCCAGTACTCTTCTGGAACATCCAAATGCTCTCTAGCAAACTTCAGATGGGCCCGGATATGTACTGGCTTAAGCAGGGGGACACGTCAGGCACTGCAGGATCTGAGTCCCTGGCGGCGTAGTGTGTTACTGACGGTAGCCTTTGTTACGTTAGTCCCAGCTTTCTGCAGGTCATTCACTAGGTCCCACCGTGTGGTTCTGGGATTTTTGCTCACCGTTCTTGTGATCATTTTGACCCAACGGGGTGAGATCGTGCGTGGAGCCCCTGATCGAGGGAGATTATCAGTATTATCTTGTATGTCTTCCATTTTCTAATTATTGCTCCCACAGTTGATTTCTTCTCACCAAGCTGCTTGCCTATTGCAGATTCAGTCTTCCCAACCTGGTGCAGGTCTACAATTTTGTTTCTGGTGTCCTTCCACAGCTCTTTGGTCTTCACCATAGTGGAGTTTGGAGTGTGACTGTTTGAGGTTGTGGACAGGTGTCTTTTATACTGATAACAATTTCAAACAGGTGTCATTACTACAGGTAATGAGTGGAGGACAGAGGAGCCTCTTAAAGGAGAAGGTACAGGTCTGTGAGAGCCAGAAATCTTGCTTGTTTGTAGGTGACCAAATACTTATTTTCCACCATAATTTGCAAATAAATTCTTAAAAAATCAGACAATGTGATTTTCTAGATATGGTTTCTCATTTTGTCTCTCATAGTTGAGGTCTACCTATGATGTCAATTACAGGCCTCTCTCATCTTTTTAAGTGTGAGAACTTGCACAATTCGTGGCTGACTAAATACTTTTTTTTCCCCACTGTATATACACACATGAACAAAATTGTTGGTACCCCTCGTTTAATGAAAGAAATACCCACAATGGTCACAGAAATAACTTGAATCTGACAAAAGTAATAATATATAAAAAATTCTCTGAAAATGAACAAATGAAAGTCAGACATTGCTTTTTAACCATGCTTCAACAGAATTTTTTTACAAAAGAAAACTCATGAAACAGGCCTGGACAGAAATGATGGTACCCTTAACTTAATATTTTGTTGCACAACCTTTTGAGGCAATCACTGAAATCAAACGATTCCTGTAACTGTCATTGAGACTTCTGCACCTCTCAACGGGTATTTTGGCCCACTCCTCATGAGCAAACTGCTCCAAGTTGTCTTGGGTTTGAAGGGTGCCTTGGGTTTGAAGGGTGGCATGTTTCAGCTCCTTCCAAAGATGCTCAATAGGATTTAGATCAGGGCTCATAGAAGGCAACTTCAGAATAGTCCAATGTTTTCCTCTGAGCCATTCTTGTGTGGTTTTAGCTATGTGTTTTGGGACAATATCCTGTTGCAAGACCCATGACCTGCGACTGAGACCAAGCTTTCTGACACTGGGCAGCACATTTCTCTCTAGAATCCCTTGATAGTCTTGAGATTTCATTGTACCCTGCACAGATTCAAGACGCCCTGTGCCAGATGCAGCAAATCAGCCCCAAAACATAACAGAGCTGTGTCCATGTTTCACAGTAGGGGCAGTGTTCTTTTCAAAATATGCTTCATTTTAACGTCTGTGAGAGCTGATGTGCCTTGCCAAAAATTTCGATTTTTGTCTCATCTGTCCATAGGACATTCTCCCAGAAGCTTTGTGGCTTGTCAACATGTAGTTTGGCAGATTCCAGTCTGGCTTTTTTATGATTTGTTTTCAACAATGGTGTCCTCCTTGGTCGTCTCCCATGAAGTCCACTTTGGCTCAAACAACGACGGATGGTGCAATCTGACACTGATGTTCCTTGAGCTTGAAGTTCACCTTTAATCTCTTTAGAAGTTTTTCTGGGCTCTTTTGTTTCCATTCGTATTATCCTTCTCTTTGATTTTTCATCAATTTTCCTCCTGCGGCCACGTTCAGAGAGATTGGCTACAGTCCCATGGATCTTAAATTTCTGAAAAATATGTACAACTGTAGTCACAGGAACATCAAGCTGCTTGGAGATGGTCTTATAACCTTTACCTTTAACATGCTTGTCTATAATTTTCTTTCTAAGCTCCTGAGACAACTCTTTCCTTCGCTTCCTCTGGTCCATGTTGAGTGTAGTACTCACCATGTCACCAAACAGCACAGTGAGTATCTGTAGCCCTATATACAGGCCCACTGACTGATTACAAGATTGTAGACACCTGTGATGCTTAGTGGACACACCTTCATTTAACATGTCCCTTTGGTCACATTATTTTCAGGGGTACCATCATTTCTGTCCAGGCCTGTTTCATGAATTTTCTTTTTTTAAAAATTCTGTTGAAGCATGGTTGAAAAGCAATGTCTGACTTTCATTTGTTCATTTTCATAAATTTTTATATATTATTACTTTTGTCAGATTCAAGTTATTTCTGTGACCATTGTGGGTTTTTCTTTCATTAAACGAGGGGTACCAACTATTTTTTCCACGTTTGTATATACAGTTGAAACCAGACGTTTACATACACTATATAAAAAGACACATATGCTTGTTTTTCTCACTATCTGACATGAAATCAGAATAACCCTTACCTGTTTTAGGTCAATTAGGATTACCAAAATTATTTATATTTGCCAAATGCCAGAATAATGAGAGAGAGAGAATTTTTTAAGGCATTTTTATTACTCTCTCATTATTCTGAAATTCGGTAGATATAAATAATTTTGGTAATCCTAATTGACCTAAAACGGGAAATATTCTGATTTCATGTCAGATAGTGAGAACAACATGCATATGTGTCTTTTTATATAGTGTATACAAACTTCTGGTTTCAACTGTATATATACATACTGTACATATATATATATATATATATATATATATATATATATACATTTGAACATGTGTACATATAGTTTTATGTATTATGTATATGTATATATTTTCGTGTGTATATACAGTCATGGCAGTAAGTATTGGCACCCCTGAAATTTTTTCCAGAAAATGAAGTATTTCTCCCAGAAGATTATTGCAGTTACACATGTTTATTTCCTTTGTGTGCATTTGAACAACACAAAAAAAACAGAGAAAAAAAAAGGCAAATTGGACATAATTTAATACAAAACTCCAAAAATGATCTGAACACAATTGTTGGCACTTTTTCAAAATTGTGAGTAAATAACTTTGTTTAAAGCAGGCGATGCTCATTCAAACTCATCTTTGGCAAGTAACAGGTGTGGGTAATATAAAAAGTATACCTGAAACCAGATAAAAAAGAGAGAAGTTGACTCAGTCTTTGCATTGTGTGTCACACTACGCATGGAGAGCAGAAAGAGAAGAAGTAAACTGTCTGAGAACCAAAATTTTGGAAAAATATCAAAAATCTCAAGGTTACAAGTTCATCTCCAGAGATCTTGGTGTTCCTTTGTCCATGGTGAGCAACATCATCAAGAAGTTTACAACTCATAGCACTGTAGCTAATCTCCCTAGACGTGGACAGAAGAGAAAAATTGATAAAAGGTTGCAATATAGTCCGGATTGTGGATAAGCAGCCCCAATCAAGTTCCAAAGAAAATCAAGCTATCCTGCATGCTCAGAAAGCATCAATGTCAGCACAAACTATCCATTGACATTTGAATGAAATGAAACACTGTGGCAGTAGACTCAGGAGGACCCCACTGCTGACACAGAGACATAAAAAAGCTAGACTGCAGTTTGCCAAAATGTACATGAGTGAGCCAAAATCATTCTGGGAAAACGTCTTGTGGACAGATGAGACCAAGAGTTTCTGGTAAAGCACATCATTATACTGTTTACTGAAAACAGAATGAGGCCTACAAAAAAAGAACACAGTACCAACAGTCAAATATGGTGGAGGATCAAAGATGTTTTGGGGTTGTTTTGCTGCCTCTGGCACTGGATGCCTTTACCCAGGAAATCTGAAGATTACCAAAGGATTTTGGGTCTCAATGTAGGGCCCAGTTCAGTGGCGTAACTAGGAATGGCTGGGCCCCAAGGCGAACATTTGACATGGGGCCCCTCCTGAACCGGTTACTGGTCCCCAAACAGTAAAATATGCTCAACAGTGGCCCCAGATAGTATTATATACTTGACAGTGGGCCCCACACAGCATTATATGCTCCACAGTGGCCCCCATACAGCATTATATGCTCTACATTGCTCCCACCACACACAGTATAATATGCTCCCCGCAGTGGTCTCCACCCAGTATTATATGTTTCCCACAGTGGCCCCCAACCAGCAGTATATGCCCCCCACAGTGGCCCCACCCAGTATTATATGATCCACAGTTCCCCCAACCCAGTAATATATGCTCCACAGTGGGCCCCACCCAGTAGTATATGCTCCAAAGTGGGCCCCACCCAGTATTATATGCTCCACAGTGGCCCCCACCCAGTATTATATGCTCTACAGTGGCCCCCACTCAGTATTATATGCTCTATAGTGTCCCCCATGCAGTATTATATGCTCCCCACAGTGGCCCCCACACATTATGATATGCTCCCCACAGTGGCCCACACACAGTATTATATGCTCTACAGTGGCTCCCACCCAGTAGTATATGCTCTACAGTGGCCCCCACCCAGTAGTATATGCTCTACAGTGGCCCCCACCCAGTAGTATATGCTCTACAGTGGCCCATACCCAGTAGAATATGCTCTACAGTGGCCTCCACCCAGTATTATATGCTCTACAGTGGCCCCCATCCAGTATTATATGCTCTACAGTGGCCCCCACCCAGTATTATATGCTCCACAGTGACCCCAACACAGTATTATAAGCTCCCAACAGCCCCCCTCTGCTTCGGTGCTATTATTATACTCTGGGGTCTCCTCAGACCCCAGAGTATAATAATCGGAGGCCTAAGGAAGGTGATTAAAAATAACAAACTCTCATACTCACCTTGCCTTACCTTTCCTTGGCATCCTCACTCCATCCTGCCGTCTTCAGCGTCTTCAGGCCCACTTCTGACGTCGCTGCTGAGGCCTGTGATTGGGCCTCAGCGGTCACATGGGGGCGCACTGATGTCATTACGTGGCCGCATCCCATGTGACCGCTGGGGCCTAATCACAGGCTTCAGTCACATGATGGAAGAGTGCCAGAGAGAGCGCTGTGCCCAGGAGAGGTGAGAATATGTATTTATTGTTTTCAGTCACCTCCCCTGGGTGCCCTACCCTGCCATCTATTGGAAAAGGGCCTGCAATATGCCAGGGTCCCTTTCCAATAACAGTATGTATAGCGGTCGGAGAACCAGGCTTTCCCTGACCGCTATCATAGTGGTCTGGGGCCCGGCCATCTCCAGCTGACCGCGGGCCCCGTACCCTGCTGGGTCTGGTCGCTGTCGCACCCCCTGTGACCGCGATCGTTACACCACTGGTTTGTAGGGGTTCGCACTAGCAGCTGCCACAGGGCTCCGGGCCCCCTAATGTCAAGGGGCCTGTGGCAACCGCTACCGCTGCTACCCCGGTATCTACACCCCTGGCCCAGTTTCCTGGGTGTTCCACCAGGGCAATGATCCAAAACATACTTCAAAAATTACCCAGAAATGGATTGAAACAAAGCCCTAGAGAGTTCTGAAGTGGCCAGCAATGAGTCCAGATCTAAATCCCGTTGAACACCTGTGGAGACCTTAAAACTGCTGTTGGGAGAAGGCAACCTGCAAAAATAAGAGACCTGGAGCAGTTTGCAAAAGAAGAGTGGTGGTCCAAAATTCCAGTTGAGAAGTGTAAGAAGCTTGTTGATGGTTATAAGAAGCAATTGATTTCAGTTATTTTTTACAAAGGGTGTGCAACCAAATATTAAATTGAGGATGCCTGGCCCATTTTTAGAGTTTTGTGTGAAATTATATAGTTTTTGGCTTTTTTTTTACTCTCTTTTTGTGCTGTTCCAATACACACAAAGGAAATAAGCATGTGTATTACAAAACATGTGTAATTGCAATAATTTTCTGGGAGAAATACTTCATTTTCTTACGACCATGACTATACATATACACTATATGCATCGGGTACGGAAAGTATTCAGACCCCTTTAAATTTTTCACTCTTTGTTTCATTGCAGCCATTTGCTAAAAGCAAAAAAGTTCATTTTATTTCTCATTAATGTACACTCAGCACCCCATCTTGACAGAAAAAAAACAGAAATGTAGATATTTTTGCAAATTTATTAAAAAAGAAAAACTGAAATATCACATGGTCTTAAGTATTCAGACCCTTTGCTGTGACACTCATATTTAACTCACATGCTGTCCATTTCCTTCTGATCCTCCTTGAGATGGTTCTACTCCTTCATTGGAGTTCAGCTGTGTTTAATTAAACTGATTGGACTTGATTAGGAAAGGCACACACCTGTCTATATAAGACCTCACAGCTCACAGTGCATGTCAGAGCAAATGAGAATCATGAGGTCAAAGGAACTGCCCAAGGAGCTCAGAGACAGAATTGTGGCAAGGCACAGATCTGTCCAAGGTTACAAAAGAATTTCTGCAGCACTCAAGGTTCCTAAGAGCACAGTGGCCTCCATAATCCTTAAATGGAAGAAGTTTGGGACGACCACAACACTTCCTAGACGTGGCTGTCCAGCCAAACTGAGCAATCGTGGGAGAAGAGCCTTGGTGAGAGAGGTAAAGAAGAACCCAAAGATCACTGTGGCTGAGCTTCAGAGATGCAGTGGGGAGATGGGAGAAAGTTCCACAAAGTCAACTATCACTGCAGCCCTCCACTAGTCAGGGCTTTATAGCAGAGTGGCCCAATGAAAGTCACATGATCAGGACCAGTAAGGAGGGAATTCTAGTGATAACATAAGAAAAACAAATCTCAGAAAACCCCTTTAGGCCAGGGCCACACATTGCGAAATGTCCACAGTGTTTTACAGAACCTGCAAAATGGATGGGATTCTGTATGGGATTCATACCATCCACACATCACAGAAAAATATCCGCAGAGGAAATGCTGCGATTTCAAAAACCGTCACATTTTTGTAAATCGCAACATATCAATTATACCTAAGGAAACACTCGTGTTTTCCATATAGGTATTATAGGGACAGAAAGTCCACAGAGGATAATGTAATGCGTTTCTCCCGCAGTTTTTCCACAGCACTTTTTGGCTGCGGTTTGCTACGTGGAGCCTTAGACTTAAGGTGGTCTTTCATGTGTCCCTTGTCCCTATCATCTATTTAAAACTGCTTCTATATATAGTTGTAAGTTATTGATGCCTAAACATTCCATTCCATGAGAGGGGCATGTTACATTTACACTGAGATATCAGTCCATCATTATGGTGCAGCATATAGCCCCAGCCATAAAGGGGTTGGAACAGACATCCTCTTCTCTAAAGATCGCTACCCAGCAATCACCTGGTGATCAGCTGTTAACAGGTGGAAATAGGGGCGTATGCTGCAGTGAAAATGTAGTAGTAATTTCTGGCCATTCAAATGAATGGGCCACCATGTAACTCTTGTTTGAGTCCACCAGAGTGGAAGCCACTCTTAGTGGCTCATTACTTTAGGTAAGTGAGGTTCGTTTGCCCTACTAGGGAAGTTCTTTTTATGAGATTAAGAAGAAAATAACATTAAAGTGGACCTTTTACCACCTCTAACCAGTCCAGCTCTTTACATTAATGAATAGGTGCTCCTCCACTGATTCTAGCACAATTGGAGTTTTTTCTCTAACCCCCACCATTCCCAAGCAATCAATGCTGTCAGTTTTGGTGCTTGATATGCTATTTAGGCTCTGTACTGTCCGGAGCGCAGAGTCAGGCAGGAGCAGACTAGAGGTGTGATTCTGAGCTCTGACACTGGCTGCCTCTGATTGTAGCTTTGAATCACGCCCCCTGCCTGACACTACAGAACTTAAATAGCATCAAAATCAGGCATCAAAACTAACTGCGCTGTTGCTTGGGAATGATGGGGGCTAGAGAAAAAAATCCAACTGTGCTGAAATCAGTGAATCTATTAACAGATGCTAAGAATTTGAATTGGTGGAGGTGATGATAGGTCCTCTTTAATGTGATCAAAGGAGTGCACTAGATACCCCTGCAAATAGAAGTTGATTGACATACAGTGGGGAAAAAAAGTATTTAGTCAGCCACCAATTGTTCAAGTTCTCCCACTTAAAAAGATGAGAGAGGCCTGTAATTGACATCATAGGTAGACCTCAACTATGAGAGACAAAATGAGAAAACATATCTAGAAAATCACATTGTCTGATTTTTAAAGAATTTATTTGCAAATTATGGTGGAAAATAAGTATTTGGTCAATAACAAAAGTTCATCTCAATACTTTGTTATATATCCTTTGTTGGCAATGACAGAGGTCAAACATTTTCTGTAAGTCTTCACAAGGTTGGCACACACTGTTGCAGGTATGTTGAC
The DNA here is from genome assembly GCA_947044405.1 of Leptodactylus fallax. NCBI lineage: Eukaryota > Metazoa > Chordata > Amphibia > Anura > Leptodactylidae > Leptodactylus > Leptodactylus fallax. Next base: position 4,070,297 of record CAMRHE010000165.1, on the reverse strand, counting down.
CCATTCCTCCATGCAGATCTCCTCTAGAGCAGTGATGTTTTGGGGCTGTCGCTGGGCAACACGGACTTTCAACTCCCTCCAAAGGTTTTCTATGGGGTTGAGATCTGGAAACTGGCTAGGCCACTCCAGGACCTTGAAATGCTTCTTACGAAGCCACGTCTTTGTTGCCCTGGTGGTGTGCTTGGGATCATTGTCATGCTGAAAGACCCAGCCACATTTCATCTTCAATGCCCTTGCTGATGGAAGGAGATTTGTACTCAAAATCTCACGATACATGGCCCCATTCATTCTTTCATGTACACGGATCAGTCGTCCTGGTCCCTTTGCAGAGAAATAGCCCCAAAGCATGATGTTGCCACCCCCATGCTTCACAGTAGGTATGGTGTTCTTTGGATGCAACTCAGCATTCACTCTCCTCCAAACACGACGAGTTGTGTTTCTACCAAAAAGTTCTCCTTTGGTTTCATCTGACCATATGACATTCTCCCAATACTCTTCTGGAACATCCAAATGCTCTCTAGCAAACTTCAGACTGGCCCGGATATGTACTGGCTTAAGCAGGGGGACAAGTCTGGCACTGCAGGATCTGAGTCCCTGGCGGTGTAGTGTGTTACTGACGTAGCCTTTGTTACATTAGTCCCAGCTTTCTGCAGGTCATTCACTAGGTCCCCCCATGTGGTTCTGGGATTTTTGCTCACTGTTCTTGTGATCATTTTGACCCCACGGGGTGAGATCTTGCATGGAGCCCCTGAACGAGGGAGATTACCAGTGGTCTTGTATGTCTTCCATTTTCTAATTATTGCTCCCACAGTTGATTTCTTCACACCAAGCTGCTTGCGTATTGCAGATTCAGTCTTCCCAGCCTGGTGCAGGTCTAGAATTTTGTTTCTGGTGTCCTTCCACAGCTCTTTGGTCTTTACCATAGTGGAGTTTGGAGTGTGACTGTTTGAGGTTGTGGACAGGTGTCTTTTATACTGATAACAATGACAAACAGGTGCCATTACTACAGGTAATGAGTGGAGGAGCCTCTTAAAGAAGAAGTTACAGGTCTGTGAGAGCCAGAAATCTTGCTTGTTTGTAGGTGACCAAATACTTATTTTCCACCATAATTTGCAAATAAATTCTTAAAAATTCAGACAATGTGATTTTCTAGATATATTTTCTCATTTTGGCTCTCATAGTTGAGGTCTACCTATGATGTCAATTACAGGCCTCTCTTATCTTTTTAAGTGGGAGAACTTGCACAATTGGTGGCTGACTAAATACTTTTTTTCCCCACTGTATTTTCCTTGTATACATAATGTTTCTCAATTCATCACTATGAGTGGGATAACCTTAATATATGGGCTGTTTTCTAGTCTCTGTCTAGCATTTATAGGGCTTTTTGCTAAAATAAAGCAATGAACACTATAAAACTCAGAGCATAGAACTGTCCTTTCTAGCATGAAACATACAAAATAACTTTTCATTTTTTTTCAAGAGAGGGTAATAAAATGTATTTCTCTAAGCTAGTGAGCAAGCGTGGCCTTAATTTATATTCATTTATGTCTTTTATATTGTTAGTATTAGCAGAATGAAGACTTTAGTACCAAGTATAATAATCCTCTGATAATGTAACTCTATTAATATATCACTCACAGGAAGACTATGGAACAGAAATAGAACATAAAGAGCTGTGCTGAATGATGATGTACAAATGCAATGCTTATATTAGAAAAACATCTCTACTACATACAGATTATTATTGGGTGTTGAAACTGTTGGGAGTCATTTGCAGTAGGTTTAAGAGGTTCTCAAGTCATATAAAGCAAAGGTCAGCAATAAAATTATTTAATAATATGTAGTTCCCTTTTGCAACCCAAATTAACCCCAATGTTAGTTTTCTACATCATAAACGTAGCTACACTTTTTCTATATACTAGTTGAGAATACCATGCTCCATCAAAGATCATCCATATTGTGGTACTACACTTATGTCTTATGCTCCCCAGTCAAATATATTGGGGTTTCCAGTGTGAATAGATAAAGTTTTTGTGTCATGAATATTTTAAAGAGCCTCAAAATTAGTTTGAATTCATGTTACTGTGGAGATGACCATAGCTGTACACTTATGAGTTCCGATATTGGATTTAATACTGTATTACTGTAATCTTTCTTAAAGGGTCTTTCCCATTTCCCTATCTTACCAGTTTGCCTGCTCTCTATTCTTCTCACTTCCTGTATTCTTCAGCAAGCTGGTGGGTGGACTTTGACTATTTGATGGACAGGACACTATGAAGTACCTCAGTAGATATAGACATTGTCTTTACCACAAAAGATTATTTATTATGATTACTAGAAACATTTACTAATGCAGATAAAATAATATGCACAGTAATGGTTTATTACATTACACAGGTTTGGAGAGAAAAAAAAAACTTACATGCTGTCAGGACAGACAGCAGACTTGCAGTAAACTCAATGTTATCTTTGTGTTTACATAGTGAGATAACACACACTGCCAGAGCCTTTATCATCAAACTTCAATTAGCTGACCTGTAAGAGCAGGAGATAACTGCTCTGAAAGCAAGCACAATCCCAAGCATTTGGCCCTCCTCCCCTCCAGAGAGCAGTGCAATGAGTCACGTAATCTGTCTCTTAGGATAAGGCCCCATGTAGCGGGCTGCAACGAAAAAGCGCTTTTTTCTGCAGCACTTTTCACAGAAAGTCTGAATAGGTTTCCTCTACAGACTTTCTGCTTCCATTATACCTATAGGGAAACTGCCTGTGTTTGCATAGGTATAATTGACATTCTGCGATTTCCAAAACCGCGACGTATACACCACATGTGGCCCTGGCGTTAATGCTAAATGAGAGATAAAGGTCATGGACCAAGGAAACAATGTGTAAAAAATGGGAGGAGCATGTTACATGTATATGATGTGTCCTGTAACCAATTTTTATGGTTTTACAGTAAAAATCTATTTGGAGAATGTGAGATTTGTAATTCCATGGGATATTATTTAGAGCGGAATACAGTCACATGATGCTCTAATGTCAGATTTAGGCTTGGCTAATTAATAACTACTGTATACTATTATGGATACTGTAATTCCATTCTATCAGAGTCCTCCTGCTATTTCCTGTGTTGGTCATACACAGTCTTGTTCCATAGTTCAGTCAGCTGCTTTTGCACAGAATACAGTAATGTGAATTGATTGTCTCCATGCAATGCATACATTCCCCAAGTACTTATTTTCCGTTCCCAGTTCTTTCATATGTCTCTTTTCTCTGTGCAGGCTCGTATGTTTATCACTTTATATTATTTTATTACCTTCACAGCTTTATAGCTGTGTTTGTATGATCATATTGCACATATACAAGTGCATCTCAATAAATTAGAATATCATCAAAAAGTTATTTTTTTTTTTAGTAATTCAATTGAAAAAGTGAAACACATATATTATATTGAGTCATTACAAACAGAGTGAACTTTTTCAAGTGTTTATTTATGTTAATGTTGATGATTATGGCTTACAGCCAAGGTAAACCCAAAAGTCATTATCTCAGAAAATTTGATTATATAAGACCATCTGTAAAAAAATTATTTAACACAGAAATGTTGGCCAAATGAAAAGTATGTACAGTAAATGCACTCAATATTTGGTCGGGGCTCCTTTTGCATGAATGACTGCATCAATGCGGCGTGACATGGAGGCGATCAGCCTATGGCACTGCAGAGGTGTTATGGAAGCCCAGGTTGCTTTGATAGCAGCCTTCAGCTCGTCTGCATTGTTGGGTCTGGTGTGTCTCATCTTCCTCTTGACAATACCCCATAGATTCTCTATGGGGTTAAGGTCAGGCGAGTTTGCTGGCCAATCAAGCACAGTGATACTGTGGTTATTAAACCAGGTATTGGTACTTTTGGCAGTGTGGACAGGTGCCAAGTCCTGTTGGAAAATGAAAATTCCATCTCCAAAAATCTTGTTGGCAGAGGGAAGCATGAAGTGCTCTAGAATTTCCTGGTAGATGGCAGTGTTGACTTTGGTCTTGATAAAACACAGTGAACCTACACCAGCAGATGACATGGCTCCCCAAACCATCACGGATTGTGGAAACTTCATATTAGACCTTAAGCAGCTTGGATTGTGTGCCTCTCCACTCTTCCCCCAGACTCTGAGACCTTGATTTCCAAATGAAATGCAAAATTTACTTTAATCTGAAAACAACACCTTTGACCACTGAGCAACAGTCCAGTTCTTTCTCTCCTTGGCCCAGGTAAGATGCTTCTGGCGTTGTCTATTGGTCATGAGTGGCTTGACACATGGAATGCGACACTTGTAGCCCATGTCCTGGATACGTCTGTGTGTGGTGGCTCTTGAAGCACTGACTCCAGCAGCAGTCCACTCCTTGTGAATCTCCCCCAAATTTTTGAATGGCCTTTTCTTAACAATCCTATCAAGGCTGCGGTTATCCCAGTTGCTTGTGCACCTTTTTCTACAACACTTTTTCCTTCCACTCAACTTTCCATTAATATGCTTTGATACAGCACTCTGTGAACAGCCAACTTTTTTAGCAATGACTTTTGTGGCTTACCCTCCTTGTGGAGTGTGTCAGTGACTGCCTTCTGGACATCTGTCAAGTCAGCAGTCTTCCCCATGATTGTGTCGCCTACTGAACCAGACTAAGAGACTTTTTTAAATGCTTAGGAAGCCTTTGCAGGTGTTTTGGGTTAATTATTTTAATTTTCTGAGATAATGACTTTTGGGTTTTCCTTGGCTGTAAGCCATAATCATCAACATTAACATAAATGTTTGTAATGACTCAATATAATATATGTGTTTCACTTTTTCAATTGAATTACTAAAAAAAATAACTTTTTGATGATATTCTAATTTATTGAGATGCACTTGTGCATTTACTATACTTTTGTATGTAGATAGATAGAGATGGATGTCATGATGGTGTTAGGGGGTTGTTATAGGTTCAGTGAACTCATATTCCATTCCATGTAAAGGAATCATCATTGGTTGTTGTGAAGATACTTATACTATTTCTGCAACATTATTTTCCTTGGAGTGCTTTATTTCTATGTTTGCAGAGATGCTAGGAAGGTGGACAGACAGTTGAGTAGCATATAAATTGGCATTGTAACACATATTTACATTCTATAATACCATAGAGTCTCTGTGGAAAGCTGGTTAACAACTTCTATGGCCAATATCATGACTGCCATTAGTGATTATCTTTAGTGTAGGTGACCAGTATAACTCAGAATGAGCTGAATAGAAACTTAAGACTTGAAGGGGTTATCAAGGATTAGAAAATATGGCTGCTTACTTTCAGAAAGAGCTCCACTTGCTTTTCTCAGGCAGTGACTTATGTCTGTTGGTCACATGACCATGCTACATCTCAGTCCCATTCAAATTGGATGTTTTCTAATCCTGGATAACCCATTTAAGTCAAGAGGATAAGTCAGTAAGTAATAATACTATTTTATACTAGAAGGAAATGTTCTGTAAGGAAAATTGCTAGGTACTTTTTAAGAGCTACATAGCCTGTAGAGTGCCGTGGCCTCTCTTCTATCTCAGCGAGGTTCTATACTGTCACTTTCTTAATAAATACTAGTAATAATAGTTGTGTTTAAGCACTGTTTATATAGAGGGGTTGCAGACAGAAAGACACACCAGAAAGAAAATGACTCACCTGTATTCAGAAGAAAACTGGGTTATAGCAAGAACAAGAAGGAGATGAAAGAAACATTTCAATGTCAGAAGTTCCATAGTTTGTTTTACAACATCTCAGAATTGGAACCTTTCCTTGTCACTAAAAGGGATTGGTAATGGGCAGGCATCCCCCCCTTTCCTTTGTCAAGTCCCTCAGCTACATTACAGTAATTGTTTGATCTAGCCAAGAGACACAATAAAGCAGCCTGGACTAAGAGGTCCTACAGGCATTACACAATTGATTTTGCTGTTCTCCTGTCTATAGCTGCATTGCAATATATGGTGTAATGTACCAGATGATTGCAGCCCATTCAAACTTTTTTCTTTCTAATACATTGTATCACTTGCCTTTAGTACTTGTGAATAGTAACTTCCCATTGGCACTGTATTACACTGAGCATTCTAATCTACAACCAAGTATTTTCTTGCACTCCAATAAAATCACAAACCCTATATGTTATGTTGGTTAAGATTCTTGTGACTCAATACATGCAGTAAATCTGCACATAAATAAAGAATATTAATATTAATTGGTCTTTCCTTATTCTTTATATAGTTTTACTTTATAAAAAGCTTAAAAACGTTTTCCAAACTAAAAAGATTGATAACATATCCTAAGGATAGGTGATCACTATCCAATTAGTGAGGGTCGGACACCCGGCAACCCCCAAGTATTAGCAGTTCTCAGTAGCTGATACACAGAGAATGGAGCAGGAAGCAGACAGCTCTGTTCTCTTTGTAGTGGCCAGATCAGGGTATTTCAGATCAGCTCCCATTCACTTGTACTCAGTTCAGTTACTATGCAGAGAAGAGCGCTGTCTGCTTCCTGCTCCATTCTCTGTATAACAGCTGTTAAGATCAACTTATTGGTGAGGGTGTCGGATGTTGGACCCTCAATGATCTATTATTGATCAATAATTTTAGCCTATTGTTATACATAGTGCAGACCCTGAGTGGCAGTGTATGCCTACTGTATTTGAAACACTAAATCAGACACTGACACACTGTTATGCCTAGGATGTACAGTACAGAAATAATTAACCCTGGAGTGCTCCTTTAAACTAAACACTTTGGTTTATATCACACTTTCAAAGTCCACAGGGTACTGCCACACAGTGTTCCAGCTGTCTCACAGTTGCATTCAGTGCTGAGGCCGCCAATACTTTCACTTATACAGTAGGTAAGTAAAACACAGATTACAATAGTTCTCACTAGCATACCTTTCTGTTGTTCTGTTCTGTCAGAGGACAGAACAATTAACTGTTGGACCACTGTAATAGCGGTTATACATGGAGCTTGACAGACCCCATTGACTATAATGGGATCCATTGGGTGTCCGTCACTTTAAAACTGAAAACGGTGGAGGAAAAAGGCCTGTATGAGGGACTTTTTCGTCTGCCTATTCAGCTGGACATTGCGACAGAGGCTCCAACAGAGGCTACAACAGAGGCTCCGGCGCAGATGTGAACTAGGCTTTAATTATAGATAATTTGTTCTTACTAACTGCACAGTTTCGCTGTGATCACATGCATGAACGGCTGCATCACTGATTGGGATGTGGTGCTGGCCAGAACACTATATGGCAGCACCCCAAGGCTTTATGCACATGACCATACTTTTTATTCACAATCGAGGATGAAAGTATGGCCTCATTCATTTCTATGGGCCCATTCACACAGCCATAGTTTTTGTGGCTGTGCGTCCGGGCCGTAGTGAAGAGCTGCAATATGGAGCAGATTCTGTACCTGTCGAAATTTGTGCCTTGGTGCATTCATTTCAATGTATGGGTCAGTGAAAATCACAGATGACACACGAATACCAGTCTTGTCATCTGTGCTGTTTTTACTGATCCATACACGGTCATGTGCATGTAGCCTCAGACAAACATTAAAAAACAAGAAGCATCTGGTATTAGCATTTAAAACTAGAAGAAACCATTCTGTTGAACCTTTAGTTAGGCTGCAAATTACTTTACATTTAATGTTGTTTCATGTTTTCTACTTTGATATGCAATTTTGTAAATAAATATATATTTCGCCCCGGTGTTACTGTAAAGTCTAAAACCACTATTGGGGCATTTATGAAATGGTCTAAAATAAGAACTGTCAGTGTTACCCACAGAAACCAATAACAGCATAGCTTCATTTTATTTTCTGATGTTGAAAAGCACAATTTGGGTTGCTGTGACCAAAAGAGACAGCTTCATAAATGTGCCCTAAAATGAGTTTTATTTTAGATTTGGATACAATTTGTTATTCATTGAACCTTGCTGCTCCATGACCTATACTACAATATAAGATTATTTGCTCACTTTAAAAACATAACATATTTTGTTTTATTGTAATGTTCTTACTGTAATTTGTGAAGGGTAAGTGTAAACCATACTTCATTTGTTTCTCCATCATTACCCACTCACAAAATTTGATATACACAATAAACAAAATATTATTAAAATCCTAAACATATCAACTATAAATAAGCTTTTCTTTTATTTTAGGCTTCTAGCATTGGGTCTCTGGCTTCTTCTTATAGGCAGTACACGCACAAGTGATACAGGTAAGGATTGGCCTGTTGCTTTATTACGGTATATAGTTATACTTTTTATTTTGCTACTTTGAAAATTTGAGTCTATATTATGTATTAAATTGGTATTTGTTTTACAGCATAGTTAATGGTTCTCCTTAAATGGATTGTACAGGATTAGAAACTCTCACAGCCATGAAACAGTAAAGTCTGATTAAAATGAATGGGACTGAGCATGGCCGTGTGACCAACAGAAATTATGGCACTTCTTGAGAAGAAAAAAATTAGCCATGTTTTCTAATCCTGCGCAACCCCTTTAAAGAGCACAGATTTGGAGACTATGTGTTCTAGAAATTGTTAACGATAGTGGCAGTCTCAGCTCACAAACATTACCTTCAAGCATGTCTTCATGACAACTCAGTAGTCAATCGGAGGTGAAATACCCCACAAAGCTATTAATATAAAGTTGGGGCAACATAATATTATTATATTGTATTATAAAATAAGTAAATTGGGAACAGGGAGGTGAGCTCAATCTATAAAAACATTCAGATCATTTTCCCGAAATAATTGCATGTACAAATTAGCAAATTAGTTCAGATTCAGTCTCATACGATTTTTTTTATTCTATTCACAGTTATCGGTCATTAAAGATTTCACTGATGGTTGACAAAAAGTGCGGCGCTGCCCACATCCATGGCGCCTCCAAATTCTTGCCCAGCCACTGCAAATATGTGGAGCTTTGGATACACTGTGGATGTGACAGAGCCATGTTGTTTGTCCTCACCATTATATTGCAGTATCAATTTAATAAGGAGCAAGGGCTCTTTACTAAGTATCCAATTAGCACCTTCTATATGGAGTTTTCAAGATTTGTTGCCAACGGTGAGGTTTGAAAAATTGTTAAGATTTGAAAACACTGCATCTAGTTTGGAAAAATGGACTTTCTTAAAATTATTTTATATTGCAAGAAAACCATAGATTTTATAAACTGTAGTATACTGTATATTGAAAAGGTGATTTTCAATTTAAATTTTTTAATTGAACAAAGTTGCTTTATGTTAAAGGGGATTTCTACTCAAAATGTAATTTGTCATATATTAATCCAAAATAAAAAGTAAGAGCTGAATTTTTTTTATAATTATGGCTCTTTCACAAAGATTATTTTAGTTATCTATTCAGCTTAAAATTTACATATACAATTACAATTTTAACAAATTTAGATCTTAGATATATGTATGCTAAAAGGTGTCATTTGCCAGATGGGATGACGTCTGAATGTTTGGCTGCTGTTTGGCTATGTGTCCACATTGTGATAAATTACAATAATATGATACATTTTAAGATTTTCTAACTACTGTTTACTTTTATTAGATCTGGATAAATGTACATTCGCATTGTCTGTATCTTTATTTAACTACTGTATGCTATAGTCAATATGCTGTTTGAATGGTGTTATTGCTACAGTATATATTTAAAGTTCTGTATGGTTGTAAAAACCTGATACAAAAAGGTATAAACTGGTAAACATCTTTATAGTTAGATCTCATGATTCAATAAATTGTCCCCTCCAGGGGTACAGGCAAATTTTGTGGGGCTCTCCTTGTTGTATAATACAGAATGATAATGAAGCAGGCGGTGCTGCAGCTGCGCCTCACACTTCAGAAGTATTCACTGACTCTGAAATAAGCAAGCAAATACTAACAAAGTGGGCAGCACTGCTGTCAAGATGTCTGGTGCACTTTATTACAAATGCCTGCTGTACTGTCAACCACAGTGGTTTATTGTGGCAGAGGTCTAGAGACAGAGGCATAAGTAGGGGTTCAGCACAATGGGGGGCAAACACATCCTAGTGGCTCCTATATAGTGACCATATAATGGTAGATGTTGGCTCTACACGGGGCTCTGCAGACCATTTATGTAAAGACAGTACAGGTAAAATTTTGTGACTTACAGGTAACGCCTCAGACTATAATTGTTCACATTTTCCATCCAGCCAACAGTTGCCGTCTATTTAAACTGTATCAGTCTTGATGGTGGCCCCCCCAGCTAAGATATTCTAGTTCATATGCCATAAGTATCTGCATTGTGACGACCCCTTTAAATAACTAACACAACATATCTACTTTAATGATATTTTTGTAGCACATTATAATATGAGTATATCATAATCATATCGTTAATTCTGCTGGCTAAGAGACTTGCCGAGCTTTTCCTCATTATTGAAAGAGTCTGTAAGTATCTTCGAAGAAGCATTGTGTGGTGATTCTATCCAGATAGGAGTGGGTTAATCTGTACATGACACCAGTCAGTTCTTGGCATAGTATGACAAGTGCAGATCCCATGCACAGATTGTAATTACCAGCTGCAGAGAAACTGATCATCAGCTGCACAGTTTGGGAAACGGCCTCATCAGGGGCGCAAATAAATCCATCTTGGAAAATCATTGGTAATTGCTGTGAAAACAAAATATTAACTCCATTGCTGCCAGAGATATATATTGAAAGGGTAGGGAAAGTGCCCCATATGGTAAAGAGACTGCCATCTCTAAGTTTCTATTATTTAAGATATATTATTGATTTCCTAGCCCATTAAATACTCATAATTATAAAGATTTTTGCATGACAGTTCCACTTCTAGTCAGAAGGTGTGAGACCATTGCCAATCTCCAAGCTGCCAGCTTCCAGCCTGCATAAAAATGATTTGAAAGGCCCAGCATACAATTTAGCCGCACAATACTGTGCTGTAGCGGATAGCACATTCTAATGAAACCGAGCTCTACAGAGAATTCTCATGCACAGCCTTTTATTCTTTGTGCATGTTATGATGAGTACTTGACAGTAGCAATTGAATGCGGATGGATATGGATATGTACTTTCACACCACATAAGATTAGCATTTGAGTGTGGCGATGTTATTGGAATACATGTAATAATACTTTTGTCCATAATTGTGTGTTTATTTTGAGATGTTAGAATTTATTTTATATCATTGTTATAGGGAAGACAGACTATAGGTGTTTTACCTTGGATGGAAGTAGTCAAAAGTTTTCAATATGTATGTAAGTGGACTGGAGTTCTGGCCATGGAATCTGTATTACATGCTTAACAGAACTGAAAAACTTTTGATTATTACTTTTACTAAAAGTAAAAATGAAAGAGTACCATTCTACTAGTAGGTACATTTTGTGCTGATTGAGTTCATAGATTATTTTCACAGATTTGGAGCTCCAATTTCTATCATACAGTACACTGTATAGCCAGTGGACTGCAGCCACCCACAATAAATAAAACAGATATACTCGTGCAGATTCATTAATACTCTACGTTTTAGACAGGGCAAACTTAGTACTTATTCACATGTCAATGATGTGATGTGTGATGTTAACAGTCGTCACACAGTCATTTTATAAACAATGACAGTGAATGAGTCATTCACATGTCCATTTTTTGACGGACAGAAAAAATGGTCAGTTAAAAAACATCCAAGGTACGTGCGTTAAAAATCGATCAATTAACTTCATACATTTTTTTAACTGCCTATTAAAAGTGGATGCAAAACAGATGACTCTCAGTCATCAAAAATGGAGAAATGAATTAAAAAGCCTTTCATGGTTTGTTGTTTTCTGTTAATCTATACAGATGAGCAACCAACCAAATATCTTTTTCTATATGTACTGTCTGATGCAAAGTTAGAAACTGCACATATAGTGGCAGCAGAGTGCAAACAGTGACAAAATGCGATACGAACAGTTAGGGTTGGGCAGTTAATCGAAAAATAACTGAAATTGAAAGTCAGCTTAGTGAGTCAATATGAACTTGCTCTTATCACATTGCTATCAAATCAGGATTGCTGATACGTGAATAACCAAATCTAAAATTCAGGGTCATGGTGTGGCATATAAATTGGGACACAGCATGTAAAAGGGGAGTGTTCTAAAATTATCGTTCATTAATTACTAATCAAGGGAAAATGGCCAATTAATCGTGATTTTGATTTGGGTCATAATTTCCCAGCCCTGCGAACAGTGCATATATTGTAAGCCAATAGGATAGGGGGAAAGTATGTAATAGAATAAAGGCAAAATACATAAACAAATACATTAGGAAGGTTTGTAATGTAAGCAATTCTTTTCCACAGTTCTTTCTGTGCGAATGAGCCTCAGGGGACTCTATGATACTTTGCTTGGGATCGTAAGTGTATTCATAGCCTGGAACAATAGCCAGGCCTAGAATGGTGACACCACCAACTAAGCGAATGTTCAATACAGATATATGGCTGTCCCAAGCTTCAGGGCACAGCTGGCTGTGATTATTCTTATCTCCGGCGGGCGGGATAATAAATCCTCGTAGGATGGATCCCTCCTCTGACAGTACTTAAATTGGTTCTAATCTCAGCTGTGATCAGGAGCAGCCTGCATTAGTTAGCATTGTGTGTGTCTCGCTGTAGACCTGACATGACTTCCTCCGTGTAGACCTCTTGGGCCAGTGTCTTAAAGAATAAGAGAATGCCATCAATAGGAACAGGCACTCGCCAATACAGTGTCCATAACCTCTAGGGTAAATAAATCATGGAAGAAGATACTGACAGATTTACTGACTGTCCATTTTCTATAATAATGCCTATTCACATAGCATGACAACACTTTTAGGTCATCTATTGATGTTACCCTGAGGGCCCTGCAAATCTCTAAAGTGGAATGTGGAGTATAGCATAAAAGATACTTTGCCAAATATATATATATATATCGTCTATGTTAGAAATTAGCACAGTGCTCTTTGATCCTCTCTGTCTCCTAGTATTAGTTCAATAGCTTTTACAGGTTTGAATTGAAAAATGAATTGAAAAGGGATGTTGAAATAGGTTTTTGTGTTATAAAGGGCTTATGAACACGATATAGAGAAATCCTCAGCTCAGAAACCCCTTCTGGAATGTCCACAAGGTGACAAGAGAAGTTTTGGCTGATAAAAACAACTTTGATTTGAAGAGGGTTTGTATGCTGAAGATATTGTAACATTCTATGTTTTTGTTTTATATCTAGGTAATGGGAAAAGTGTAAAGCTGCTACATATCCACAAACATCAGCATGGCCTTGTACAGTGTGGTTTGGCACAGTCTGTGACCCTCCCTTGTTTATTCTTTCTACGTTCTGCAAATGTCTCACCACGCATTAAATGGAGTAAAATTCAGCCTGGGCCAGGAAAAAAGGAGATAGCTGTTCTTGTGGCACGAGAAAATGTGGTAAAAATATCTCGAGGTTATGAAGGGAGAGTGTCTCTGCCTGGATATGCTCACAACAGACAGAATGCTACCTTGGTTCTGTCTGGTGCTCGTGCCAGTGACTCAGGTGTATACCGGTGTGAAATTGTCCGGGAAATTGAAGATGATCAGGACACTGTGCCCCTTGAAGTGACTGGTAGGTGATAGTTTTATATTCTATGGCTGGCATTAAAGAACATTCACCTTAAAGGCAAAAATGGACAACCCTTTTAACTTTTAAATCAGTCAGGGGCATTTAAAAAAAATTTAAAAAATGCATACTCACCTGTCCCTGATGCTACGGTGTCCCTCCAGCGCAGTCCTGGTGGCGGCTTCTCCCAGGTCTCTTCCAGAGTTCCGCTGAAGCTTCTGATTGGCCTCAGTGGTCACAAGACCGCTGAGGCCAATCAGTGGCTTCAGCGGAACTCCGGTAAAGACGCGGGAGAAGCTGCCACTGGGAAGCATTTTTTTTATTTTTTTCAACGCCACCAGCTCATTTAAAAGTTAAAAGGGTTGTGCATTTTTGCCTGGACAACCCCTTTAAAGGGTTATCCAACTCTCGGCAAATCACTGCTGAGATGCGAATAACTGCCCCCCAAGTCCCGACCCCCTAGAGCAGGGCTCTGCCAGCACTGCTTGGCTGTTCTTGTAAGCCCTGCTTCAGGGGCCAGGGCAGGGAACAGTTTTTCCCATCTTGGCAGTGATTTGCTGAGATGGAAATGACCTTTTAAGATGCTATGGGGCAGTTTTTTTCTTGTTGTTTTATTCTAGCTGCAATAAACTCATCACATGAATCTTAGAAATCACTGTTAGCTATGCTTTGGGATTGCACTTCCAGTTTTCATTCTTGTTTTCCTGCTATCCATCTATCAATCTATTTATCTAGCTATCGATCTAATCGGACAAGCTATAGTTATAGACATCTATATAACATCTATATCAGGGACGTAACTACCGGGGTAGCAGTGGTAGCGGCTGCCACAGCGCCAGGTGTAACCCCAGCAAGTAACGGACTCTATTTACTTAACAGTCCCCGCTCCTGCCCACGGCCGCCTGCGCTTCCCCTTCTGCAGAGTTGGAGGTGACTGTGAGCAGGAGCGGGGATCAGTAAGTGAGGCTGCGAACCCCACAAACACTGCTATCATTATACTCGGGGTCTTTTCAGACCCCCGAGTATAATGATCGGAGGGCCAGGGGAGGAACATAAAAAACAATGTTACTTATCTCTCCTACACTCCGCAGGCTTCGGGCCTGTTTGGTGGCGTCACGTGGGCTGGGCCTGCGTCATTATACGTCGAGATGCCGCCCCAGCTCACGTGAGATCTATTCCAACATTGAAGATGGCTGAAGTAATGGGGAGTGCGCCGGAGCCAGGGAGAGGTAGGTAACATTGTTTTTTTTGTTTGTATCCTCCTCTGGGTCTCCGATCATTATACTCTGGGGTCTGAAAAGACACCAGAGTATAATAATTGTTCATGGGTGGTCCACAATGGGGCATAATACTGTGTGCAGGGGCCACTATGGGTAATAATACTGTGTGGAGGGGCCACTATGGGGCATACTACTGTGTGCAGGGGCCACTATGGGACATAATACTGTGTGCAGGGGCCACTATGGGACATAATACTGTGTGCAGGGGACACTATGGGACATAATAGTGTGTGTAGGGGCCACTATGGCACATAATAGTGTGCGCAGGAATGCGGTTTGTGCGGGTGTAGGGGTCGGTTGGAGGGGGGTGGTCCGGGGGGCCTCATGTCAAATGTTCGCCTTGGGGCCCAGCCATTCCTTGTTACGCCACTGATCTATATGTTTCAGATTGTAATAATTCCAGATTAATAAGGCTACTGTTTACATTAATATCACAATATGATCATTTAGCATTTGCGAGCCATTGGTCTATAATTTTTATAGTACAGTATTTAGCTCCTTTTATATTGACTCTTCAATCCACTTGTCACTTATGCCATTTTCTTTCACAAATTTCATACCAATATACCAATTCCTTTTGTATTTCACATTTGCTGCCATAATAATTGCACTATAACCCTTTTACCTGTGCCACATTCACTCTCCCACCCACTTTAATTTGCATTGGCAGCTCCTCTTTATCCTGGCCACCTTTCTTTTTGATTTGACTCTGATCTGCATCATTCATTCTTGCAATTTCTTGAAACTCACATACCCTCAACCTTGTCCATTGTTGCTATCAATGTTTCCCATTCATCTCTATTCATGTACCATCTCACTGTCTCCTTCATTCTTCATGTGCCTCCTGGTGTCTCTGCATTGCCATTCTATTATTGCCATCTAATATAGCTCTCTTATTTACTTGCATCTCTGCAAACAGCCGTTTTCCCTGCCCCCTCCCCTTTCTAGCTTTCTTTACTTGATATGATCAAACAGAGAGAATCACATTTAGAGGCTGTTATCCTGAAAGCAGCTGTAACTGCACATTTCTGAATCCTGGCACCTCTACTCCATTTTTTTTCCTTATTTTTTCAGTGCAGCATCCTCTCTCCCATCTGTTCTTACCTCCTCACAGCTTTTTGGCCCCTTCACGGTGTTGGCCCTGTTCTTTGTATTGTCACGCTCCCCCTCTCAATGTCTGCCTGTTTCACAGCTTGCTTGCTCTGGTAATTAATAGCAATTATGTAAATCTACAGGACAGCTCTGGACTGCTATGTTTGTATTAGATTCCTTACAGATTTATTTACACATGTACATTACAGCATCATTGTTTTATTATTAAGAATATTATATGGTGCTTGCTTCTTTAAACGTGTGTAATAGGGCATTTGCCTCCATTATTGTCATTTTCCATCTTCATAGAATAAATGGACAATCATTAGGTTATGATATAACTTGTGCTTTACTGGGAAGCGACAATTCATGCTGTTTGATGGCCTCAGCAGCTGTAGATCTAGTGTAATAAACTTGCATTGAAGTGTTTTTTGTCAGAGACAGAATTATTGCCGAGATGATACCGCTAAATTGTACTTTAAATGTTAAAGAATAGCTGTGTAACTCCCGAAGCTTCTGTACTTTTACACTTTGTAATACTCTTGATCTGTCATTTTTTTTTTGCAAAAGTAACAAATTCAAAGTATCATGATCCAGAGTAATATCCAAGAATTATCTAGTGGGATGCAAAATATTTTATATATTTTTTTTTTTTTTTAAAGTCCAATGGCGCAGTTTACTAGCCTGTTTTATTAAAACAAAAAACATGTCCTTGTTGCCCATGGCAATCAACCAAAGCACAGGTTGAATTTATCTAGAACTGTTTAGGCTACATTAAAGGGGTTGTGCAGGATTAGAAAATATAGCTGTCTTCTGCATCTCAGGAAGTGACCTCAGATCCATGGGTTGCAAGGAGATATGAATGGGACAAAGCTGCAGCTTGGCCATGTGAATGTGATATCACTTCCTGAGAAGAAGAAATCGGCCATGTTTTCTAATCCTGCACAACTCACTGGAACACAATTATCAAGCCCCTACAGAAAAGTGCCTTAAAAGGTCACAAACCTCAGGTTACAGGCAGTGCTTTAACGCCACCCTCACTATTTTCCAAAAAGGGGGCATGGCAAGCGTGTACTGTGGGCCAGATTTATCATCATTTATGCCAGTTTTCTGGCATAGATTTCATAGTAGGCACAAAACCCACCAGAGGATGTGCCTGATTTATGACGAGGTCTGTACCATGTAATAAATCAGGGGAATCCTTTAGTAGCACAAGGATTAATAAGAGCAGCGTGAAAAGTGTTTTTACAAGTATTTTTCATTTTGGAGAAATTTTTCATCAATTTTTTTGTGTTTTTGAAGTCCCATAGGAAAGCCTATGGGAAAAATGCCTAAAAAAATTCCATACTCAGAGCATTCCACATTTGAAAAGAAATAGCACAGCCCCCCCAACTGTACATCAAAAACACCAAAACAATAAA
Source organism: Leptodactylus fallax (assembly GCA_947044405.1). Taxonomy (NCBI): domain Eukaryota; kingdom Metazoa; phylum Chordata; class Amphibia; order Anura; family Leptodactylidae; genus Leptodactylus; species Leptodactylus fallax. The sequence goes on along the minus strand of CAMRHE010000165.1, from coordinate 4,052,866 downwards.
CGCTATATGTGAACTTTTTAATAATTTGCCTACAATCATATTTCAAATAAAAGTACTTATAAAAGCAAAATATCACTGTCACCCTTAAAAAGCAATGAGCAAAAATGTGTATGTATGAAAAAGTCCAATGTAATCCCACTTTCCCTACCACTTACCACTTTAAGAACTGTTGCCAATGGATATAGCCCATAGTCCATCTTCATTCAGGACGAGCATGCTTAGTTTGTCTGACTTCCCTATAGCTGCTTATTACACCATAGCTAACTATCGGCATCTCAACCAGGCTGTCCATTGGTATAATATACTTGTTGATTAATTATGAAACTACTTAGTTTATTTTTAGATATCTAGGTGCAGAGCTAGGCCAACCAGTATTCTTCTACCCTGGGCTCCATCTACTCAATCACACTGCAGGGGTGCCCATCATCAGTTACCTTGCAGCATCAAGCTGCTGCCTGAGGTCTGCTGCTGTGTGGGCACATATCCTCAGCTCACTTAGCTAAGAAAGCTCTAAATTCAAGGCAGGAGCCAAGCAGCAGGCTACTGACAAGACCCCATAACAGAAAAAATCCGAGGCAAGGGCTAGGCAGCAAGTCAATGCTCAAAAAAAATATGTTGTTGACATTTTAGGAATTTGTGGACAAGTGTAATATTTGCAGGTAACTGTATTGTGGTCCCAGCAATAAATTTTACTGGAGGGCCCTTGGCACTCCAGTCTGACACTGTCGAAATATGTATGTGGACAGACTACCTAAATTTAACCTCCATATGGAGATCTGGACTTTGCTGTGGGGAGGCTACTTGATTGCTACCTCTCTGAGTGGTTCCTGTATAAACACAGCTGGCCAGAGAGACCCCAATGGGAAGAAGCAAGGGTCAGACAAGAGGATTGTCAAATACGGACTGAGTTTGTGGGCTTGCAGAATCCGCTCAGAGTCGGAAACAGGCAGTAGGTAAGGTTAAGCAGCACAGGTGTAGAAGTGAAAAGCAAGCCAAGGTCAGACATGTGAGTCAGACAAGGTCAGAACAGGATCAGAGTAAAAAAACAAGCTAATGGTGAAACATGAATTAGCTAAATGAATACAGAAGCAGAAGACCTTCGCAGGAACTAGGAAGCTATGTAGCTATATTTCTCAGGCATAGCGTGAAGGGGGAGATTTAAATAGATCCTGGTGGTCAGGGATTGGCTGGGGAAAAAGAATCGGGTGAGAGAGCTGATGCACACACTCTATGATCACAGTGCAAATGGAGGAAGAGAGAGGTTGATGAGGACAATGAGGGGTTGGACTGTAACACTGAGAGGTGAGTGAGCCAGCGGCTTTGACTGTTGGAAGCACCACAGTGGTCACAAGCTGCCAGCGCTGCACGTAAAAAGCATGTAGACAGTATATAAGTGACTCCTGGCCCATCATGAGTGGGGACCCAGTCACAGATTCCCATCTAAGGCCATACCTGTGGAAGGTAGTGTCATCTACCACCACCTTACAACAAAATATATGTTATATGGATATATGTTATATAAATTCCAAAATGGTGCCATCAAAAGGTGCAGTTCATCCTGCAATAAACAAGTCCTTATATGTCTACATTACTGTAAAAATAGAATGGGGATTGTGAGTTTACCTGTTGAAAGTTTACTGCTACTTCACCTACAGGTGCATCTCAATAAATTAGAATATCTTTGAAACGTTCATTCATTTCAGTAATTCAGTAATACAATTCATAATCAGCGTCTTCCATGATTGTGTGTCCTACTGAACCAGACTGAGGGACCATTTAAAGGCTTAGGAAAACTTGGCAGGTGACACACTGAATTTACAATACTGAACTTTTTTACAATATTTTAATTTTCTTAGATTTGGGTTTTCATTACCTGTAATCCATAATCAACATTTACAGAAATAAAACACATGAAATAGAACACGCTGTGTGTAAAGAATCTAGAAAACATAGGAGGTCACTTTTTTAATTTAATTACTGAAATAAATGTTTCAAAGATATTCTAATTTATTGAGATGCACCTGTATGTGGGACTGCTGGAGATTGCCATCCTATGGATAGGGCATAAATGTTAAGATGTAGTCCCCGTTAATGCTAAAAGCAATGGATAAGGATAAATGTTGCAATATAATTGCAGAAGGGGAGGGGGGGGCAGAGATAATGGCTAATGCAGTTTTGAGTGGTATATGTAAGGCCCGGATCACACCTGCGTTCGGCTTTCCGTTTGGGGAGTCCGCTTGGGAACCCCCGAACGGAAACCTATACGCATAGAAAAGCGGTTACCTAAGGAAACCTGCGGACCCCATAGACTATAATGGGGTCCGTGTGGTTTCCGCACAAAACATGCGGAGAAAAAAGTGCTGCTTGCAGTAAGGTAACCGCGTTTCTATGCGTATAGGTTTCCGTTCGGGGGGTCCCCAAGCGGACTCCCCGAACGGAAAGCCAAACGCAGATGTGAACCGGCCCAAACACTGAAACTCAATATTGGTTACATGTTTTGTACCACAAGTAATTACTTTTCTAATAGATAAAAACAATTCATTTAAATCTATCAGAATTTGGTAAAGATAACACATCAGTAAAATACTGGTTAATTTTTCTTGTTTGTCAGTAAATTATGTTCAAGAGTTGGCAGCAATGTGTATCTAATAGACTTTATGTCCAGGCTTCTTTTGCTCATGTTAGTAAACTAGGCAGCATAATAAAGTTCAACTGGTGACAGTGTCACAGAGCCAAGTGATGGCAACGCTCCTCATCCTGTTACAGCAGAAAGTCATTCCAACTGGCAGCCTTCTGTAAACAGAAAATGATCAATTTACATTCATATTTTTGTGGCTGTGTTATGTATGGTACACATTTTAGAAAAGGGGAAGTTGTATTCACAATGGTATGTATATGAAGGTGTGACTGATGCTACAGACTGAGGGCTCGCTGCTCTACTAGCACAATAGAAACTGATTGCTAAGATTAGATGAAATCTTACATAAAATATGTATGTGATCAATCTGAAATGTTCACAATCCATTGTGTTAAAGCTTCAGGATAAACAGTAAGATTATGATGCAGTTAAATCAAATGAACCAAAACACTTTGGGAGGATTCATTTTTGGACTGGCCTTGCCACTTTTTTGCATACGGCATGAACAAGACCACTGCCCACACCATATTCAATAACATTCCAGAGGCTGCTGTAGAATTGCTCCTAGGCACAAGGGCACCAGGAGAAGCACCTAATTCATGATTAAATATAGCTCCCTGTGCTGCTACAGGGGACATCAAGATCGGCGGAATCCCCCCCCCCCGAAAAGGTTTGCGACGCTTTGCTTAAAACCCCATTCACTTGTGCGCTTAAATCCTCTGCGCCGAGAAGCCATTTTTTTTCATCGGAAACAAAGTCCTGCATGTCCGACTTTGTTTCCAGCGAAAAAAATGGTTTGTGGCGCAGAGGGTGTAAGCGCACACCCGCACATTGCTTTAAAATCCCATTCAAGTGAATGGGGTTTTAAGCAAAGTGTTGCAAACCTTTCCCTATCCAGTTTTCCGACATTTAGGTCGGATTCGCGGCGGATGGAGTGCCGCCACAAGTATGAACCCACCCTTACTTGTCAGCAGATATCTTGTTACTTATCACAAGATATGGAAACCATGGCTCATTGGGCTAGGACACGGGGGCTATCAGACAGGATAATCAGTAAGATAAAAACAAAAACTTAGTGCTAGCATATTCATGCTACTGTCCTGTGTTTTATCATCTGTGTGGCCATGTATCCATTCCCGAAGAAATTAATGTCTACTTTCACCTTTGCAATTATTTTACTTCTATTACCCCAATGTATCTAAACTGAAGAAACTTAACAAATAATGTTTTTTAAAAATTTCCTGATTTCGTGTCTAAAGCTCCAATGTGACTTAATGCACAAGAACATGTGCACAGTCGGCTAGCATACTGACCCATTCATTTCTGTGGCCCCATAAACATGACCGTGTATTTTCACAGTCCAGTGTATGGGGTCATGGTCATGAGGCGGGAGCAAAACTCGGGACAGGTCCTATTCCTATCCATTTTGGTGACCGTGCTCACTTGCCTCAATGAATGGGGCTGCTGAAGCACGGGTGGTACACTGATGTCATTCATGTGCCGTTTGTGCCGTTCAATCACAGCCCGGCGACACGCATGCGGTTGTGTGCATGTCGCTTAAGTGTATATATGGTAACAGACTACAAACAAACCCAGTGTATTCTTATCCTGCTGTGACACTCTATTTGGTTGAAAAAGGAGGGATAGATGGAAGAGAGTATGACTGCAGTGTCAGACTTTACAAAGTTTGTATATTGTTATTATGTAGACACATACATATGCATCCGAGCTGTAAACACAAAATAGTACGATATTTGTAAAACAAAAAAAAACATTTCAAAATTTGCTTCATTTTAGATGCATTGGTACAAAAGTTGGACATAGCCATTGTCCAATTTAATGTGAAATTACAGCATAAATATATATTTATATAAAAGTTTACTGCTACTGTAGTTATATAAACTGTTCCTTTTCCATACTTCTGACTAGACACATACTGTAGTGTATGACCAGACTTGTCTTTTGTATCCTTTATCATGCTTTGACTTAGAAGTCATTTTTGAAGCAGCTCAAAGGCAGGACCTTCTTTTCATTCAGTGATGTCAGCAACTATTCTTGTTCCTATTGTAACATAACATCAGTAAAACTCAGAAATAAAGTCAAAACAACAGCAACCTTACAAAAGTAAAGTTTAAAAGCAAATAATATGAACTGTTCCTGGACAGTCTTGTACCGTACAAATAATCACATATAGGAAGAAATAATTCATTTTGTGTTATGTATTTATGTCCAATGGGACGAATCCATATTACGGTAGCAGAGATAGGTGCAAGATCAGGAAGCTACATACAGCTGCGAGGAATAGGCCAGGGGAAGAGACCCTGCTGTGCCTACGGATGGAATGGGGGGAGGGGTTGGCTACTAATGTAACTACAGGGACAATGGTGGGACGCTGCTGTGACTACTATTGGCAGTGATGGGGATGCTGCTATTACTACTGGAGGAAGTAGGAAACATTGGTTGTCACTTCTGGTGAAGAGAATGACCACTGGGAAAAAGGGGGAGTTTGTAGAAAAAAGTGATATGAAAAGGATGGTGTAAAAGGCCTGTAGTTAAAGTAACATCAATGGTAAATGTCCAGTAAGGGTGGGTTCACAGTTGTGCCGGAGTCCGTCCATCGCGAATCCGACTGAAAATCTCGGAAAACTGTATAGGGACTGGATAGGGAAAGGTTTGCGACGCATTGCTTAAAATCCCTTTCATTTGAAGGGGTTTTTAAAGCAATGCGTGGGTGTGTTCTTACACCCTCTGCGCCACGAATCCAGTTTTTTTCGTTGGAAACAAAGTCCTGCTTGTCCGAATTTGTTTCCGACAAAAAAAAATGGATTTGTGGCGCAGAGGGTGTAAGAGCACACCTGCGCATTGCTTTAAAAACCCATTCAAATGAATGGGTTTTTAAGCAATGCGTCGCAAACCTTTCCCTATCCAGTCCCTATACAGTTTTCTGAGATTTTCAGTCGGATTTGCGATGGATGGACTCCGGCACAGGTGTGAATACACCCTTTCTGAAATCAAAACAAAACTGGCGTAGTTGCCTATAGTAAATAATCACAGCACAGCTTTCATTTTTTAAGGGACAAATTAGAAATGTGCTTACATAGTGTGACATAAGATAGTGACATTGGGGATAGAAAAAGCTTTTTGTACATTGGGATTTTCAAGAATGGGGTCTGTTGTCACAGTACAGGGAAAGTTTCAAAATACATTTGGTAAATGTGCTCCCCATAGAAACTACTTTTTGCGTTGGGTGAAGCAATTTAAAACCACTAGAGGTTTATGTCATGGTAAAAATTGAGGCCTCCCAAACACTTCAGAAGAGAGAGTGAACAGTATTTGAGCCATGTACAAGCATAGTCCTAGAAAGTTGACCAGGCTGACTAGTATGGAACTACAGGTGCCACAAACCACATGGTTTGACATATCTCAGTTGTAATCCATACAGATTATATCTTCATCAAGAGCTAAATACAGATGACAAACTGAAATCCTGTGACTTTTGCATTAACTTGCCGGACAGATTAGAAGAGGACAAATTCACTGACAAGCTAGTATTTAGCGGTGAGGCTACCTTTCACCTTAGTGAGAAGGTCACTTGTCAAAACTTTACAATTTAGAACTCAGAATAAACATGTGCCTTTATTTAGCATGTGAGGGACCCAAAGTACATGTCCTGTGCAATGAGCAGGGGCAAAGTCTATGGCCCCTTCTTTCTTGTCAAAGATACTGTCACTGGCCATTCCTACATGGACATGTTAAAGAAATGGCTTATGCCACAGATAGAGGAAGATCTTTCAAACATAGTCTATCAGCAGGATAGTACACCTCCATATTTACATTTGGATGTTTGCTAATACCTGAATAAAACCCTACCAGAACAATGGATCTGTGATCAATGAACAGTGATTCACCAATGTTGCGCTCGCCTTCACAATAACCAAACCTAACACCCTTCAACGTCTTTCAGTGGGGCTAAACCAAGGACTTAGTGCTTCTGCCCCTAACCACAGGATCTAAATGAACTGAGATGACGCATCACTGAAACACAATGAAGTCCATATTGGGATATACTGGAACACAACTGGACAAAACTGTTCAGGAAATTTGTAGGGTATAGATAACACTTAAATAGCTAGTGTTATCCTTTCATGAACATACAAAACATGTGATAAAATAAAATGGGAGCTGTAGTTGTTTTCTTTGCTCTTCTAGGCATTGGGGACGTTACGATGAATGTGCTAAAATTCCCCAAGGTAATGGTGTCCTTATTATGCTGGCCATAAACTGAGTTTAACAGTAATTTAAATTTTAACATCAGGCTTTGAAAATTTCATGAGCAGCAAGGGTTAAAGTGTGCAGGGCTAAATATTCTCTCATATGAAGACATGGCGGTGGGCAGCCCAGGTAACTCATAGCCAGCGTGTATGGTTTCTATTGTTAGTGAAAAGAACTGCCTCACGTCTTTTTTTTTTCATCTTTTTATCACAGAAGTAGAAGTAGGTTTTTTTTTTCCACAAAGATAATATGATACTGGTAAAAAATGTCATTTGTCCATCTCTTTTGAAAAAATATTACAAACATCAACATTTATTACTCACCCTTGGTAAGGATAATAAGTAGAGTTGAGCAAATAGATTCCTCATAAATCAAATTTGTTCAAATTTCCCAAAAGTTTCAGATTTGAACTAGGTCATTAACTTTCTTTTAATGATCAAGAGTAACCAATCTAATGAAGCCAATGACATATAATCAGAATATAGCTCTCATTGCCTGGTTCAGCTGTGGTCTGGGAGGATACTCTCGATCATTAAAACTAAGTCATTGACCTTATCTTAGAACCAAGAGTAACCTCCCAGGCCACATGATCTAAACCAGGCAGTGACAGTTGTGATTACCGGTGTCATTCTCTGATGTAGATCTGCTACTTGGCCATTGTAAGTAGATAAATGATTGACACTGACAGTTTCTATCGGACTTCCTTGGACAGGGCAATCCAGACGATTTCAATTCTGATTGAATTTATTCAAACTTACGTTAAGAGTTAAATCTGATTGCTGATTCAGGCTTTCAGGCTATGGTCACACTAGCGTTGTGTGACCGTTTGGGGACTTTTCTCTCTGCCGAGCTCGGGAGGAAACCCGGTGGACCCCATTATAATCTATGGGGTCCTCGGCATTCCACTGGTAGCCCCTTTTTAAGCGGAAAGGGTTTACGTTTTTTGGTCCCCAAGCGGACCTGAAGAACGGAAACCCGAACGCTAGTGTGAACCTAGCATAAGTAAGACTTAACATGCTACTTGACAGACCTGCAAATCAGATTTTCAGAAACTATGTGTGAATTGTAAAAGCTAAACAATGACTACAGTAGGTGACAGGCAGGTTTTATCTTTTATTATTTACTACATTCCTATGTGGGTTCATGTGACTCGGTACCATATCACATGATAGGTGAGACATTGACATTAAATTGTTTTCTGTGTTTGCTGTGCTATGATAATATCTATAAAGCAAATGAAAAGGAGATATCACTTTCTTTCTCTTTTCAGGTTTGGTGTTTCACTACCGGGCTGCTAGTAACAGATATGCTCTGACATTCCCTGATGCTGTACGCTCATGTGAAGAGAATTCTGGTGTCATCGCATCTCCGGAGCAGTTGCAGGCTGCATTTGAGGATGGCTTGGACAATTGTGATGCAGGATGGTTATCTGATCGAACTGTGAGGTGCAATTTTCACTGGCAAAATATATATAATGAAGTTGTTTCAGATTTTACAAAACTGGAATAAAATTCAAGTGACTAGCCTAATATTAGCTATTAGGCTAAGGCCCCACGTGGTGTCCCGCTTAATAAAGTGCTGCGGGAAAACCGCCGCGGCAAAGCATCAGGGTTTTTCCCGCAGCACTTTTGACAGAAAGTTCACAGAGTTTTCCTCTGCCGACTTTCTGCCTCTATTATACCTATAGGGAAACCGCCGGTGTTTCCGTAGGTATAATTGACATGCTGCGATTTCCAAAACTGCAGCGGTTTTGGAAATCGTCATGTGTCCGCAACGTGTATTTTAACACAAAGTGGGGATGGGATTCGCACGGTGTTTCCTCCACGGGCGAACTGCAGCATTTACGCCTTACGCCTTAAAAGTAAAAACTGCAATATTTTGCATAATCATTCAGGACAAAATACTGCAGTTTATACCAGTTACTCCTTGTCTTTCCTTTCTTTTCATACAGTTATGTCTGTCCCAGGTGTCCATCTACATTCCAGGCTAGTTTTAAAGAGGGCATTTCACCATTTCCATCATCTTTAATTCTTTACATTATAAAATAGGCTCTGTGCTACTAATTCTCTACTGTCAGGTGGGTGAACCCTGACTGTCTGCTTAAGCCCAGGACCACCCATCTGACAGAACTTTACTAGCATATTCAGTGCTGAAACTAATAGCACTCGTGTTCAGGAATGGTAGGGTGTAGAAAAGTAATTCCAACTGAATCAGTGAACCAATGTCTCTTGAAGGATGCAAAATGTTGGAGTTATTGGAGGTGGTGAAACGAAACTGGGCCGAGGCCCCCATCCCTGCAGGTCCCCCCTGCTTCAGTACTGCTGTTCACGTACCCGTCCACAGAAGAAATCAGTTGGGCATCTGATACCCAGGTCTCCAGAAGGCAGTATGCGCTGATATACTTATCTTAGTACTGTTTTATTTCTCCACTAGTTTCTTAGTACTGACTCCTCTTTTACTTTAGCCTTTTGTTCAGGGGCCATTGTTCTGTGGTCTGACATGTTCAGTGTAAGGACATAGTTAATCAATAGGATAAGTAATGAATATCAGATAGAAGCAGGTACCACCCCTGGGATCCACATGTATCCTCAGAACAGAGGTTTCCTGACTCTGTCTCTTAGGCTTGATTCACATCTGCGCTTGTACACTGTACGGGGATTCCGTTCCCCTCTCCACATGAAATATGCGGAGAGAAGAGGGCTGCAAGCGCTTGACAGACACTTCAATGCAAAAATGAATATATCTTAACAGATGAGTTAGTAGCAGTTTGTCGACTGTTTCCAGATAACATAATTTTCTCAGTACAAAAACAATGTTATGAATAGAAATATGCTGCACTTCATATTTGTTGAGTTTATAGGTAATAATAATCAAAGACAATGAAGGGACATATCTAGTCCTGTTGTAAAAGGCCACCGATAATGGCAGATGACAAGCACAAAAATATGTAACGTACAATATTTTCCCTGTATGGTACAAGGCTAATGAATAATAATAACAAACTATATAGAGCAGGCTGAGTATTAATGTATAAGTATGCTGCATTGTTGCCATCCTTTTAAAATACCTTCCATTGACATGTTTGCTAGTGTGTCTAAACCCCTCAGACTCAACCTTGTCTTGAAAGTCCCTGCAGAGCAATACAAAGGAAATAGCGACACTGCAAGGGAAAATGTGACTGAGGGATATTAATTGGACGTTCCATCCTCTCTTCACACTGACTCTTTCTAATAACAACGTAACCATTAATCCTTCATTTTATCTGGTTCTGTTCTATAGATATCCAATCAAAACACCCAGGCCTGGTTGCTATGGTGACAGAAACAATGTTCCTGGCGTTAGGACATATGGAGAACGAGAACCACAGGAAACCTATGACGTTTACTGCTACACAGAGAGTCCCCTAGGTAGGTTTTTACTGCATGACAGGTACTCATGCATGTACATAACACTTTTGCTATTTGCATAAGACAAGGATTTTCGACCATAAATACACCCATTAAAAAAAAAAAAATAATGTACCAAGTAGTTGTTGAAATCAAATGGAACTTTATATATGTGAATGTAATGATGATATATGTAAATTATTAAATATTAGAGTGAAAGGATACATTGATTGGGGAAAACTGTAGCATTGAAAGGAGTCTCTAGTACTCTGCTGGGTTGCCTCTAGCCTGGATACATGAGATATGGTTGGGCATGAAGTCATACAGGTTCTGTATGATGTCCTGTGACGGATGTTGCAGCTATATTGCACACTGGTAGGTTGCAGAAGCTGGTCCTATACATGCTCGATTGAATTTGGTGAGTGGGCAGGCCAAGAATCTGATAGAGACCTTCTTGGGAAACCGTTGCTGCGTTGCTGCTAGGTGGAAGCCCTGCACTGAGAGTCAATACATGTGGCCGCAGGATGTCCCTCACACATCACTGAGCTTTAGTGTCCCTTCTATCACTACTAGGGATGACTCTCCAGATTTCTAGCATTCAACAATCTCTAACCAAGAGGTACACTACCCAAAAGTAACTTCTGAGAACTTTTTTTTATAGGCAGAATGGGAAGCATTATTACACCCTCTTGTAGTAAAACCCGGTGCCTAACATCATACTTGTAATCATTTACATGTCAGCCTAGTTTTTCAGTAATCCCTCATTTTTACCTGGGTGTGTTATTTTTTTGTCAATGAGTATGTTATTATATTTTCTTATCCACTAAATCCATATCACATTTATGTAATCTTTTGCAATAAACTTAAAGGGTTTGACCAGGATAAAATGCAATTTCTAGACTAATCTAAACATCCTCCCCCCACCTACTTTCTAAATTACTTACTTTAGCAAAAATGTATGTTTACCCATATCGCTGGGGTGGTCATAAGACAGCTCCAGGCACATTTTCTGATTATCTGGTGATAATCCCCATTTTTCCCCATTTTCCGGAAACGGAACGTCACCAATACTACCCCCCAACCCATCATACTTACCTGTCTTCCTGTCCAGACTTCCTTCTGTGGGGACGGCTCCTCCTCTTCTTTGACACTCTGCCGGGGCATGCACAATAGAGCCAGAGTCTCAGCATTGCACTGTAGCCAGAACTCCATCTCTATTGCACAGGCATGGGAGGCCGGAGGAGCCTCCCAAGCCTGGTCAGTAGAGATGGAGTGCTGGCTACAGAGCAGTGCCGGGACTATTGCGCACGTGCTGGCAGACGTCAAAGAAGAGGAGGAGCCATCCCCACAGAAGGAAGTCTGGACAGGAAGACAGGTAAGTATGATGGGCTCGGGGGGTGGTGGGCTGAGTTAGTTAGTTAGTTGGGAAGGGCTAGTAGTGGGTGGAATAGCTAGGGAGACAGGGAAGGGGTGTAAGAGAGGGAGGGGGAGGGAGTGAGAGGGAGGTAGTGTGAGTCAGCCTACAACTACCTTGATGCATTGCATGAGCTAAGACAGCAGGAAGCTACACCATGTAAACAAATGCAGAGAATGCCAGGAGCTCCCAGAGAAACCCAGAAATCACTTGAAACTCAAAGGTATTTGAGTACACTTATTAACCCATTAATAGAACTAACAGACCTTTTTTTAAAAAAAAAGATTTTTTTGCCCGGAAAACCCCTTTAAGGTTTTATATCATTATTACAGTGATAGTACTTCCCTATTAATATTTATGGTCTCTTCAACTGCAGGTGATGTTTATTATGTGCCTGAAAGAAACTCGCATGAGGGCGCACGGAACTTATGCATGCTAGATGGAGGATCGTTGGCTACTGTGGGTCAGTTGTATGCAGCTTGGAGAAAGGGTTTGGACCAGTGTGATCCAGGTTGGTTGGCAGACAGTAGTGTTCGCTATCCAATACGAAATCCACGGAAAAACTGCGGTGGAGATGAACCAGGGGTCCGAACATTATATCAATATGCAAATCGAACAGGATTCCCTGATCCTGAGAGGAAGTTTGGGGCCTATTGCTACAAAGGTATTAATTATTATAAGTATTTGTGTAATATTATATATTATCTCATCATATTATGCATTTTATGTTATGAAAATTATTTACTAGAAAGAATTATAGGAAATATGTGTGACTGAGATTTAACCCATGAATATCTATTTAGTAATCATATAGTGCCTCATTTTGTCACAAGATGTGATCAAAGCATCTGAACACAAATACACAACAAAATGGCCTATTTGACCACAAGACGGAAAACGTGTTTTCTTTTTTTTTTTTTTTTTTTAACTGTGCAGTTGGGCCACCTTTTAAGTATGAATACCCTGTTTTCTGGTAGGGACAGGAAGGAATCTAACTTGTACCACAACTGCTGCTGTACAAATTATATAGAATAGGCTCACAATAGCAGCAAGGACAGTTTCATGTGTACCTTTGGGACGAATACTCTGATTTCCTGTAGGGACATTCATAATATCCAATGGATTTTAGATTACAAGTTCAGTTGTGTTCTACAAATAGAAAAGGCAGTACTAAATTCTATTTATACATTGACTGAAACTATAAAAATTATATAGACTATACTATATCCCACATAATTTTCTTGTAAGTATAGTCAGTAAAACTGTTTAGCTGCAGCAAGTGTGTATTAAAGACTTATTTGGCGATTGTCTTTTAAACATAGTTTAAAAAGTTTCTGCAAGACATCTTCCATGTGTGAATATATTCTTAGTGTTGTTTTAAGTGGTAATATTATGTCATTGATACCTGAAGAAACATTTTTTGCTCGCAATTCACTTAATCTGAGAATAGAACCATTAAGGGAGTCTGTCAGCAATAAATTGGTTATAAACCTAACCCAGTACCTTGTAAAGGTGATTCTACAGTTTCCAAATATGTCTCTGTTATTCAGTTTTGGAGCTCCATTTTCATGTAAATTGATTTATTCATATGCAATATTGGGAAAAGTGCTTCATCTGGGAATCTAGAGTTGAGACCAAAGCCTCTCAAAGACCCCCAAAACACTTTGCCCTAATTTTTATATAGATAAAACAGCAATTTACATGAAAATGTGGCTCTAAAGCTGAATAACAGACATATTTGGAAACTGTAGAATCACCTCTACAGGGTACTGGGATTAGGTTTATAACCAGTTTACTGCTTACAGACATCCTTCCATGCATATAAAGACTGGAAAATTCATATAATAATATCAGAATTCTTAGGTTTTTGTCTATAAAGTTTTTGTTTGTTTGGTTTTGGATTTTTACAACTGGAAAAGGAACTAACTGCATTTTAAGGCAATTTGAATAGGAAAATAAAGAAAAGGTGATTTCTGATAAAGTATGGAAGAATTTCTATTGTCTTAGTTATTTAGAGTGTATATATCAAACATTGGTATCTTTAGAAACCTTGCTATTTTCAAGATATACAAGTTTACATTAATTTCAAGTGTTTTCAGTGAATATGAGCTAATTGGTAGAGATTATCTGTTACCCTGCACACAAAAGGTAAGGTTGCATCTCATGCTAAGGTTACAGCCCATTTCAAGTAACAACACTGCTATCATTATAGTTCAATCTGCAGTATTTTACATTTGTATGTTTAAAAATTATACTTATTGTTTACCTGTTTAATATGTAGAAACTAAATTCATGAATTATCTCCCATTGCTAATGTTTCTGTCTCATGTGGCTGTAAATCAGGATTTTGCACATTACCTCTTGTCTAGCTGCTTGGTCTCATTCCAAGATGTCATATGTGGTGAATGCTGGTCAACCTGATTGGATTCTTCAACAATATTACATATTGTGTAGATCAGGGACTTTATTGAAAAATCCATTTAATGTGAAACTTGAAAATATGTTAAAAATATCGAGTAACTCTCTCCAGCCCACTTTGACAAATAGAGCAATTGGTTTTTTTTTGTTTGTTTTTTTCTGTGGGTAAAGTTACATTTTTCTATTGAACTAACATTAAAGGGTATGGGCATAAGGAAGACATGTTTTTACACATTGTACGTTAGATTGTTACTATTTACAGTGGTCAGAATGACTGTTATTGTGAACAGTTAAGCAAATTGAAGATAAAATGATCTTCAAAAGACATAACATTAAAGATTCCCAATGTATTTTTGGGGGAAAAAAAATATTTTCATATTTTACATTTTTAAAAAACCAAACATTGAAAATGGCCTGATGCAAAAGTTTGGGCACCCTACATCATTAGTACCTGGTAGCACTCCCTTTGGCAAGTATCACAACTTGTAAACGCTTTTTATAGCCAGCCAAGAGTCTTTCAATTCTTGTTTGAGGGATTTTCGTTCATTCTTCCTTGGAAAAGTCTTCCAGTTCTGGGAGATTCCTGGGTCGTCTTGCATGCACTGCTCTTTTGAGGTCTAGCCACAGATTTTCAATGATATTCAGATAAGGGGACTGTGAGGACCATGGTAAAACCTTCAGCTTGCACCTTTTTAGGTAGTCTATGGTGGATTTTGACGTGTGTTTAGAATCATTATCCATTTGTAGAAGCCATCCACTTTTCAATTTCAGTTTTTTTTTACAGATGGTGTTATTTTGCTTCAAGAATTTGCTGAAATTTCATTGAATTCATTATTCCCTCAACCCGTGAAATGTTCCCCGTGCCATTGGCTGCAGCACAACCCAAATGCCTGATTGATCCACCCCCATGCTTAATGGTTGGAGAGATGTTCTTTTGCTGTTTTTGCTGCTGTTTTTTGGCACAACCCTTTTTGGTTAGAGGGGGTTTTTGGTTTGAGGCACCCCTTTTTTTTTCCCCCCCCTCCTTTTTTTTCCGACCGGGGGGGGGGGCTGAATTTTTCTTCCCCCCCCCTTTGGGGCCCCCCCCCTTTTCTTTCCGGGGGCCAGACACCCCTTAGAACCCCCCGGCCCCTTTTTGCCCCAGGTTGGGGGCTGGGTATTTATAAAGCTGTAAAATTTGCATCAATGATTGTGAACAAGCCATAACCCTACCTGGCTAATTAAAGTCTGAGACCTTGGTCAAAGTTATCTGAGCACATAAATCTACAAGGGTTCCCAAACTTTTGCAAGGTACTCCTTTCCCCTTTTCACTCTAAAATTGTACTCAAACATAATAATGCACTGATATTGCTTAAAATTATAGACAAGTGTGTTTAATCTTTAACTTTATACCTTTTAAAGATCATTTCATCTTCAACTTGCTTAGCTGTTCACAATAACAGTTATTTTGACCAGGAGTGTCCAAAGTTTTGCATGCCACTGTATATTTATTGCTAGTTTCAGAATTATCTCATGTGAACATGCCCTTCATGGTAATGCATGCTGGGTATGAGGTCTGTGAATCCAGGATATTGCTGCCTTCACTAGCATGACTTCATTCCTGAGTAGCTAACCTCTTCTAAAAACTTTCCCTGGATGATCTTCTCTTTCATGTGCAGACACTGACTATATTCCTTCACACCCCTCTCTCCTGCAGACTATGCCATGTGTACTCCTCCTCATTACTACATACTAACAGTGTGCACTAATGTGTACAACCTCATCTCTCTCTATGCTGGCACCAGATGTGAAACACTGTGCTACTATGAGAAGAGGGAGGATGAGCAAACAGAGCAGGCTCTCAGTAAAGCAATTGACATCATCCATGCGTGAACAGCAGTAAAGAGCAGAGTGATGTGAGATCTGTATCAAAAACAACAAAATAGCAAGATATGTAAATGAGTTGCACACAGGGGCATAACTACCGGGGTAGCAGTGGTAGCGACTGCCACAGGGCCCGGAACATTACGGGGCCTGGAGCCCTGTGGCAGTCGCTACCGCGAACCCCACAATCACTGCTATCGTTATACTCCGGGGTCTTTTGAGACCCCGGAGTATAACGATCGGGGGCCCAGGGAAGGTGAGCGAACATAAAAAACACTGTAACTCACCTCTCTGCTGCTCCGCAGGCTTCAGGCCTGTTTGGTGACGTCCCAGACGTCAGCCGACGTCATTATGCGTCGCGACGCCGGCCTGGATCGCGCGAGATCCGGTCCGACATTGAAGATGGCCGAAGTAGCGCACGGGAGTGCACCGGAGCGAGGAAGAGGTAAGTTGCAGTGTTTTCTATGTTTCTATCCTCCCCTGGGTCTCCGATCATTATACTCTGGGGTCTGAAAAGACCCCAGAGTATAATAATCGTTCATGGGTGGTTCACTATGGGGCATAATGCTGTGTGCAGGGGCCACTATGGGGCAAACTACTGTGTGCAGGGGCCACTATGGGGCAAACTACTGTGTGCAGGGGCCACTATGGGGCAAACTACTGTGTGCAGGGGCTACTATGGGGCAAACTACTGTGTGCAGGGGCCACTATGGGGCAAACTACTGTGTGCAGGGGCCACTATGGGGCAAACTACTGTGTGCAGGGGCTACTATGGGGCAAACTACTGTGTGCAGGGGCTACTATGGGGCAAACTACTGCGTGCAGGCGCCACTATGGGGCAAACTACTGTGTGCAGGGGCCACTATGGGGCATAATACCGTGTGCAGGGGCCACTATGGGGCATAATACCGTGTGCAGGGGCCACTATGGGGCATAAGTGTGCGCAGGATGCGGTTTGTGTGTGTGGGGTGGGTTGGGGGCAGCGGTTTGGTGGGGGTTGGGGGCGGCGGCTTGGGGGGGGGGCCCATGTCAAATGTTCGCCTTGGGGCCCAGCCATTCCTAGTTACGCCACTGGTTGCACAGTATCTGAAGCAACACAATGGTAGGAAAGTGGAAGACTATTTGGAAAGTTGGTTACCTTTGCATTTAGAAAGCAAGTGAGCTTGGGAGGAAAAGCCAGGGGAGGCCACTGCAGGGGCTGTCCTTCCTCAAGGTATCCTAGTGAAATTGTTTTTCATATTATTTTCACAGATGTATGTGTTTCTGGAGCATCTTAAATCAAGTAGAACAATTTGTAGATTTTTATAAAGCCCAGTATAGAACACTAAAGTTCCCTGCAAACAATAGTAGGCTGTTTGAAATGGCACAGTAAAAAGAGATGGAATTTAACTTTTATGGTTGCCATAAAATATGGTTTGGCATATCAGTAAATTACTGTTGGTCACCAGAGCATGAACTGATTTCCAGCTTATTAGCACATAACATTTCTTTAAATTATGCTCATCTTCATTTCATCTATGTAAAATCCATGATACCTCTCCAGTGGAATGTGACTGACACAAGGATGACTTGTGCTCCATCATCAACTAACCACACATCTCCTTTTTTATTGGGTTATACAGTTAATTGAAAAAAATGACATAGGGTCCATCTATTTTTGATAATCAGGCAGGTACAATAAAGCAGCAGTTTAGCATTACTAGGTTGGGAAAGCCTAAAGTTTAGGTTTCCAGTCTAATAGTACTAGCTTGATGCTGCCCCTGTACCTGACCATCACTAGATGATTGAGTACTGGACCACACATGGCTCTTCCCAGTACCCCTGATGGCAGTGAGTAATGGAGTAATTATAGGAGTTTAGTGTTAGCCATTTTAGTGGCTAACACTAAGGTAGTAGTAATAAAGTTAAAGAAACATACATACATTGAAAAAAATATTTTATTTAACTATAACCCCATACACACAAATGCAACATAGTCTAATAAGCAGATCTACAAGAAGAGAACAAAGAAAAACAAAAAAAACAGCCATCGTTATTTTTCCGTTCACAGAACCATATCAGAGCTTAATTTTTGCAGGTCAAATTGTACTTCGTAATGGTACCATTTAATATTCCATACTATATACTGAAAAGCTGGAAAAAAATCAGAATAGGGTGGAATTAAGAGAAAAAAATGCGTATGTGCCACTTTCGTTTGGGTTTTGTTTTTACAGCATTCACTGTGCACTAAAAATTACGTTGCCTGTATTCTGTGGGTTGTTACGATTATGGAGATACCAAGTTTATATTGTTTTTGTAACTATGTCTTAACACCTTAAAAAAAATCCAAATCTTTGAAACAAAAAAAAATTTCTTAGAGTTACCATATTCTGACACCCGAAACTTTTTATATTTATATATACAGGGCTGCATAAGACATCATTTTTATGTGGGGCAAGATGTATTTTATATATATATATATATATATATATATATAATACCACTTTGGGGAATGTCTGATGTTTTAATGACTTTTTATTTAAATTTTATAGGAATTCGAAACAGCAAAAATACATCAGTTAGGCCATTTAGATTTTTTTTCACCATATGGGAAAAATAATTTGATACATTTGTAGTTCAGGTATTTTCAGATGTGGGGTACCTAACTTGTTTATGTTTAGTTTAATTTATTTTTATTTGAGATCTAGAGGTGATTTGAATTTTTATGTTTGTACATTTTTTTTCAAATATTGTTTAAAATGAATACATGTCCACCACTCACTCCCCAGTCATAGTATTGGGGCACAGAGAGGGGGCATTATACTAAAAGAGGGCATAGTAGAACATTATAAAGTGTGCATAAGGGTTACTTGCGGCCATCAGTTGATGACCATGAGCAACCATTCCTAGCGTAGGGACTCCAGGCGTCCCTACGCTAGGCGTTAATACCAGGAATCAAGGGGTTACTCATGGTAATGTCAAGACCACAAGTAACCCTTTCTTAGTGCAATGAGCACATCCATCATTGTAGACACCTGCAGTTGACCTCGCACCCCCACAGTACTGCAGTAAAGCTCATTTCAGGTGGAGCGGGAGACCAAACAATTAGGCAAAGCATACCTGTAGTGCAGGAGCATGCCTCACCAATTTGAAAAGACGTAAATATGACTATCATAGAGGGGGTTTCCAACATAGCTCACACTCTATAAGTTAGAGCTCTGGCTTACTTAAACTATACAATCATTACATGAACAAACATTCTTCTGAATGTTGATGCAGCCACAGCATCCTCTGTCGGAATTGGTTGCCATCATCATAAAAAAATTACTTTTGAGTTGTCATGTAACCACTATTGCAATATGTGTTACCATCTAGTTAAAAGTATTTTTACATATAAATTATTTTCTCAGTATTCCCAATAAACACAGTCCTTACTGTTTAACAGTTATCACCGGGCAGTGACATCATGGTAACATCAGTCTTTCACATCATATGACTATTTTTCCCAATGCAGACTTTCTTAACCCTCTACTGTGTATTTTATATCTATTTAGAAATGACATGCCTATGGCTCATACAGAATGTACAACATCAAATTAATGAAGTTCTGACAGTAATGACTTACTAAACATTCTTGTTGAATTTTCCCTGACAAACCTAAAGCCCCTATAAGGACAATTAAAGCGTAAGCCTTCACAGTTCAGCAGATTCTGAAGCTCCCAGGAATGATAAATACTGATAATGACAATTTAGCCCTATAAGAACTTTATTACAAACAATCCTTCATCCTTATAGGGCCAGATATTTCCCAGCAGTAAAAGTCACATAGCGTGAAAATGATACAGGGGCTTTAGAAGGTTACATGTTGAGGGACGAATGAATTAGGAATGCTGAGAAGAATTGATTCACTCAAATCAATACGTTTGTCCTGACTAATCCTCTCCAATGAATATTTGATGGAAATCTTAATCACATAAATAATTATGACCTTATTGAAAGATACACCAGTAGATGGAGCAGAAAAAGGGATTAATTTAGGTATCCCACCATGAACTACCGTGATTGTATTCTGTGTTGTCCCAAAGCTTCAGGCGGGGATATTGAAATAAAGCTGTAAATGAACTAAAACCTACCCTGAGTGGGTAGGTTCCACCTTCCTGATGGAAAATTAAGAACAAACATTACCTCTCAAAATAATGTCGCACATAGAATGCTCTCTGTGTGTGAAGGTTGTAAAATTTTTTGCATCTTTTAATAGGTGCAGCTCTACTGTTTCCAAAGCAGTCAGTGCCATTAGTTTCAGCACCAGATATTCTGATTAGACTCTCTGTTGTCAGATTGGCAGTCCCGGTCTGCCCATGACCGCTCCACTAACAGGAGATAACCTAGTTAGCTTATCTGGTTCTGAAACTAACAGCACTGAGTGTTTGTGAATGGTGGGAACTAGAGAAAAATATCCAACTGTGCCTAAATCATTGGAGTGGAGTCTATTAAAGGATGCAAAGAGCTGGAGTTGATGGAGGCGGTCAAAGGTACTCTTGAAAGGGAACCTGTCAACATGAATATGCTACTCTGTTTGACAGCAGCATGAAGTACTGGGGGGATTAATGTCCCTGCAGATCTTAATCTTCCCTGTGCCAGCAGAGGGCACTCAATACATGATGAGGCTGTGCCACATCATGAATAAAACACATTCTCCCAGTGTCCTTGTTCCCAGGATAGATTAAGGCCAGTCTCTTCCAGTCTCTTCCACGCCCATACACGCTTTCATTGAAGTGATGAGGCCAGTGCAACAACGGCAGTGTCATAAACTACTTTTCGACACCAAAGTGGCATAACCATAATGATGAAACCCCCCAACGATTTTAGACATGTGTCCATACCATGAAAGTATGATGTAACGTTTAAGAAACTTACTGTTTATTAGTTGCAGTATGAGGCAATGTGTGTGCTTCTGATTCACTGCTTGCTTACCATTACTATTCTTAGGGAGAAAGCTGTCAGACAGTGGTGGGAAGGTAAGAGAGCCCACAGCTCATGAGCATACCAGGCTTGTACTTCGTAGCTCTTGCAACACGCTACAGCTAATACACTGTAAGTTTCTACAACTACTCCATTGTCACACATAAGTAACACACTGATCAGTGTGCCTGTTACTACTTTTCAATGATCATACTAACAGATTCACGTTTGTGCTCATCCAGCCATTATTTCTACCATAAACATACACTCACAGCTAATGGTTGTTAGTAGCTAGTAGGTAAATACAAAGGTTTTGAAAATACGTTTTGGGTTGTTTTGTGGTGTTTATTTGATAGTTTTTGATTCCATTTCTTTTTTTTTTTTAAATCAAAGCACAAATGCCATCAACTGTAAGAAGAACTGTTTAGAAAAATTACCACTGCCTGTGGGACATATATGGCATTTGGTGCAGCTTTCAAGTGTAAAGGGTGTGTTTGCCGCCTATTAACCATTTCTGCCTCCTTGCTTGCAGTTTTTCCACAAAAAACTGCTATGTAAACCCAGCCTAATGTGGAAGCCGGTTACTGTAAATTGTCAACCATGAGGTCATTTGGGCAGTTAACATATGTCCATGACCAACCTGTTTGATGCTAAGGCCCCATGTTGCGGAAATGCAGTTTGTATGTTCTTTTGTTGCAGATTTTGCTGCATTTTTTTTTTAGCCAAAGCCAGGAGCAGATTGAGCAGAAGGTAGAAGTATAAGTGCTTTAATTATATTTTCCATTCCCTTTGTAGCCATTCTTGGCTTTGGCTCAAAAAAGCACAGCAAAATCTGTAACAGTAAAAAGCTGCGTTTCCGCAACGTGGGGCCTTAGCCTCAAGCGGGTTTACATGGCCTTTTTTTGCTGAAAAACTCCATGCAGTGTATGATTGCAGTAATGAGTAGCGCCTGTTACTATACATCTCTCCTGTATGGTGATGAACATTAACCCTTTAAGGACACAGTCAAAAACTGCCTTAGGCCGGGACCCCACGTTGTGAAAGCACAAAGATTTGGCCACGGTGGAAACGCTGTGGCAAAAAACGGCATGTCCAGGGGCGTAACTATTGGGGTAGCAGAGGTAGCGGCTGCCACAGGGCCCGGGACATTAGGGGCCCCGGAGCCCTGTGGCAGCCGTTACCACGAACCCCACAAACCAGTAAGGATCACGGTCGCACACAGACCCGCCAGGTTACGGAGCCCGCGGCCAGCTGGAGATGACCGGGCCCCGGACCACTATGATAGCGGTCGGAGAAAGCCTGGTTCCCCGACCGCTATACATACTGTTATTGGAAAAGAGCCCTGGCATATTGTAGGCCCCTTTCCAATAGATGGCAGCCCAGGGGAGGTGACTGAAAATAATAAATAGATATTCTCACCTCTCCTGGGCGCAGCGTTCTCTCCGGCACTCCTCCGTCATGACTGAGGCCTGTGATTAGGCCACAGCGGTCACATGGGGCGCGGCCGCGTAATGATGTCAGTGCGCCCTCATGTGACCGCTGAGGCCCAATCACAGGCCTCGGCAGCGACGTCGCAAGAGGGCCTGAAGACGCTGAAGACAGCAGGATGGAGCGAGGATGCCAAGGAAAGGTAAGGCAAGGTGAGTATGAATGTTTGTTATTTTTAATCACTTTCCCTGGGCCTCCGATTATTATACTCTGGGGTCTGAGGAGACCCCAGAGTATAATAATAGCACCAAAGCAGAGGGGGCTGTTGGGGGCATATAATACTGTGTGGGGGCCACTGTGGGCATATAATACTGGGTGGGGGCCACTGTAGAGCATATACTACTGGGTGGGGGCCACTGTAGAGCATATAATACTGGGTAGGGACCACTGTAGGGAGCATATAATACTGGGTGGGGCCCACTATGGGGGGGCATATAATACTGGGTGGGGCCCACTGTGGGAATCATATAATACTGGGTGGGGGCCACTGTAGAACATATAATCCTGGGTGGGGACCACTGTGGGGAGCATATAATACTGTGTGGGGGCCACTGTAGGGAGCATATAATACTGGGCGGGGCCCACTATGGGGGGGGCATATAATACTAAATGGGTACCACTGTGGGAAGCATATATTACTGGGTGGGGACCACTGTGTGGAGCATATTATACTGTGTGGGGCCACTGTGGGTAGCATATTATACTGTGTGTGGGGGGAGCAATGTAGAGCATATAATGCTGTATGGGGGCCACTGTGGAGCATATAATGCTGTGTGGGGGCCACTGTTGAGCATATAATACTAGCTGGGGTCACTGTTGAGCATATTTTACTGTTTGGGGACCCGTAACCAGTTTGGGGGGGCCCATGTCAAATGTTCGCCTTGGGGCCCAGCCATTCCTAGTTACGCCACTGGCCATGTCTTACAGCACCTGCAAAGTGGATGGGGATCTGCTAATCCCATCCACTCATTTTTGTAAATCGCAGCATGTCAATTATACCTCTGAAAACGCTGGTGCTTTCCGTATAGGTATAACAGAAGCAGAAAGTCCACAGATGAAAATGCTGTGGACTTCCTGTGAAAAATGCTGCGGAAAAACCACAATTCGTTTCCACCGCGTTCTTTTCCACAGCGCTTTTTGGCAGCGATTCACTGCGAGGGGGCCTTAGAACACAGCCCCATTTTTCAAAACTGACATGTATCACTTTACATGGCAATAACTTTGAGACGCTTTGATTAACCCAAGTGATTTTGAGACATTTGAGATTTTGTTTTTGTACTTCATCTTAGTTGCAAATATTGATCAGTATTTTATGCATTTATTTATTAAAAAAATAGGAAATTTGATGGAAATTTGAAAAAAAAAAATCGCAATTTTTAAAATGTGAAAAGCTCTGCTTTTCTAACAGTCATACTACCCAATACATTAATAAATTTTATCTACCATGTCTCTGCTTTTTATTGGCATCATCATTTAATCTACCTTCAATTTTTCTTTGGACGTTATAAAGCTTACAAGTCTAACACCGATTTTCCAGATTTACAGGAAAATTTCCCAAATTCATTTTTTAGGGACCACTTCAGTTCTGAAGGGGATTTTAACCCCTTAAGGACGCAGGGTAGTTTGTACGTTAATGTTTTTCATATTTTCCCTCCCCATCTTCCAGGATTCATAACTTTTTTATTTTCTGTCAACATAGCTATGTGAGGGCTTATTCTTTGTGTGACGAGATATACTTTCTTTTTCCACCATTTTGGGGTACATATAATGTTTTGATTAGCTTTTATTTATGTTTTTTGGGGGCCCATCAGAAATAACACACAATTCTGTCATAATTTTTTGCATTTTGTTTTTTTACAGCGTTCACTTTGCAGTAACAATGGCATGGCAGCTTTGTCCGTTAGGTCATTTCAGTGAAACCATATTTATATTGGTTTTTATTACATTTTACCACTATTACAAATAAAACATAACTTTTTGAAAATGAGCAATTTTCCTATGGTCACCGTATTCTGATAACGTTTTTAGTGTACTGTTGACAGAAATAAGTCAGGTCTCTGTATTTGCGGGGCAAGTTGTACTCTTTATTGGTACCAATGTTTGGTATTTATGACTTTCTGATCACTTTTTATTGTTGTTTTTTTTGGGAAAAAAGTGACCAAAATATGTTAATTTGCACATTGCATTTTTTTTTTTGTTTTTTTTTACGGTATTCACCATGCAGGATAATTAACCCCTTCATACCACAGCCAGGTTTCGTTTTGCATTTACATTTTTTCCTCCCCCCATTCCAAGAGCCATAACTTTTTCATTTTTCAGTTCACAGAGTCATATAATGGCTTATTGTTTGTGGGGCAAATTGTACTTTGTAATGGCACCCTCCAATATCCTGTACAATGTACTGGGAAGCTGTAAAAAAATTCAGAATGAGATGGAATTGGAAAAAAAAACGCATTTACGCCAGTTTCTTATGGGTTAAATTTTTACGGCATTCACTATATGGTAAAAATGACCAGTTACCTGTATTCTGCGGGTCAGTACGGTCGCAGCGATACCAAATTTATATATTATTTGTAATGTTTTGATACCTTTTAAAAAATTAAAATCTTTGCAAAATACAAAAAAAATTTTGTGTCGCCATATTGTGACACCTGTAACTTTTTTATATTTATGTGTATGGAGCTGGGTAAGGTGTTTTTTTATGTGGGACAATATGGCATTTTTAGTGATACCATTTTGGAGACGGTCTGATGGTTTGATCACTTTTTATTCCATTTTTTTATAGGAGGCAAAAAGTTGAAAAAACAGCCATTTGGCCATTTTGATTTTTTTCCCCACTACGACGTTCACCATATGGGAGAAATATTTAAATATTTTAATAGTTCAGACATTTTGGAGTACGAGGACACCTAAAGTGTTTATTTTTACTTTTGTTTATTTATTTTTATATGTGATCTAGGGAAAGGGGGGTGATTTGAACCTTTATATATACATATTTTTTTTTTATACTTTAAAAAACTTTTTTTCTTTTACTTTTATGATCAGACCCCTTAGGGACCTTGAACTCTAGGGGGTCTGATCGCTCACTAATGTATTGCAGTGTATTGCAGTGTATAGTGAAATTCATTCCCTTCTATTAGACGATGCCTTTGGCAGCGTGTAATAGATCTAATGTAATGACAAGCCTGGGAGCCTTGAATAGGCTCCCGGTTGTCATAACAACCGATCACTGCCCTCTGATGACGTTCAGGAGGGCGGCGATTGGTGAAAGATGGCGGCACCCATGGCGGCTGCGCTCCTTAGATTCCGCGGTCACGTTTGACCGTGACATCCAAAGTGTTAACAGCTGCGATCGGTATCGGCACCGATCGCACCTGTTAGCAGTGGGTGTTGGCTGAGCTCTCTCCATACAACCCTTCACACCCAATCACGTACAAGTACGTGATTTTGTGTGAAGGGGTTAATGCTGTTTTTGGACAGTGGGTACTTGTACACACTTGGGGATATCTAAAGCTAGGTCCAGATCTGTGTTCAATGACCGTTTGAGGATTCCGTTCCCCATTCCACTTGAAAAACCCTTGAGTGTTTCATTAAATTGTTTTCCAGAAATGAATGTGCAGCTGAAAAGTGAAAATTGCAATTTTCAGTGCCCGATATGTTGCACACAGCTTATGTCAGCAGAGACACACACTTCAGGATCTGTTAAGCGGTCATCCCAGGCACAACAGCTTTTGGAGCATTTGTCTCTGACACAAGCTGGGCACAACATATTGCCCACTGAAACTACATATTTCTGGAAGAATTGCCATTTTCACCTTTCACCATCAGCTGCGTATTTATTTCTGGAAAATAAATTAATGCAACACTTGGGGCTTAAAAAATGTTCACTGAACCCTTGGATAAATTCCTCCCGGGGTATAATTTCCACAATGAGGTTAGGTGTCACTTTACTGGCATTTTAGGGATGTGGGATGGCATCCAAAAAAAACAAACTGCCTAAATCTGTGCTCCAAAAAACAAATAGTGCACCTTCCTTTCTATGCCCAGTTGTGAGGCCAAACAGCAGCTTATACCCACATGACATTGTTAAGTACGTTATTCTGGGTACAAAACTGCAATATAGGAACACAGAAGGGTGCAGATGTGTAGGAGCGCTATATGGTTTTAGAATGCAGATTTAGATGTTTTCCTATTTGGATGCCATGTCACATTTGCAGAACCCATGAGAATGAAAGTGACCCCATTTTGAATACTGCACCACTCAAATGATTTATCAAGGGGTGTAGTGAGCCTTAGTTTCCCAGGTGAATGCACAGCAGATGGTGAAAAGTGAATATGTAAGCTGTGCGGAGTACATTGATCCATAAAATTTCCTATTATTTTCCCAGTAGCTCCTATGATTGGGGGTCACTCTGGGGGTCATTTCTGGTGTGTTTTCCCTTGTAAACTCTAAATTTGAACTTTACTCTGGATGTGCCCTCACAGCTTATACATTCCCTTCCTGCACAGGCAGTTTTGCCCAAAGATGTGGTGATTTTTGCGTTTTTTGTCATCACATTGTGGGTTTTTTTTTCTGATGATGTAACCATAAGACGACTTGTTTTTTGCAGGATGAGATGCATTTTGTAATGACTCCATTCTGGGGTGCCTATGACTTATTGACTAAACTCTTTCTGGATTAAAAAAAAAAAGTAAACATTAATTCTGGTATTGCTTTTTACTTTTTAAGTTTTTTGCCATGCAGTATACAGCATAAGTAACATGTTACTTTTATTCTATGGGTCAGTGCAATTACAGTGATACATAATTTATATTGTTTTTTTTTATGCATTACTAATTTTGCAGGATGAGAAAACCCATTAGGTGATAGAAATCAATTGTTTTTGCATTGCCATCTTCTAAGAGCCATAACATTCTAATTTTTCTGTTGACAGAGTTGGTTGTGGGCTTAATTTTGGGGGGCGAGCTATGCTTTTTAATGGTACTATTTTGGAATATATATGACTTTCTGATCCCTTTTTATACTATATTTTGTGAGGCAAGATGGTGAAAAATCATTACTTCTGATGTTTTTTTCCGGTTCTTTTTTTCACGACATTCACCATGCAGGTTAAATAATATTTCAGTTTTATTGTACAGGCTGTTCTTAATGCAGCAATACCAAATATTTATAGTTTTTATTAATTTTCAGTTTGTTTGTTTTTTACATAATTTATTTTATATAGGAAAGGGCATTTTTGGGACTTTATTCATTTATTAATTTTTTAAACACATTTGATTTTTTGACACTTTTTAAAAAAAATTTTTTTTGATGTCCCACTATGGGACTTGAACCAGCAATCTTCTGGTCACTAGTTCAGTAGTATACGTTGCAATGCACAGGATAGGGGGTGTGCGATTGGGGACACCAGAAGTACCAAAACCTCTTAGATGCTGCTGTCATGTTTGACTACGGTATCTAAGGGGTTAAAACCAACAATCAGAGCTCCACTCTTACCGCAGGTATTGGAGCCGCTCTGTAATAGTACGTCCAGTTGCATTAAGGCATTGGGGGCTGTGATGTGCTATTACATCCAATGTAGGTACACTGTTGTGCTGTATGTTATCACACAGGTGAGATATATAGTAACGTGCCAGGCATTAATGAAATTATATACTTAATGAAAAAGCGTTGTACAAAACCAACCTGAGGCCCCACGTAGCGGGCCGCAGCTAAAAAGCTGAAGTCCCATCCACTTGGCAGGGACAGTAAAATAGTAAAATTCAGCGGTTTTTGTTGCAGTGTTTACCCCACATGGGGCCCGAGCCTAAGGCTAAGGCCCCACATTGCAGAAACTCTGCTTTTTTTGTTGCAGATTTTGCTGCGAAAATGATTTCTAATGTCATTTAGGCTTAAATAGATTACAGAAAATCTATTCATCTTAAAGGAATAGCAAGTCTGTTTTAGTAATAGTAATAGTATTCCCCATAAAATTTCAATTCTGGAACATCCATTCTAATGAATCTGCATCGTGCAGTTCCACTGTTATTCCTCCTAAAAATGTATAAAAATATTGAAACCTGAGTGTTACTGTTCCTAATGTCAAAGGGATGTGTCTCTGCATAACCTGATACTGATTGTCAAACTGAGTAAGAACACGCCTAAAACCTTAACACCCAGTTGTCAATTTATCCGTAAATTTCTAAGAAGAATAAAAGAGGAAGCAGAACAATGTTGGGTTCTAAGAAAAGACGCTGTAGAATTATTATTTTATGGGGAATACAATTATTTATGAAAACAGACATGTCAGGAGAACTGACAGGTCCTCTTTAAAGTAGTTGCTTAAATTTAGAAAAATGTGACTGCTTTCCTCCACAAAACAGCTCCACAAAACAGCAAACCTGTTCATGGGTTATGTCTAGTTTAGCAGCTACCTTTCTTTGAAGTTAAATGGGATCTGTCATACAGAAAATGTACAGCATATTATAGAGCAGGAGTAGCTGAGTAGATTGATATATAGATTTTTTTCAGGAAGAGATTCAGTGTAATTAATAATAATAATAATAATAACTTATATAGCGCCAACATATTCCGTAGCACTTTACAAATCAGAGGACACATGAACAGACAATATGAGACATTACAATGTGACAAAGAAATAAACATATCACACACTAGGAGTGAGGGCCCTGCTCATAAGAGCTCACATTTTATGAATGTAATTGGTATTTTATTCTTTTGTATCTTTGCTCTTTGTATACTTTGAAACAGTCTTCTACTCATAAACATGGTTACTTTTTTTTCTGATATGTCCATAGGTTGCATGTGGTATTGCAGGAAAGGAAACCTGTCACATGTAGAGCACTATCCACTGTGCAGACAGCATGTTATAGAGCAGAAGGAGTAGACGACTATTTAATTTTGTGCAAAAAGATTCAGTATGGCTATGTTCACTCTACCGTTGTTAATGTCCGTTGCTGTCATCAGTCTTAGGATTTGCTATATTAACTGTAGCAGAGCCCATTCTGTCTGTGTCTGTTCCCATTGACTCTAATGAAACAACATGACGGATGCTGTTTTCCGTTATGTTTGTATACTTTTGTAATGGAAAAATAAGTCTTGCATGCATGACTTTTTCTTCCAAAAGAAAAGTAAAAATCATGATGAAAGAAAGCTCCTGTCATGTTTTTTACATTGGGGTGAATGCAGAAGGACATCAGATGGAGGGGGCCACATCTGCTTCGTCATTTAATGTGCTTTGATCTCATCCTGTGACGGATGAGAACAACAGACATTAACTAAGGGTAGTGTGAACCTACCTTTACATTCATTATATAAATATACTAAAATATATTTCTTTGTTTATTTGTAACTAAGTAGACAGAGGGATGGGTGGATAGGCAACACTACATATAGTTAAAAGGAAACATTGCTTTGTAAAACAAATAATGATTTAACACAAGGAGCTTCTACATCTGTCCTCATAGATACAGTTTCCTTTTTAGTTCATATGTTTTACAAAACATTTATGGACAAGTTCAGTGGCTGTAAACTCTAATTATAGCAGTGTTATATGGTCTTAGCAATATCTGATTTGCTTATATTTTGTATCATCTTTCTTAAATTTACTGTAATGTATTTGTTTTTGTCTGTAACATTTAGTTAATAAATTAAAATAATTATGTAAAATAAAGTAGACTTCATCTGAGTGCAATCTCTCATGGGGAAAAACTTAAGCAAGGGAAAATCAGCATACTGCAAACGTGTTGTGCAGTAAATCAGACTGGCAAGATGGGCAGGGGATATATCTCACACAAGCTCCCACCTGGGGAAGTGTCTGGCGCAGACACAGGAGGAGATTTTTATCATTATAATATAATGATATAGTCTCTACGAGGGCCAGTAATTCCAGAACCGTAGCTATAAACCACAGCAGAGGTAACTGCAAAATGTCATATACATAATTGTGTGGAAATTGAGATTTGAAAGGCATTCCATAAATATTTATTGCATTGTCATATAATAAACCAAGTTTTTGTGGCATGTCGGTATGCTAATCCCGTTAGCATCTTTGGTGCTCTTCCAAATAGAAACAGAGCATGGATAAATCTAGATCTTTCTATCGCTATGAATTGACTGCTGAATTAAGAGCAGCTTCTTGCTTGGTTTGATGGCTTCTCTCCCCGTTCAGCATGATAGGATTCTAATTTATCCTTTTGACATGTTGCCTCTCAACAGCTCTTCAAGCAACAGCCCCCACCCCACTAGGGAATGCGAAACAAGGTCCAGTGTTGTTGCCACAGGAAGACCTCAGGCTGATAAAACCAGAACTTCAAAGTCAAGAGCTTGGACAGGCAATACAATTGGAATTTAATAATGCCTTGTCTGCCACTGACAGTGTAATATCTACTACAATACATGGATTTAAAATGGAAGGCAGTGATCCAGTAACACCCATAAACTCAATGGGAATTGCAACAGAGATCAATGTATTATCTTCAAAGCTACTTGTCCCGACATTCACTGAAGAGGTTCAACAACATACAGTGACCCATGAAGCAATAGAATCAGATTTAGCTCATACTTGGGTTCCAGAGGCCATCGCTACCACAGATATTCCAACCCAAAAGCATAAACTTGCAAGTAAAATACAACAGATAGTACCAAATCCAGCTAAAAGGAGGAATAGCCAGACTCATGATGCCAAGAGAGAGGAGGACGATTGGTCTTTAAATGTGGTAGACAGAAAATCCAATCCAAGACAGAGCAGTTGGAAAGACTTTCTTGAGGAATCCGTACCTAATTCTTCAGAAGAAGTTTCCAGTATTGATCAGGAACCTAAAGAGCATCAGTTGAACAAAACCACGAACTCTGTTCACAATTCTCCACAGTATACATGGTTTTTTGATGAACAGAATACTTTAAGTCCATACAAAAATATTAATGGATTAGGTATAAACTTTGAAGCCTCAACATCCTATGAAAATACTCCACTTCCTACTATGACTTTACAATTGGAAAATGAAGTAAGTACGTCTGCTCCCATACCAAATCAAGTAAGCACACTGGAAGAAGGCATCCAACAAATCAAATCAGGGTCTTTTGGCAATCCAACAAAAGAACCATCTTCAAAAGAAAATGATCTTGCCCAGGAGGAAGAAAGTATGAATATAACTGAAAAACATTTACTTCTGAAACATGTTGAAACTGATAACCTTATAGACAATGGCATTAAACGTACAACAGAGCCACACAAAAGCATAGACCACCTACTACATGCAGAATTTCCATCACTTTCCAATGATGTGAAGGATAGTAGGGGAATACATCCAAGTAAGAATACATTCAAATATATAACTATGCAAAATGTTACTTGTTTTGTACTATGCATATGAAACAAAGACAAGAAAGAGCCTATAATATAGCTGCATCACAAACTCATCATGTTAATTATTGATAACATTTTAATGTTTTGGTTTTTCATTTATTTAATTCATTATCACTAATTATTTATGATTTTATTAATATGGATTGCCTCATTTTATAGAGATTGCCATAGAGGAAAGTTAAAATATCAATGGTTCACAGCAGCTTCCAGAGAGACTTTCATGCATTCAGCTCTTGTTCAGATTAGCAGAAACTTATATGTGTAAAAGTAACCTTAAAGTGTGTTATCTACGTGAGTTCACTACCCACCATTTTCCTTTTCTAAATTACTAGTCAGGCTACAAGATTTCTTTTGGCAAATTGCATATATATAGTGATAACTTGATGCTACTAATGTGTCACTAAAGCATGAAAATTGGTTCACAAGTAAAGCATTGTATTCCTAAATTCAATGTAAACACATTTCCTAGAAGAAAGAAACGATGGGCAGATTTATGAATATTGTCTAAAAAGGAAGTGTCTCACAGCACAGACTTCATTTATGAAGATTAGTGTTGAACGAACCCGTCGAAGTTTGAGTTTGACGAGTTTGGCCGAACTTTGCCCAAAAGTTTGGTTCGGGTACCCGAACTTGACCCGAACCCCATTGAAATCAATGGGAACCTGAACTTAGTGACCCAAAAATGGCTATAAAATAGGGATAGTAAGGAGTAGAGAGCTGCAAAATGGGGTTAATTACAGGGCAAGTGCCCTGCAAAAAATGGGGTAGGGAAAGTACTTAAAATAATAACATAAAATAAAACAATAAAATAAATAAATAAATATATTTTTTTTAAAATTAAAAACAAATAAAATAAAATAATAATTTTGAAATAGGTAGTAGAGGTTCCGGGGGAGGAGGAGGTGGATGTGGCGGTCTAAGTGGATGAGATGGAGGAGGAGATAGCCAACACTTTAACCACTCACTCAGGCGCTGTGGAATCCATGCCTGGTTCATCTTAATGAATGTAACTATGTCCACGTTGGCTGGATAGGTGGATCCTCTTGTCGGTGATGACATCCGAAGGCATAGAGGGCAAGCTCTGGCCACATGTTCAATTTACCAACCCAGAAATTGAACAGGGAGGACCCATCTCTCAGCACCAGGAGACGTGTCGATAGATACTCATCCACCATGTGAGTCAAAGTCTGCGCTAGGAGACAGTATGGGTACATACGCATTTATTTTCACTGCGCTAGAAGACAGTATGCGTATACAAACACAGTTATTGTTACTGCGCTAGGAGACAGTATGGGTACACACGCAGTTATTGTTACTGCGCTAAGAGACAGAGTGTGTCTATGAGTATACAAACACAGTTTACTGTCATTTCCCTGAAAAGGGCAATTATTATTTATAGGCTAACTGTCCCTCTCAGTATTCGGCTCCTCTCCCTACCTCACTGCACTGCCCTGAAAAGGTAAATTATTAAATTTAGCTAAGGCCCTGACTGTCCCTATCTTCAGCTGCAGCCTCTCCCTAGCTAGCTTAACTAGCTGAAATGGCGACGGGACCTGTGACCCTCCCTCTTATACAGAGGGGTCACATGTCCCACACTGAGCATGTCTGTGATGTCTGTGGGCTTAAAGCTGGTTGCTTAGCTGCTTAACAGTCAATCAACCAGCTTTAGGGATGAGCCAAGCCCGAACCCGAACTTCAGCGCTGAAGTTCGGGTTCAGGTACCCGAAACCCACGATCGGTTCGGGCACCTGAACCGGACCCGAACTGTGTGGTTCGGATTTGCTCATCACTAATGAAGATCAGAATGTAGAATGAAAGCTATGCTGTTATTGATTTGCTATGGGCAACAAAGACAGCTTTTCTTAGGGACAGTTTTTATAAATCTGCCCTAATGTGTCAACATTAGGCTGGGGTTACACAGTAATTTTAGCTGCAACTCCTGCCACATGACCAGACTGCTGTGTTGCCCAGTGACACCTGCACTATTGCAAATGAATAAGGTCCTTATATTTCCATGACCTTGACTCTAAGTTGCAAATTTCCCTATCTTTTTGTAGCTCGGAGTCACAGTTTCGGCAACATCAGGGTTGCAAGGTGACCTTATTCACAGGCTGACATAGCAATCTCTGGTTCTGCAACAGGAGTAATAATACCTATTCACAGTTTGGAGTCTTTTATTCCTATGTCCTCTAAAACTACTCCAAAATAAATATGTGCACAAAACTTGCACCCATGTACAGATGCCACATTCTAAAGTGAGAAATGCAACCTTAGGCTGAGGCCCCACGTTGTGGAAACACAGCTTTTTTTTGTTGCAGATTTTGCTGCGTTTTTTTTTTAGCCAAAGCCAAGAATGGCTACAGAAGGAATAGGAAATATATAGGAAGCTGTTACACTTCTACCTTCTGCTTAATCCACTCCTGGATTTGGCTCAAAAAACCGCAGCAAAATCTTCAACTAAAGGCTGCATTTCCACAACATGGGGCCTCAGCCTTAGGCTAAAGCCCCAAGCAGCAAAACGCAGCAAAAAACCACTGTGGACAAAAAAAATCACAGCGTAAACGTATCACGTTTTTTTCGCAGTGTTTTTCATTGCGTTTTCACTGAGTTTTTCTCTGCGAACTTTCTGCCCTTATTATACCTATAGGGAAAACGCTAGCATTTCCACAAGGTATAATTGACATGCTGTGATTTTCAAATACGCAGCTTTTCCGCTACTGTAAAACTCTGCATTTTTGCCACGGCGTTTCCACAGCCACAAAAACACTGCGTTTTCACAAAGTGGAGCTTCAGCCTCATAAAGTTATCTGGGACTAAGCTATTGATGATTTTTTTCTACAGGGGCAATTTAAGAGCTCTGGCACCTGCAACATACTGTAACTTCATTGCTGTCCCCAGTCCTACACCCTTCCCATAGTCCTAGACCCTGCCCACAAACAGGATTAGTGCAGATTGCTTTGTAGACACACAAGAGATTAACAGTTGCCCCGCCCCAGCGGGGGAAAGGGAAAGGAGGGGGGGAAGAAGGGGAGGAGGGGGAGGGGGGGGAGAGGAGGGAAGGGGAGAGGGAGAGGGGGAGGGGGGGGGGGGGGGGGAGGGGGGGGGGGGGGGGGGGGGGGGAGGGGGGGAGGGGGGGGGGGGGGGGGGGGGGGGGGGAAGGGGGGGGGGGGGGAGGGGGGGGGGGGGGGGGGGGAGGGGGGGGGGGGGGGGGGGGGGGGGGGGGGGGGGGGGGAGGAGGAGGGGGGGGGGGGGGGGAAGGGGGGGGGGGGGGGAGGGGGGGGGGGGAGGGGGGGGGGGGGGGGGGGGGGAGGGGGGGGGGGGGGGGGGGGGGGGGGGGGGGGGGGGGGGGGGGGGGGGGGGGGGGGGGGGGGGGGGGGGGGGGGGGGGGGGGGGGGGGCCCCTACATTACCACACACACAGACTGTTAACCCCACCCCTTGTGCACCCTGCCCTTCTGATTTGCTATTTGCTGATTTGGTATAGCACCACTCCCTCTGCTGCCTTTTGACTTTGTGCTGTGGAGTCTACTTCGGTAGCTGAATGCCTGGGCAGAATCTAGGAGGCAGGAGGGAGAAACAAACTGGAAACCCCCCAAAATAAAATCCTGGATTTTCCCCTGCTTTCCTCTCCTTTTACAGAGAGACAGTACAAGGACTTATTAGACTGCACATGCCTTCTCAAGAATTCTGGGTAAGAAATATGCAAATCAAACCTCCTTGGAAAATAGTAACTTGCTCCTAGCACCACCTTTTGGAAAGTAGCTCCCTGTACATGCATGTTTTTTCATAAAACCAAATTGCATAATCTGAGAATAATAGCCAAGCCAGAATACCTTCTCATGTATCAATTTTATTGCCTCTCATGAGTGTAAACTGTCTGCAGATTGGACCCTCTTACTTTTGAAAGAGGTATTTTGGCTTGCATTAATCTATAGGGAGCTATCACCCAAAAAATGGCCCTAGGCCCTTATTTGCATATTCCTATCCTGTTGAAAGAACATGTTAGGTTGAAATGTTGCAGCTTATGTCTGGTGACTAAATAATTCACCTATTTTTGTTTTGTTTTGTTTTATTTTGTTTTTCATTTTAACTGTCTTTTGGATAAGTTCTTAAAGGGAGTCTGTCAGCAGGAAAATTGTAATAAAGGTAATCTAAGTACCTTGTAGTTCTCTTTACACACTTTTCAAATATACCTTTGTTATTCAGCATTGCAGCTCCATTATGAAGAAAATTGCTGTTATTTAATATGTAAATTAGGTGAAAAGGGCTTTTAGGGCATTTATAACTGCCGGTGATGGTGGGTTAAACTGGGCAGCATTGAAGCGCAGGGAAGATATTAAACACCCCAAAAGCACATTTCACCTAATTTGCATATGAATGAAACAGCAATTTTTATAATGGAGCTGCAATGCTCAGTAACAAAGGCATATTTGGAAAGTGTGCAAGGAGCACTACAAGGTACTGGTATTACTTTATGATTTCCTGATGACAGACTCCCTTTAAAAGTCCGATCCGGTGGATCCTGGGATTCCCACAGATCAGCTGTTTGAAGGGTACAAGACCTCTCTGTGCCGATGACATCACGTTCATCGGTCACATGATAAAGCTGCAGCTGAGTCCTATTGAAGTGAATGGGTCTGAGCTGTGATACCAAGCACAGCCCCTATATAATGTACAGTGCTGAGTTTGTTCAGTGAAGGGGCTGCAGCATTCATTTGATTGCAGTGGTCTCTTCAAACAGCTGATCGCTGGGGATCCCAATTGTTGGGCCCCCATCAATCAGATATTGATGGCCTATCTTAAAGGAGGCTTCAATTTTGTAGATCCAATTAAATAAAGTAGAAATAATAGACATACAGAAATGATAGCACAGTATTGGCAGCCACTATACAATCTTTTAAGTACTCTAGGTCTACTGGTCATCTCATACTGAAATCACAGGAGACCTCAAGACAGAGGGCATGATACTTGCAAATAAAATGTCGCAAAACCTCTTCATACAGATGGAAACATTAAATAGATGTTTGTACAAATATACTTTTATTACTATAAAAGGTTAAATTCTGGAGACCGTATTTTTTCTTGGTGAAGTGTCTAGAAATCGGTGCTGTTTCCTAGGTCCCTGCTGCGTGCAGATGAATTGCTTTTATCCCTTGTTACAAGCTTCATTTAGCAATGAAATCACAGCTTTGATTACAGCCTGGGCTCCCAATAATGAACTTTCTGCAGCTCTGTCTCTAACCAGTGTTGCCCACAGCCCACTGCTCCCAGCCAAACTCTCTCTGGTGGTTACATTACAACTACAGTAGTGATGGGGAGAGATTCTGTCCTGCAAGAGCAACCATCTGCAATACCCATCAGCAGGTTTCCATATTTTTACTTAAATCTGTCCCCAGTGTTATTGCATGCACTGATGAGTATGTTCACTTAAATGTTTAATGTGCCAGCAGGTTTATTTTGCATTTACAAAGCATTTAAATGAGAAAAAAAGATGTATGTGGATGAGAGATGGGGATGCTAACATTACTTACACTTGCTGTAATGAGGATACAGCAAGTGTATACACTGTAATGAATAATTGTGGCAGACTTATTAAAGGAGTCGTTTGGAAATAAGTTTTTCTAGTCATTCACATGAATGAGTAAACTTGACCCTTTAAAACATGGGCATGCTATCTTTCTTATAATGAACTTGAATAGGGAAAGACAATATTTGCACTCTGGATGGTCAACCATTAAGAACGATTCACAATCAGAAGCAAATAATATACCAAAGGAATTCTTTCAACTTGTTTTCATTGAAAAAGTAGGGGTCTGAATCAGTGTCAGATTATTTTGGGTTTCATGTCTCCCAAACTAGTAAAACATTTCCGTTTGGCTAGGTTAATGACAGTTTTTCTAGCTACTAGGCCTCTACGATGCTTCATCTATGTGATATGCCATCATGTTACCACTTCCTCCATTAGCAGCAGTACTATGGAAGTAATGAATATATTACCAAATTTTGTGCTCATATTTTATTTTGGCCTTTTTCTTTATAGTTTCCAGCAAATTAGAATATTTTTCTTAGACGAGTCTGATCATTCAGAATTTTTGATAATTTTGCAGCTATTAGTTCTTGACACTGTAGTCTAATATTTTTATAGTTATTGTTCTTAGCTGGTTCTCTCCACTGTGCTGCCTTTTCACATCCTAAATGCTGAGCCACTCATGGACATACCCAGTGGCAGTTAGAAAGTAGGAAGAGAAGAACAATCAGCAATGTTAACATATTAGAATCCATTGTTTATAGCCACTGTGGCATCTAAGAGATTTCACAGTTGCACTGTCAACCCCATCAGATTGCATCACAGAGGTACTGATGGGTTTTGATGTCTTCTGGGGGCTTCAGAATGGCCACTAAGTCTGCCATGTATGGAAGCCTTTTAGACCCAACCATGCCATTTTGCTAGTTCTTCTTAAAATAGTTCACCACCTAAAATTAATGACTTTGCCAAAATCTGATTAGAGTGCCCGTACATGGTGTGCCCAGGCCACAATAACCGCATGCACCTGCACCACACCTGTACTTACAATGCTACACATGTACTTGCAATTTCAAACTTGAGCCAGAATCCAATTAAGCCAAAATTGGATGGACGCCACATTTAACAGTGGTTTTTGATATTTTTGTGAATCACTTTACGCTTTTACGAAAGTGGCTAGGTGGATTCAGAAAATACAATAAATTTTTAATTAGTGTGTGCCAGTTTGTTGTGTGATATAAAGGTGTAAAGTAAGCCAGGCTCGAGAGAAAAGTTACTTCATGCAAAATGCACTAGATTTATCACACAAGGTGTGCCACTGTGATACATTTGACACATCTTTAGATGTTCTGGACATAATTTACACTTTTAGCCTAAGACGTTGCAGAAATGCAGCTTTTTTTTTGTTGCAGATTTTGTTGCGTTTCTTTGAGCCAAAGCCAAAAGTGACTATAAAAGAAATGGGAAATATATAGGATGCTCAAAAAAAGCTGCATTTCCGCAACGTGGGGCCTTAGCCTTAGTCTGCATTAGTAAATGCGCCCTGGATGGTTTCTTTCAAAAGGAAATGGATAGGTGCTTCTTATCTGATCCTCCTTTGTATGGTGGATCATTGTGTAGGTAGAATAGATATATCGGAAAGGAGACTACAAATACTGAAGAGCAATGAAGTTCTGTTTAGTTAAAAAAAAAAAAAGACTACATCATGCTAGTAGTTTGCCTTCCCTAAAATTAAGGTGGGTCTAGGCTGAGGCCCCACATTGTGGAAACACAGCCTTTTCTGTTGCAGATTTTGTTGCATTTTTTTGAGCCAAACCCAAGAATGGCTACAAAAGAAATGGTAAATACAGTATATAGAAAGCTCTTATACTTCTACATTCTGCTCAATCCACTCCTGGCTTTGACTCAAAATCTTCAACTAAAAAAAGCTTGCGCAGCGTGGGGCCTCAGCCTTACACAGGGAAATTTGATACTGCTTTTGATAAAAGGTAAGGGAAAAAACTTTTTGTATTCAGGTTCTTTTTTGCCTAAAAAGATGTATATAATGACCCTGTATGAATATATCCTACCATCAATCTTGGGAGGCAAGATTCGCAGATCCTAGAATATCAAAATATTGATATATAATATATTTTGGAAAAATTACATTGTTTTCTGTAGTAAACTGTTATACAGTATAATAAGCAACTGCACAAAAAGAACCCTGATTTTCACCATTCTTGTAATTTACTTATATGTTGTTCTTAATAGAACGAAGCTGCTAAATGACACAAGGGATTTTCAGATTTTGGCCTCTGTGTTGACACTGCCTTAAAAAAATACTGAAAAAAACTATATATACATATATATATATACATATATATATACACACACACAGGAAAAAATTGCTGTATGGGGCAATAAACTACCCTTACTGTTTTTTATCACATTTCTGGAGTGCCGCCTCATTTTTTTGCTGTAAATACACTGGGACATTGCTGATTCCCTGAGGTAGGCACCCTCTCTTTTCTGGTGAAGTCTCTAATTGTGGATTTTGTGTGTATATATACACACGTGGACAAAATTGTTGGTACCCCTTATTTAATGAAAGAAAATCCCACAATGGTCACAGAAATAACTTGAATCTGACAAAAGTAATAATATATAAAAATTCTATGAAAATGAACAAATGAAAGTCAGACATTGCTTTTCAACCATGCATCAACAGCATTTTTAAAAAAAGAAAACTCATGAAACAGGCCTGGACAGAAATGATGGTTCCCTTAACTTAATATTTTGTTGCACAACCTGTTGAGGCAATCACTGCAATCAAACGATTCCTGTAACTGTCAATGAGACTTCTGCACCTCTCAACAGGTATTTTGCCCACTCCTCATGAGCAAACTGCTCCAGTTGTCTCGGGTTTGAAGGGTGCCTTTTCCAGACGGCATGTTTCAGCTCCTTCCAAAGATGCTCAATAGGATTTAGGTCAGGGCTCATAGAAGGCCACTTCAGAATAGTCCAATGTTTTCCTCTTAGCCATTCTTGGGTGTTTTTAACTGTGTGTTTTGGGTCATTATCCTGTTGCAAGACCCATGACCTGCGACTAAGACCAAGCTTTCTGACACTAGGCAGCACATTTCTCTCTAGAATCCCTTGATAATCTTGCGATTTCATTGTACCCTGTGCCAGATGCAGCAAAGCAGTCCCAGAACATAACAGAGCTGTGTCCATGTTTCACAGTAGGGACAGTGTTCTTTTCAAGATAATCTTCATTTTTCCGTCTGTGAACATAGAGCTGATGTGCCTTGCCAAAAATTTTGATTTTTGTCTCATCAGTCCATAGGACATTCTCCCAGAAGCTTTGTGGCTTGTCAACATGTAGTTTGGCAAATTCCAGTTTTGTCAGATTCAAGTTATTTCTGTGACCATTGTGGGTTTTTCTTTCATTAAACGAGGGGTACCAACAATTTTGTCCATGTGTGTATGTTTGTGTGTGTGTTATTTATATTTATATATGGATATATGGAGAAGGATTTCTCCTCTTACTTGCATTTACTATACACAGTGAAGGGTGAGCTATTTAGAAGCTATTTAATGGGCTACTGTATTCACAAACTGTCAGTAATGTTTCCAAGCACAAGTCAGGATTAATTGTCCCAGGGAAACATCTAGCTTTGGGCAGAAATGTTGACAAGTTCTTTAATAAACAC
Source organism: Leptodactylus fallax (assembly GCA_947044405.1). Taxonomy (NCBI): domain Eukaryota; kingdom Metazoa; phylum Chordata; class Amphibia; order Anura; family Leptodactylidae; genus Leptodactylus; species Leptodactylus fallax. The sequence goes on along the minus strand of CAMRHE010000165.1, from coordinate 4,011,863 downwards.
GTCCACCTAATCTCTTTGTTATTGTGGAGTGGTCATTGATTAAATGAGGCCCATTCATCAGACACAAAGGGGGGGGCTGATATCAAGAGAGGACAGAAGCATTCAGGCTTGAAATTAGTGTCAGGAAGATGGACTCTTTTCCATTTTTATAGGTATACAGTATGTGTAAGTCTGCCCTTAACCTTCATCAATCAGGGATGGAGGGACAGATATATGAGTTTTTACTTATAACAGCCCTATAGCAGTAAGATGCATTATATGAGAGGTGAAAGTCCTGACTTTTATAACCAATGGGATTCTGAATAGAGGTGTTTTAAATAAATTGTTCAGTCCTGAGGATTACAATATCTAGTAGAACCAAACCCAATACCCAGGTAGGATATTCACCACACCTTTGTCAGCTAGTATTTATTATAGTATCTGTAGCACCACAGAAAGAAAATGATATGACAAAAGTAAAATGCAGCAGCACATCAATTACATTAACTCTTACAGTGCATAGAGATCTTGTAGCCCACAGAGAGGGTGTCCTTTTTGTTAGGGGTGAACCTAGCCTGACTGTCTGAGGCCCCACCCCCTTTTCGCCCAATATTTATTTGCGTTTATTCATTACCAGCCTCACACAACAAAGTTAAAAAATATATACATTTTTAAATAGGAAAACAAATGTTGCTTATTTGTTACGCTACATGCACATGACTGTTGTGTATGGGTCTGTGAAAAACAGAACGGACAGTAAATAGATGGTATCTGCGGGCCATCCATGCTGTTTTGTGGACCCCATCATACATAACTTTTTTAAAATTCTCTGACTGAACTCTCTGTGGGCTTGTTTTTTTACAGGGCATGCTGTAGTTTTTATTGGTACTATTTTGGTACTATTGGTACTATTTTGATCACTTTGTTGGGGCAAGGGCACCATAAAACAGTGAATCTGGCAAACAAGGTGTCATAGTATGGGTCGTTATGGACTTGGCAGTACCAAGTATGTGCATATTTGTGGATTTTTTAATTTAATTTCTTTCATTAATTTTTTTTTTTTTACTTTTTTTTTAATTTCACCACACTAGTAGACTAGACTATGCAAAGTCTTGCATAACACACTGCAATACTTTGCTATCGCAGTATATTATGCCAATCAGCATAATGCTGACAGGCATCCATTCAGGCACTGCCACTGGCCTTGCAGGAATTACTGGATGTAATAGGTGTACAAAGATGACAGATCTGAAGGCCTTCATTAGGCCCCCAGCTGCAACAACAACCCATGACATTGCAGGGACACTAACCGAAGTGACAATACCTTTCAAACCCCTAAAATGTCATAGCAGCTATTGACCGTGGCATCTAAGGTGCATACCAAATGGAATTAGAGATACAGCCAGCTCCAGCTGCAAATGATGTGGGTACAGTTTCTGATGGACTATTTTGTCACTTTGCAAAAACAACCTGTTATGACATAATAGTACAACTAGGTCCCAGCAGTTGGATCATGAGAACTGGGGTGTTTTACTTGAGTTTTGAATGGAGTAGCAGGATGGGCAGAACACACCACTTCATTTATTTCAATGGGACTGCCAGAGATAGCTGAGTGCAGTGTTTTGGCAATCTCTGGTGACCCCATTATAATGAATGGAACGGCATGTACTGTCAATCCTGATGCTCCATTCAAAATTGGGGTGCTAAGCACCCAAGTTCTTGTGAGTGATGGGGTCTCAGTGGTCGGACCCCAACCAATCAGCAGGTTATCTCATATACTTAAGATACAAGGTAACTTGATCTGACTGGAATACCAAGGAGTAGCTGTAACCCAAAACTAATTATGTAAGTAATACTAACCTGCGTACCCTTAAGTGATCTGGCTGATGACTGATGGCAGATGGTGGAGTGGTGCAAGAAGGCTGACACTGGATTTGCCCACCCCTAGATAACTTAGCTGTGCTGTGTGCTAGTGTAGTGTATGGCTTACAGCCTGTACAGTCTGTGCAACTGCCCCACCTTTCCCTATCATTCTCCTCTGCAGTGCATTGAAAAACCATCCCAAGAGAGGGCCGACAGGGCCCTGTGAGGAATCCATTTGTGATGCCCCTCATCCTCATAAGAAAAAGTTGTTAACAAGTTTTGTAGAGTGAACGGCTTGGTGGCCATTTGTCACTTGCAGTCATGGCCAAAGTGATGGCACCCCTGAAATTTTTCCAGAAAATTAAGTATTTCTCCCAGAAAATTATTAAACATGTTTTGTTATACACATGTTTGTTTCGTTTGTGTGTATTGGAACAACACAAAAAAAACTGAGAAAAAAAAGGTAAATTGGTCATAATTTCACACAAAACTCCAAAAATGGGCTGGACAAAATTGTTGGCACCTTTTCACAATTGTGGGTAAATAACTTTATTTCAAGCAGGTGATGCTCATTCAAACTCACATGTGGCAAGTAACAGGTGTGGGCAATATAAAAATCACACCTGAAACCAGATAAAAAGGAGAGCAGTTGACTCAATCTTTGCATTATGTGTCTGTGTGTGCCACACTAAGCATGGAGAACAGAAAAGGAACTTGAGAACCAAAATTGTGGAAAAATATCAACAATCTCAAGGTTACAACTCCATCTACAGAGATCTTGATGTTCCTTTGTCCACAATGTGCAACATAATCAAGGAGTTTTCAACCCATGGCACTGTAGCTAATCTCCCTGGATGTGGACGGAAGAGAAAAATTGATGAAAGGTTGCAATGCAGGATAGTCCGGATGGTGGATAAGCAGCCCCAATCAAGTTCCAAAGAAATTCAAGCTGTCCAGCAGACTCAGGGTGCATCAGTGTCAGCACAAACTATCTGTCGACATTTGAATGAAATGAAACGCTATGGCAGGAGATCCAGGAGGACCCCACAGCTTACACAGAGACATAAAAAAAACTAGAATTCAGTTTGCCAAAATGTACTTGAGTAAGCCAAAATCCTTCTGGGAAAACATCTTGTGGACAGATGAGACCAAGATAGAGCTTTTTGGTAAAGCACATCATTCTTCTGTTTACTGAAAATGGAATGAGATCTACAAAGAAAAGAACACAGTACAAACAGGCAAATGTGGTTGAGGTTCAAAGATGTTTTGGGATTGTTTTGCTGCCTCTGGCACTGGGTGCCTTGACTGTGTGAAAGGCATCATGAAATCTGAATATTACCAAAGGATTTTGGGTCACAATGTAGGGCTTAGTGTCAGCAAGCTGAGTTTGCATCCTAGGCCATGGGTCTGCCAGCAGTACAATGACTCCAAACATACTTCAATAAGCACCCAGAAATGGATGAAAACAAAACGGTGGAGAGTTCTGAAGTGGCCAGCAATGAGTCTGGATCTAAATCCCATTGAACACCTTAAAATTGCTGTTGGGAGAAGGCACCGTTGAAATATCAGAGACCTGGAGCAGTTTGCAAAAGAAGAGTGGTCCAAAATTCCAGTTGAGAGTTGTAAGAAGCTTGTTGATGGTTATAGTAAGAGATTGATTTCAGTTATTTTCCAAAGGGTGTTAAACCAAATATTAAGTTGAGGGTGCCAGTAATTTTGTCCGGCCAATTTTTTGAGTTTTTCATGAAATTATATCATTTTTGGCTTTTTTTTTTCTGTTTTTATGTTGTTCCAATACACACAAAGGAGATAAACGTGTATAACAAAATGTGTAATTGCAATAATTTTCTGGGAGAAATACTTCATTTTCTGGAAAAATTTCAGGGGTGCCAACACTTAACGGCCATGACTGTATTGTCTCTTTAGGCTGTGGAAATTTGGCTGCCCCAAGACATAGCAGATAAGGCCCTAATGCGTCCAGATTTGCTGCAAATCCCATTAAGAACTTACTGCATGATAGACCCCTTTAAAGTTTTAAAGGATTATTCCAGTCTCTTTTTATTGGCGACCTATCCTCAGAATAGGTTGACAATAAAAGATCAGTGGTCGTCTGACACCCAGGACCCCTGCTGATTAGTTGTTTAAAGGGGCTGCAGTTCTTGTGCAAGCACTGTGACTTCTTCACATATAGCAGCTGCGCCATGTAATTACAGCCTTGTTCCATTCACTTCTGGACCAAAGTTTTCATTATATGGCTGCTAGGAATCAGATGTTGTGCAATGTAAACTGTCACTGTGGCCCCTTCAAGCAGCTGATCATCAGGAATCCCATGTGTTGGACCCCCAATGATGTTTTACTGATGACCTATCCTGAGAGTGCCCCTCTAGGTAACAGTCCACCCCACATAAGTAATACTATTACTTATGTGTGTGGGGGGCACTATTATTGTAATAGTGCCCTAATAGTGCTACTACACAAGTAATAGTCTCCTCTTATATAGGTAATAGGTAAGTATTACTTATGTGGGGGGGGGGGCTGTAGTACTTTAATAGTCCCCCCTCCCTCCACATACCATTCAGTCTGCAGTGTTAACTGCATATAATTATCCTTTACCTGCAGAACGATGATGTGGCACACAGGAGCGGCTGTGTGCACTAGTGCATATAGACTGTGTGCCACTGCAGCCCCCCGCAAGCCACATCAGCCGAATTCTGTAAGTAGAGGATAATTATATCCAGTTCAGAATCAAAGTACAGGGTGTTGGGGCACCCATTGGTACCTCTAATAGTGATGCAGGCATTATGTGAGACTTGCAGGCCATGTCTTTGGGCAGCCAATACTGTAGCTTGGCACTAACCATTTGCATCCAACCCTTTCACACCCCCTTTGTAGAAATGATAAAAATACTGCTCCCTCCTCCTTCCACCTGAGGCAATAGACTGAAGATGCGCCTGTAGCAATAATACTTGGATGTTTGACACTTAAAATAAATCCCACATTTCTTTTGGGGAAGAAGTGGAGAAGATATTTTTATACGCAGATGACATGCTCCTGCATCTTGAGATGTTTCGGATGTGGAGCATCTTGTCTGCGTGTATCACAAGTTTGGTACATTTTCTATAAATTGATCAAAGTCTATACTTATTCTCTTGTTGAGTGGAAACTACTACAACTGGGAGAGGGGATTTCAAGATGGTGGATAAGCTTCACTATTTGTGGATTACTTTTTCTAAGATTTGAAGCATAAGTTTGGGGCCACCTTCTGCTGTCCATAGCCTCCAGGATTGCTCTACTCAAAATGGTAATGCTAATGGTAATGGTAATGCTATGATACTTCGTAAATCATTAATGGACGTGAGGTCACTTCCTGAGAAATAGAAAGCAGCCATGTCTTTGAAGTCCTGATTATTGATCTGGCAGTGTCCCAATTTGTATTGATATCGGTCATCGACTATAGGTTTTTAAGAAAACTTATTCATTAATAGCTTGCAGAATTCATGCAAGTTGATATTTTTGATTGATTATTCAGATATTTTGAATGAGAAATACGAGGGTTTTCAAGATTTACTCTAGCAATTGTTGTTCCCAGCCAGATTCCAAGTTTTGAAGAAGTGGTTTGCTAAAGATCCTCCAACTATATTATGTATATAATTTATAATGGTTTGATAAATTTTAAATACATTGTTTAATAAATTAAAAAAATAAGTCCACAGTTTTACAGAGGCAAAGTTGTTAGTGTGTTTATCCATATGGCCACTTTATAGGTAAACTGTATATTGTGACATATGTGTATGTAGCAATTCTAGTAGTGTAGAGTTGTATGTGTAAAGAAGCACAACAGGGTTTATTCATTATGCCACTACAACAGAAAAGGGACAGGTTGGGGGAGTGGTGTAGGTGGGCCATCACCCTCATCAGAATTATCATTATTTACGACAGTTTTAGTACAAAAATGATGCCTGAATTCTGTACCAGGTACAAGTTGGTTAAGATCTCAGTGTAGGTGCAGGGCCATCTGATTTATGAGGAGGCCTGTGTCTCGTCATAAATTAGGTGCATTCTCCAGTGGCATAAGGATTATCAAGACCTGCATACAAAACGCAAACAATCCCTTCCCTTACATTTTTATAATAATGGGACTCTTAACATGGTTTTCTCACTAATTACATGTATTCCCCATTCACAGGATAAGTATCAGATCACTGGGGGGTCCCAACTATTATGAAAATGGGCTCCCAAAAGTGCTACATGTGAATTGTTGAGAGGAGCTTGTGTGTTAAGCATGCCCACCAGCATGCTATTTACATAGAGTTCTTCGAGTTCTTGGGACACTTCTGATTGTGGGGGGTTCAAACAATTAGAGGATAAGTTTATATAGTGGGAACACCCCTTTATTTGCAGTTCAAAGACTTCATTAGCCTATGAGGTAAATAACAAAGTTTAAAAACATATTATCCTATTTTATGAGAAGTATCAGACAGTTCCACCAGAGGACCAGAGAATTCTCCTAAAAAGCAGTTATTGTCCCCAAAGGTCAGGCCAAAAACAACCTAGTTTGTCACAATTAAGATATTAGATTGTGTGTAATGATATCCAAAAATTCAATTAAAAGTGAGCAATTACTATATAAATGTACAGTGGACCTTCAGAACCATTTTCTCTAGCAGGCCAGAACAACATGTCCAAATATGGATCCCCCTTTAAAGCTTTTTTCCTATATCTGATATTGATGACAAATTCACAGGATGTCCTATAAATGTATTGTAGATGCACGTCACATTTCTTGGGTCCACACCTATCCTGAGAGTGAGGCTTCGGGACCCCATTCCACAGTCACTGTTGACTTTTATCTTGAAACAGGTGTTGAAATAAATGTCTGAGATGAGAAAACCCCTTTAAATGTTGGATGCTGGTGTCCTTAGCAAATCATTTGTATATATGACTGAAACCCAAAAATCACAGTGTTCTAACGTTCCTGTCTAGACACCTTTAAACAGTTTTGGACTGCCTGCTGACTGACAGGTGGTTCCGATTCTTATTCTACAGTGACGTATTTCGGCATCCCTTCTGTTAACAATCCTGCAATCGAGCATAAGCAGATCTGGTTTCCAGCTGTCATTGACAGCCGAGACCATGGAGGGAAGACAGGCGTGGATTATTACAGCTTCTTGTGCCAGGTGTCTTTTATGACCTCATGGGGGACATAAGGTATAACAATATAAAATACATACTCAAGTAAAAAAGAAAAAGGTAGAATTAAATTCAAATAAAGAAAAAAACCTTTAAAGGCTGGGGCCCATGGCGGAAACACCACAGAAAAAAATGTGGCATTTTACATTCACAGCAAAGTGGATGGGAATCTAGCGAATCCCATTGCAAGCCGTGTACCGGGGTGGTCTGACCAGGATACAGCGAAGTCACGAACAAAGGAAGCGACTCCAAATCAATTTAATAAAAACAAGATTTTACTTAGTGTAGTAACACCCCTTTACCAAAAAGAACACTCCCAACTATTTACAGAAACTCAGCCAGTAAGCTGAGGCCCTGGTGTTGTACAGCGCGGTGCCCTCTAATGTGTGCCTCCAGTATACTCCAAGCTTTTACCTATCTGCAGGCTGCAACTAACCAGCCACTTGTTACTTTTTGATCACCCTAGTCACATGAACAATTCAGTGAGTGTGATAGGGGCATCGGCGGGATAACACAAAAGCTTACAAGCTTATCAAAATACCCCTATTCCCCCCAAAAAAAGTACAGCCAAGTAAATATAATAGTAGGTCAGCTTGCAAGCTAAAGAAATGTGACAATGCATAAAATGTTGCTTCTAGACTTCCTCAGAAGTTCCTCTCTGGGAGTTACAACTCAATAGAATTCTCTGAGTCTTAATCCTTACTACCGAATAGGCAGATAATTCACCAGTAGTGTGGCCTGTGAAGATGAGTATGCCTAACTATTCTAACTACAGGCCCTTACTCAGTCCCAAGCAATTTGGCGCCAAAAATGTAATGTGGTGCGTGCACGATTACGTCTCTTACTGACCCGGGTCTGTTGGGTACCTTTAGCCTTTGTCTGGAACAGCTGGAAGCGGGGCTCATCCAGAAAACATGCGGTCTCGCTGACAGGGCCACTTCTCAGTTGGGTCCTTGATAGCAATCTTTTCCTTAGGATGCTGTCTGAACAAACCCTGGAACAGTCTCTGCTTCAGGTCCATCTTGCTATATTTCTGATCCCTTAGGAATCCTCCTTCTATATGTGTATCCTTCTCCTCATAGTTCAGAGCACCCTCTCAAGATGGCTGCCACACACACTCTGCTCCTCCTTGTAGCTCCACCTCTGCAGAACAGGGTCTACACGTCACTACTCCAGGGAATTACAGAATTACAGTCCTTCCCATTTCTGAGGTAACAGTGGCCTCTTGTGGTCAAACAACCAAATGTCAGTTTATAAAAAAAAAAAATAAACTTATTTACAGAAACAGGCACATTCATAACATGAAGGCTATTTCCCCATCTTACACCATCACCACTTTGCGTTAAAATATGCACTGCACTATGAATGTACAGAAAAATGTCGGACATGGATTGATAAATGTGCTCCACTGTCTAGTCCAAGTTTGCACTGTCTAACTTTTAGGGTGGAGCCCCACATTGCGAATACTCTGCATTTTACAGTAGCTGTTGCGTTTTTATAAATCCCAGCATGTCAATTATACCTATGGAAAGACCGGCGGCTTCCATATAAATATAATAGTGACAGAAAGTCCACAGAGGAAAACTCTGTGAACTTTCTGTCAAAAGCGCTGTGGGAAGAACCGAAATGCACTGCCGCCGCAGTTTTTCCTGCAGCGCATTTTTGCTGCCATGTGGGGCCTTAGCCAGAAAAAACATGCCTAAAATAGTAAAATATGTCCTACTTTCCCAAGCCTATACATACTATATATCAAAGCAACTAAAACACAATAGGGAATCCATTTTTACAATATTTTTTTGTTATTTTACAAAGTTTAAAAAAAATACGTACTATAAATTTATAGCTCAAATTAAGTGTTGCAGCCAGCATATTTTTATTTTCGGTTTTAAAACCCAATAACATAAGAAAACCGCAAAATGATCTTTTAATGCTTGTCAATTGCTAGTTCTAACAATATATAGTATCTTTTGTACGAAAATCCTAGATAAGGAGAGCAGAGAGACAGATAATACCTGTAATATATCTGCCATTTATTTACACAGGCCTCGCTCATTTTTAAGTAAATCTTTTTTTAATCAAGGATAAGTAAGAATGTCACTTGTGTTTCTTGAGGACATGCAATGATTAAACAAGTTCAGCTATAACAAGTCTAAATGTTCAGCAAGTAGGTGCTTAAAAAGTGAGTCCAGAGGTATATCTTGAAACTCCTGGGCCCCAGTTCAAATTTTGTAACAGGACTCCAATTTACCATGTATCAGTTTTTATGCTAGTGATAAACATCAAGGCCTGGGTTAGACTCAGTGTCAGTCTGGGATGTCTAGGGCCCACCAGTGGAATTGCTTCTAGGGGCCCACCATCAGGACCTCTGCAGATCAGCGGTACTGAGACAGGGTGGTTAAAGGTAATAACATGTCGGGAACCATGCTGCTCACCTGCCATAACATGTGCACCACTGCACTACCTAAACCTATTGCTACGCCCTGTATGGCAAGTGAACAGCGTGGCTCCTAGAATTGTTACCATACCTCCCAACTTTCAAAGGACAGAAAGATGGACAAAATATACGGCTCGCTATGTGCGCCACAGCAAATTTAGCTCCACCCACTTCTACATTGACTCCGCCCATTCTCATCTATTTTTCCATGTGCCCCCACACAGTATAATGCTCCTACAGTCACCCTAACATTATATGCCCCCACATTATAATGTTCCCCTCCAATTGCCCTACAGTATTAAGTCCCTCTCCTCGTGCCCCAGTTTAAACTGGCGGAAACTAGAGGGGGACATTAAACTGGGGCAGATGGAGATTGACATTAAACAATGGGGGTAGTTGGAGGGGGACATTAAACTATGGGGCAGCTGGAGGGTCACATTAAACTATGGGGCAGCTGGAGGGTGACATTAAACTATGGGGCAGCTGGAGGGTCACATTAAACTATGGGGCAGCTGGAGGGTGACATTAAACAGTGGGGGTAGTTGGAGGGGGACATTAAACTATGGGGCAGCTTGAGGCAGACATGTCCCCCTCCAGCTACCCCCCACGGTTTAATGTCCTCCTTCAGTTGCCCCCAGTTTAATGTCACCCTCCATCTGCCCCCAGTTTAATGTCCCCCTTTATCTGCCACCATCTTAATGTCCCCCCTTCATCTGCCACCAATTTAATGTCCCCCCTTTATCTGTCACCAGCTTAATGCCCCCTTCATCTGCCCCAGTTTAATGTCCCCTTTTATCTGCCACCAATTTAATGCCCCCCTTCCTCTGTCACCAGCTTAATTCCCCCCTTCATCTGCCACCAGTTTAATTGTCCCCTCCATCTACCACCAATTTAATGTCCCCTTTATCTGCCACCAGCTTAATGCCCCCATTCACCTGCCTTCAGTTTAACTGCCCGTTCATCTGCCACCAGTTTAATTGCCCCCTCCATCTACCACCAATTTAATGTCTCCCTTTATCTGCCACCAGTTTAATTGCCCCCCTTCAAGTGCCTTCAGTTTAATTGCTCATTCATCTGCCTTCAGTTTAACTGCCACCTACATTTGCCCCCAGTTCCCCACTCTTGGTCACACATGCTGTCTCTTCTATCCTCATCTTCGATCACTCTCGTTCCCAGCAGCTTCCTCTGTGTAACATCACACTGTCCAGCAGTATCCAGAATAGCTCCGCCCACACAAGAGTCTGCTCACATGGTCATGACGTCATCAAAGGTTCTTTAGCCACTAGGATTTAGCATCTACCATTTAGCCTTTACCCTACCCTAATAAAGTTTGTTAATAGCAAAACACTTCAGGGGCATAGTGGGACAAATTGTAAGCTATGCGGGACCGCGGGACAGCAGTGTAAAATCGGGACTGTCCCGCCAGATGCGGGACGGTTGGGAGCTATGTTGTTACCATTACCTGTAGATCATCATTACATCGCAGATGTAATATTGCTGGCCTATCCTAAGCACAAGCCATCAATATTATAAAGATGGATAAATACATTGAAGAGGATGTCCAGGAATTGGCGCAACCCATGTGTTGGGCGGGAGGTGTAAAATAAAAAATAAATAAAAAAGCATACTCATCTGTCCCTGGCACTCCGTTGTCCGCTGCCAGTGTCCATTCAGTCTCGTGCCAGCGCCTTCCTGCTGGGGGTCCTGCACCTCATGGGACTGCTAAGACCAATTAGGTACAGGATTTCCAGAAATTAGGCGCCGCCATGAGACCGAACAGACACAGGCAGGGGACAACAGGGTGCTGGGGACAGGTGAGTATACTTTTTTGAAATTTTTTTATTTTTACACCTCCCTGGTGGCTGCCACAGTGGTTGCTCCTGTTAATAGACAACCTCTTCTAAGGGGTTGTCTGGGCCAAATTTTTTTATGGCCGCTTCACTGGTCCCCCCATACAGTGGCCTCTTCACTGGTCCCCCATACTGTATGGGGAACAGTGATGGGGCCATTATACTTTGTGGGTGAAGTGATGGGGGCTAACATTCTGTGGAGGGGGGGACATTAAACTGTGTCATGCATATTAAAGGGATTGTCCAGGGTTAATCTTTTTTATGGCCTATGCATGGCACCATCAGCTGTACGGAGTCACTTCCGGCGCCCGTTCTGTACACAACACAGGGCCGGATGCAGAAAGCTCCATCCGCTGTAAAGTTGCCCGGTGCCGTCACTGCAGTTCAGCTCCCGCTGACTTCAATAAGTGCTGAGATGCAATGAAGGTGCCCGGCTAATATACAGTGGACAGAGCTTTCTGCTTCTGGCCCCATATTGTGTACAGGACAGGTACCAGAAGTGGCTCCGTACAGCTGATCGGTCCGGGGTTGGCCCCCAACAGATCAGGTATCTAAGGCCTATCCTGAGGATAAACCATAACAAATTATGCCTGGACAACCCCTTTAATATACCCCCCTAATGCACCACACTTTAAAGAGGTTGTCCAGTATAATTTTTTTCTTTTTTATAATTAGTCTGGGGGAGGTGAATCCCTCCCCCAAAAAAAACAAAAACATACTATACATACTCACCTATCCCTGGTCCTCCGGTGTCAGCAGGTCCCAGCACAGTCCGGTCCTGCAGCTCCGCTGCCTTCTTTTGCCGGAAGTCCTCACTGGCTGTGATGTCCCAGGTCCCTTCCTTTAGGCCAGGGGTTACATGACGTCACAGGTAGTCATGTGCAGGGGGTACTTGCGCTGGAAGAAAACAGAGCTGCAGGCTAAACCACACTGGGAGACACTGGGGACAGGAGAGAAAGTTTTTTTTTTTTTTTTTTTTTTCACCTGTGTAATTAAAAAAAAAAAAAAAAATGTTATCCTGCACAACCCCTTTAATGTCCCCCAGGCTATTGGCTTCCATTAGTTATCATTTTGCCAATGCAAATGCATTGGCAGGGGTGTAACTAAGGTCTTGTGGGCCCGGTGCAAACTTTTGTCCAGGGCCCCCTACCCCCTCCCTAGAGAGAATTCTTGATAATGACGGTTACAGGTGCTGCAGCGATCTCTCAGATACTTGAAAGAGATACAGCTTTAGTACCCACAACTGCAGTTACCAAGAATACGGTGAGTGAGCAGCGCAGCGCTGACATGTAAACAATACTGGGACAGTATAATATGCTCCGCAGTGGCCCTCACACAGCATTATATGCTCCGCAGTGGCCCCACACAGCATTATATGCTCCGCAGATGCCCCCACATAGCATTATATGCTCTGCAGTGGCCCCCGCACAGCATTATATGCTCCTCAGTGGCCCCCACACAGCATTATATACCCACAGTGGCCCCCACACAGTATTATATGCCCACAGTGGCCCCCACACAGCATTATATACTCCTCAGTGGCCCCCACACAGTATTATATGCTCACAGTGGCCCCCACACAGTATTATATGCCCACAGTCCCGTCCCCCCCAAGAACCGGTGCTATTATTATACTCAGGGGTCACCTCAGACCCCAGAATATAATAAGTAGAGGCCCAAGAGAAGTGATTAAAAATAACAAACACTTATACTCACCTTGTCTTACCTCTCCGGAGCATCCTCTCTCCGTCCTGCTGTCTTTCCCATCTTCCTTGGTCTCCACGTCCCGTGCCCAAGACGTCACCGCTGGGGCCTGTGATTGGACCTCTGCGGTCACGTCGGGCGTGATGACGTCATTATGCTGACACGCACATGTCACCGCTGGGGCCTAACCACAGGCCCCTGCAGTGAGGCAAGAAAAGTGCCGGAGACGATGCTAAGCCCATTGACAGGTGAGTATTTTTTTTTTTAGTTTTTGTCACTTTCCCTGGGCTGGCATACCCTTTCCATTAACAATAGGTACAGCGGTCGGGGAACCAGGCTTTCTCCGACCACTATTATGGTAGTCCGGGGCCCCGGCCACTTCCATCTGGCCGCGGGCCCCATACCCCTCTGGTCGCGGTCGGACCCTTGCGACCACGATCCTTACGCCACTGTCCATTGGTCAGGGGCCCGATCAGGATGGTCAGGGGCCTGATTGGGCCCCTGACTGTCCCCATCGGACCCCTGACCTTTGCATTCGCAAAATGAGGACTAGATATAGTTGGGGCTCGGGGCCCATCGGAGGATTCACCGGTTCCCCGATGGGCCAGTCCGACCCTGGTTAGACTCCTTCCTCCGCATCCTCTATAGCTGCCGCAACCCAGATGGAGGAGACCGGAGGATGGGAGTTGTAGTGGCGTATAGTGTGACACCTGCTAGGCCGAGCACACTCACCAAGCACTCCAGCCCCGCTCCTGGGCTGGACACAGTCGAGGGGGTCCTGCAGCACTACCGGATGGTGGTTGTAGTAGTTTCCCCCGGGGCGCTTCCAGTTGGAGAGGGGACCTCTCCTCTCTGAGCCAATGTGGTGTTGGTTGGAAGGACCCTGATGGTTATTCAGGCACAACTTAGGAGACCAGCAGTGCAGTTGAACAGGAACAGTTTTTATTGCAGCAACTGGGACAGAAGTAAACGGCAGCTTCCCAATGGGGGTAGTAGTAATTCAGTGTCCAATCCCCCATCCTTGGTTATAGGAGGGTGCCCAGGGATGTTACAGGCTCTTTATAGGCTCCTCCAACTACTCCTCCACTCATGCCTCTCCCAGCTAAGGATGTTGGGGATGGAGTTACAGGGAGTCCTGACAGGGATCTGGTTCCCTGAAGACTAGGCCCGCACGTGGTCCTTTTGTCATGGTCCTCTTCTGCTCCTCCTGGCACGGCACAGAAATTGTTCAAAGATCTAGACAGCAATTCTCCCTTACTCAGGGTTGTCTCTGAATGAGCCTGGGGTAGCAAATAATCCTCCTAGGGGCTGTATGGATGGCTGTTGAGCTCCAGTGCTGATGTTCTCCCTGCACAATCCAACTTGAACTGCCCAGGATGTCTGCAACTACTGAACTGACTGGGCTCAACGGTTGCCGTGGAGCCTAGATCTCCTACACCCCGCCCAGTGGCCTGTGATTGGCCAGGGCTAAAACAAGGCAAGGTTTGAACACAGAGGGGGAAAAACAGGGAAAGCTGCATAATAATGACATTTAACATTTAACACAAAGGACGGGACATACCAACATAACCCAGAGGCACAAAAGACAAACAATTAAAGCAGTAGCCCTCTGGGATGCTGCATAGCCACGACCCCTGAAGTCACAAGATTCCCCAAATTTCTCAGCTATTTATTAGCACTTAAGGGGAACCTATTGTGTGTTTTTTCTAGCATGTGTAACATCAAGTAATGACCTTTCCTATGGTGCCCATCACTAAACTTCCTGTTGCTGAAATATTAAGTTATAAGCTTTTAAAACTTTAGAATAACATATGCAAATTTATCTTAGCTAGTCGTGGGGGACAGGCAGCAGCTTCATCTAGTCATGTAGTCATACCTCCCAAACAACCCAAATTCTGCGGGACAATCCCGAGTTGTGGGTCCTGTTCCGCGGTCCCGTTCGGCGGGAGGTATGTCCTGGATTCAACTCATCTGTGTCCGGAGAGGATGCAGATGAGTTCAATACAGTGATGAAGCAGCTCTTGCTTCACCACTATGCCCCCTGTGAGCTCCAGCTCTGGGAGCTGTAAGCGTGATGTGATGACGTCACTCACATCCCGCCTGCAGCTTCCTTAACACTCTGGGACAAGAGACTGCAGACTGTGCAGCAGGGGAGCGAGGAGAAGTGAGTAACAGTGTTTTTTATGTTAAACTTTGGGGGCAGATATAGGGGGGACAATAAACTGGGGGGTATATGAGGGGGACATTAAACTGTGGGGGAAGATGGAGGAGGGACAATAAACTGGTGGGGCATATGAGGGGGACATTAAACTGTGGGGCAGATGGAGTGGGGTAATAAACTGCGGGGGCATTAAACTTGGGGGGCATATGAGGGGGCATTAAACTGGGGGGGGCATATGAAGAGGGACATTAAACTTTGGGGGCAGATAGAGGAGTACATTAAACTTTGGGTGCAGAGGGGGCATTAAACTGTGGGGGCATATGAGGGGGACATTAAACTGTGGGGGCAAATGGAGGGTGACAATAAACTGGGGGCATATGAGGGGGACATTAAACTGTGGGGGCAGATGTAGGGGGAACAATAAACTGGGGGCATACGAGGGGGACATTAAACCGTGGGGGCAGATGGAGGGGGGACAATAAACTGGGTAGCATATGAGGGGGACATTAAACTGTGGGGGCAGATGGAGGGGGGACAATAAACTGGGGGACATATGAGGGGGGGCATATCAGGGGGGCATATGAGGGGGGCATTAAACGGGGGACATATGAAGAGGGACATTAAACTTTGGGGGCAGATAAAGGAGGACATTAAACTTTGGGGGCAGATAGAGGGGGCATTAAACTGTGGGGACAGATGAAGGACATTAAACTGGGGGAAGATGGAGGGGGCATTAAACTGGGGGCAGATGGATGGGGCATTAAACTGAGGACAACTGGAGGGGGACATTAAACCAAGGGGATAGCTGGAGGGGGACATTAATATTTCCCTCTAGTTGTCCCTAGTTTAATGTCCCCCTCCAGCTGCCTCCACGGTTTAATGTCCCCCTCCAGTTGCCCCAGTTTAATGTCCCCCACCAGCTAACCCCAAAGTTTAATGTCCCCCTCTAGTTGCCCCCAGTTTAAACTGGGGCAGCTGGAGGGGGACATTAAACTATGGAGGAGCTGGAGGGTGACATTAAACTGTGGGGTTAGCTGGTGGGGGACTGTTAAGGGGATGAATCTTAATAATTAATATTCATCACTTTTGACTTGTTTCACCATTAGGTATGAGAGATCTGGGTGTTACTACTAATTAATATTCACCAATTTCCCTCCTTTCTCCTTAGGTATATCTACTTATCTGTTTCCTTGACTGGTTTGCATGTACGATAATTTACCCCACAATATTAATCATAAAATACGTTTATTATTAATATGATGGAACTAGGTTATAGAATAATACAAAACAGTATTAACACAGTGCAATACAACAAGTACAGAACCCAATTAAAAACCTACAGATATCGCTACATACACACACACATACAACCACACACATACAACCCCTGGACAATTTACTAACTGACCCTTTCTGTAAGGAACACAGCAGTAGTAATACAGATTAATAGAGGGTGACTGATAGATAAATGGATAGATAGATAGATAGATAGATAGATAGATAGATAGATAGATAATAGATGGATGATGGGTGGATAGATGGATAGAGAGAGAAAGTTATACTTAAGCCTTATTATGCATGCTCTGGTGGTATATGGAGCTTGTCTAGGTGAAGCTGGTCAATCCATGGGGGCTGGTGAAGAGAGGATGAAGAGAGAGAGAAAGCTTTTGGCCCATCATATATATGGCCCACAACTCCGCCCACCTAGATGTTGTCACTCCAATCAGGCTCTTGGTATTGTAATATAAGTTTAGATGCAATACTTCTTATGAGTCTTGGGATGGCGCTCTAACATCTTTGGCCTAGGGGTAATGACCTACCTCCCCCATCTGCACTATGGAGGTCTCATTAGCATATTCCATCTCATTATGTTAAACAAAAGCCTTCCTAGCCCATGCGGGATGTCTGTTAGAAAACAGGTTTTGTAGCCTGCAGACAATAGCTCTCTCAGGAGTTCTGAATGGAATGATTGAATATATATATATATATATATATATATATATATATATATATATTAATGTTTGTGGTAAGCACTTCCCTTTACAGGGACATTAAACTGGGGCAACTGGAGGAGGACATTAAACTGTGGGGGCAGCTGGAGGGGGACATTAAACTGTGAGTGCACCAGAAGAGAGACTTTATATTGTGGGGTCAATTTGAAGACAACATTATAATGTGGGGGTATATAATATTAGGATGACTTTAAGAGCATTTTACTGTGTGGGGAGCACAAAGAGAAATGGATGTGGATGGGCGTAGTCAATTTAGAAGTGGGTTGCGCTCAATTTTGGCATTGCGTGCGTAGCACGTTTTGTCCCTCTGTCTGTCCTGTAAAAGTTGGGAGGTATAATGTAGTCATTGCGCTAAATAACACCCTTTGCGATGTGACTGAAATGTCTCTCACTGTCAGTCTAACATGGTATGATTTAACACAATGACTACATGACTAGATGAAGGTGATCACTGCCCCCTTGACTATTTAAAGTAAATTTGCATATCATTTGACTTTTCAGTAACAGAAAACTTAGTGAGGGGCACCATAGAAAAGGTCATTACTTGATGTTACATAAACTAGGACCGTTGAGGGTGGAAAAAAACACCTGACAGAATTTCTTTAAACCTTCTCTTAGGCTAAGGCCCCACGTAGCAAGCCTCAGCCAAAAAATGATGCGAAAAAGAACGTGGCCCCTATTATACCAATACAGAAAACGCCAACATTTCCGTAGGTATAATTGACATGCAGCGATTTACAAAAACGCAAGCATTTTTGAAAACACAGCATTTCCGCTGCAAATTTTTTTTCTGCAATGTGGAATCCCATCCACTTTGCAGGTAATGTAAAATGCAGCATTTTTTGCACACTGTGGCCAAAACGTTGTGCTTTCGCAGAGTAGGGCCCTGGCCTAAAATATTTATTACTAAATAGCATAAACCTGGGCGCCATGTTGCGAACACCGCTGAATTGTAAATTACCTGAAAAGTGGATGGGATTCTGGCTAATCCCATACACACACATTGCAGAAAAAATGCAGTGGAAATACTGCTTGTGTTTTTGTAAATCGCAGCATGTCAATTATACCAGGGAAACACTGGTGTTTTCCGTATAGGTATGATAGGGGCAGAAAGTCCGAAGAAGGAAAACTCTGCCCACTTTCTGTGAAAAACGCTGTAGAAAAAAACGTGATGCATTTCCGCCAAGGTCTTTTCTTGAGCGCTTTTTTGCTGCAGCTCACTACATGGGGCCTTAGCCTTAATGTCAATTCCTGATGATAGATCATGGAGCAAATTGTATTTTATTTGATGTTGTTATTGAAAAATATACATAACTAGTGTCTTGGTAAAATGTTATGTCCTCCAGATATTTGGAAAACCCCGCTGCACATAAGTAGGACATGATCCACTGAATGTCAGATTTATTACAATATCTGCTCTCAAGAATTTGGCCATTGAACCTTTTTGTTGGACCTTACACAGGTCAAAGAATCTAAAAAGTGATGAATAATGATGTAACAGCATAAAGGGCCATTGTATAAGTGAGAGCTTTCTAATACCTTATGCTGTTAGGAAACCTCCAAGTTTGTTTTCTTATGCATTTTATACTTATATGCTCTCTAGTTCATATTTAATATTTATTGGGACTTCATCCTGTACCCTGTGGCTGGCACTCATTTCTGTCTCATACTAATGCTGATCATCCATGCAAACTTATTTTATCTACTCTATTTTTTAACAATGTTTTAACATTTTTTCAAATAGATAGGAAGAGGATGAGAACATAGAAACATAGACTAGATAGTCTAACCGTACGCCAGATTTATCAAACAAACATTTATCAGACACTTTGATAAATCTGACACAGTTTAAGACTGTCTAGTCTAAAGTTGTGGAAGAGTGAAGAAATCAGGTGATACCTTTTAGAGGCTGAGTATATTTGATAGTAAGCTTTCGAGAGTCTAGCTCTCTTCTTCAGACATACAGTGTAGAAAGAAAGTATTTAGTCAGCCACCAATTGTGAAAGTTCTCACACTTAAAAAGATGAGAGAGGCCTGTAATTGTCATCATAGGTAGACCTCAACTATGAGAGACAAAATGAGAAAACATATCTAGAAAATCCCATTGTCTGATTTTTTAAGAATTTATTTGCAAATTATGGTGGAAAAAAAAGTATTTGGTCACTTACAAAAAAGTAAGATTTCTGGCTCTCACAGACCTGTAACTTCTCCTTTAAGAGGCTCCTCTGTCCTCCACTCATTACCTGTAGTAATGGCACCTGTTCTTCACTCTTCCACTACTTTCTATGGCTAACACGGTACAACATTATACTACTAGTCTAAAGTTGCACTGTCTAAAACTTAGACACTATTAGTAAATCTGCCCCATAGAGTGGGGAATGGAGGCAGTACCAAGGCACATCGTATTTTCAAGATCGATCATAACAACAGCAATGACAATAGCATCCATGTCAGTAGTGTTGTGGAGAAAAGCTATCAGTTGCTTTATTGACCCATGCAGACATTTTTTTCCAGCAATGCAATTCAGTGTATGTTGCCTACTGATAAATTAAATTACACGATTTCCATATACAGCATATATGTATAAAATATAACATTTTTTCGGTAAAAAAGATCAAAACATACAGCTTACCTTCTCCGCAATATTTCACCTCTGGGTGCATGGTGATGACCATTAATGTAAATAAGCAGCAGTACAGAACTCCTGAATCTATGAAAACAGGCCCAGATTTACTAATAGTTAGACAGTGTAGTCTGAAAATTCAGCAGATTTATTACAGTGGCTGATGCTGGATGATAAATCTGGAGTATATTTAGACAGTGCAGTCTAGTTTATTTCGCCTTTCATTTGGCTTATTTTGAGCCAGAATATTTTGATACTATCTTGGGGCATTTATGGTGTATCATGGCACATTTAAGCTACATCCCCAAATTTTAGCCCAAAAGATTAAACAAGATGTGCTAAAGATTCACCACATTGCCCCCAAAGATGCACCATTTCTATTCAGTGTCTATTCCTAACCACAATAGTAAATCTGGGCCAGTGGTGCAGCTTTATTTGGACATCACACAAATATCAGCAAGTCATGTGTGTCATGACTATATTTTCATGGATTCCAGAGTGCTGGACTATTGTTTGTTAGCAATTTTGAGGAGATATTTACAAACCAAAGGTGAGGGAAGACATAACTGTCTAACTTGTCTAGTGAATTTTACTGTTTCTAATGCCATGCTCAAGAGTTGTTTTTTTTTTTTTTTTTTTTTTTTACTAATTTTAAACAAAAATGTTTTTATCTGTAATCTGCTTCTAAATGGGAAACTTGTTTATACCAGTTCACTGTTATTATGTCTATTAATATATTATGAAAATGGGGATTTTATAACATGCTTGTACTTTCAACAGCCAACAGATAAAATGTTTTACTTCTTCACATAACCAGTAAAATATAATTCTGTAAAATAACCAGAATTTGTATCAGTGGAAGAAGTCCCATATAGTCTTATCATCACTTTCCATCTGTTTTTGTTATTGTTCTTGTTTTGGAGTCATAGCAGCATATGCTGCATCACTATAGCAATATGTTTTTCTTCAGTAGTCTGTTGGGGCAGATGTATCAAGGTATTTATGCCCATTTTCGGAATATGATATTTATAAATTCCCTGATGCACTTTTTTTTATATATTTAGGGTCTGATCTGGTCTTATTTTTGCCTATGCCATATCTGCCTACCAAGGAGCTTGGTGGTTTGCATTGTGCAGTTAGCTGTGTGAACAAAGCCTAAAGGTGGCTATATACATTAGACAAATGGCCTAATCCCACTGGTTTTGGCAGGACTGGCTGCCAATCTAATGATATAATGAACACAATGATCAGATAATATACAGTAAGTTCCTAAGCCCTCTCTAGGAGCAGGCAGCCAGCCAGCAAGATACCACTTCTGTGTTTATGCAGGGCATTTGGAGCTCTGTATGAGAAAATGGGAATCCTCTAAATTTAATACATTTACTATTATAAACGTACTTAATTATTAAGTACTTAATAATTTAGACGTTTAAAGGATTTTCAGGGTGATAATTCTTTGAAAAAGGCCAATAAAAGTGCAAGTGTATTTCAGTGCTACCACAGTCCCCACAGTCATGCCTGCCTTGGCTATTGATTGGCTAACCGACTATTTCTAGCCATTTTTTTTATATATTATATATTATATTATATTATAATATATTATATGTATATATATTTACATTTTCTCATGGTAGGCCTCTTGGTAGGTAGATTGATTTTAACCTTATCATAAAAGGGTTATTCGTATCTTGCAAATTTATGGTAAATCCACAGGGTATGTCCTAAATGTACGATAGATACGAATCCCAACTCTGGGACTCTAATCTATCTCCAGCACAAGGGTCAAGCTTTGGCTATTTTCAAAACTCCTACAGACATGAATGGAGAAAACTCAACTTTTAGCAGCCACAAAATGGGTGTCAGGTGGTCCCCTGTCTCAAGATAGATATGGGTCCCAAAGGTGTGGCCTGCATCTTTTGCATATTCATGGAATATTCTGTGAATAGGCCATAAATGTGTGAGATGGGGATGTGGAGAAATAGTTACTACAATATACCTACCAAAACACAATGCCATAATGATCAGAATCCCAAAAGGGATATAAAAATATGAATACAGAGTATAATAATTTTTAGTATCTACATATACGCTTGCTTTGCTAGATTTATTCTAGGTTTTAGTGACTCTGTGGATAAGTATGGCTATTGGTTTGAAAGAATCTACCAATAATATTTTTAACCAAAGGAAAGAAGTTGGAAAGGGAGACATGTTTTGAAAAGGGTCTGCTTGAAGCTATATCTGGCACTAATAAATTTTCAGTAGCTGCACAGTGTTCAATTCACAAAGTCACAAAGCTGCTATCTGACTTATCCAGGAGGATGGGAGCCTGTAAAAGCATCATATGAAGCCTTTGTAGTTGTGCAGTTTTATGACCTGTTTTCTAATACAGTTTATGAATTTTGTCAGAAACATTCACCCATTTTGATTGTTGTCATAAACAAATGAAACTGCTGATATAAATGGAAAAGGGCTTTTCTTTTTATTGGATCCATAGTAAGTTGAGGTCCGTCATTTCCTCCTCATTTCTCCGTGGACATTTTCCCTGTTGTTTTTTTCAGCAGTAAGAAAAATGTGCAGTCGAATATGAACTATACCCCCATAGAAGCCTGCTATATGTTTCCCCTTATACAGTATATGCTGCACACATTGTTTTTTTCGGTTGGATTTAAACGTAACCTGATGGGAAAAAATAGCATTTTAGTTAGAGGCTGTATTACAGAGGTATTGATTCAGGGGGTGAATACAGTATCCCATAATACAGTGCCATATAGAGACATCATATGGCACCACACAGAATGCCTAAGGTAACACAGTACAGAGCAGAAGAGACCTAGTGTACTGCACTCTAAGCTCAGAGTACATGGCACCAGAACTGCCCTGAGGTAATGAGGCCTAAAGGTAACCATATACAATAGACATGTCAGCTGAATTCACTGATTTTTTCAGAACTGGCTTACTGTCTAATAGATATGAGGAGATCCATACTGTCAGATGGATTCAACATGCTTGATCATTTTGGTGTCCCGGAGTCAGTGGCTGACAGGTGTTTGACAATAATTATTCACTTCTCGCTATAAATAGATTTGCATGCTTGGCCAAGAAGGGCAGTGTCAGGCAGGGGATGTGATTCAGATCTCCAATTCCAGTCGGGCAGTGTCAGAGCTCAGAATCACACCCTTTGCCTGCTCCTGCCTGACACCACCCTCCTGACAGTATAGACACTAAATAGCATTTCAGGCACCAAAACTAATAGCAGTGAAGCACTTGCTAATAATTGATGTAAAGTGCTGGACTTGTTGGAGGTGGTGAAAGGTCCTCTTTAAATCATCAATTCTATTCTTACTCTTTAAATATCTGTGTATAAGAATATGACTGACTAAACTTGTTGATCTATCAGAAGAAAGTAGAGACTTGCTTGTTACAATAAGCTGATGGAACTGCAGCAAACCGTTAGAGGAACCCAGAGGTTGGGAGTAGTAGTATCAATTATGAGAGTTGTCAATGGCTGTCTGTAGACTGAACCATTTTCTGTAGCTCACCTCCTGGGCTGTTGCAGAGCTGAGGGGGCCTGCAGGGTACCTGATGGTGGTGGTAGTCTTTTCCCAGGGCACTTCCTAATAGTCTTCAGTCTTTCTGAGCTAGAGCTTTTTCTCTGTCTCTCTCTGTATACCCAGGATTGACCTGATAATCCAGTGGCACAACAGTATCTCATCTCTAAGGACGGATCTGACCTTTGATTCCACTTCAAAATGTACAACATAGTTTGTATTTCCTCTCAGGAACTTACTCTTCCCTTACTCAGGACTGCGACATAAGTACATAGGCTTAGCTCTCCTTCTCACACAATCCTTTGTAATAGGCAGGATGAAAACTCACTAATGGAAGCTGGATGAAGACTGACTAGTCTCCTCCCACAACCAGCTATGAGCTGGTTGGTCTAAACCATCGGCTCAAATACTACCTCATTCCCAGTGGAACAGCCCTTAAAAGGAGTCTATCATTCGATATAACCTTTTTTAACTAAACACACGATGGAATAGCCTTTATAAAGGCTATTCTAGTCCTACCTTTTTTCTTTTCTTGTTCCCAGCCGTTTTTGAATTATTTTGCTTTTTTGGGTTATGCTAATGAAGCTCACAGAGCACAGGAGCATCATAACCTCATGGCCCTTTCTTTCACGCCCCTCTCTATGCAAGTAACAGCTCCTAGTCAATCTATTCGCTGCTTCATCAGCAGCAAGTGTTTCAACGAGCGTACTGCACCTGCGCACTGTATGTAACTCCAATGTGTGGTCTTTTTAACCCTTTCCTGATATCCATCATAATAGTACGGTGGATGTTGAGTATTTAAATATGGCAGCCCTTTCCTTGATTAGTGCCCGTACTAATCGCAGGTATTAAGGCCCTGGTGCCTCAGTCAAAGCTGATCAAGGCCCCATTTTCCCAGAATCACATGGATGCCGCCATTTTGGTGAGGATTGCGGGCATCCGAAACGATAGGGCCGGTGTTCCATTGCCATTACAGCTGGGAGCCTATTGAAGGCTTCCAAGCTTGTCCGGTTTGCATTTGTTTGACAGGCTGCTTTATGTAGCCTGTCATACAAATGCTGATGTTTTGCAATGCATTGCATTAGTGATCAGTCCCCCTAGAGTTCGAGACCCCTGGGGGTCTAATAAATGCAATAAAATGCTATTTTTTTTATTGCTGTTTCACCTCTGATAAAAATTTGAAGAAAAAGTGATCAAAGCAATAGACATTCCCCAAAATGGTATAACTAAAAAGTACACCTGGCCCCCGCAAAAAAGAAGCCCTATGCATCCCTGTACACGGAAATATAAAAAAAAGTTACAGGTGTCAGAATATGGAGACTTTTAGAAAAAAATATTTTTCAAAGTTTTAGATTTTTGTTAAGGGGTTAAAATGTAAATAAAACTATATAAATTTGCTATCCTCAGAAATGTACCGAAACGTAGAATACAGGTGACATGTAATTTTGGCTGCAGAGTGAACGCCGTAAAAAAAAACGAAGCCCGTAAGAAAGTCGCACAAATGCACTTTTTCTCCAATTCTGAAATTTTAATAAATGGTACCATTATGAAGAAGAATTTGTCCTGCATAAATTAAGACCTCATATGGCTCTTTAAACTGAAAAATTTAAAAGTTATGAGGTTTGGAAGGCGGGGAGTCAAAAACGAAAATCGAAAAATGTAACAGGAGGGAAGGGGTTAAAGGGCTTTCCACTGAGAAAATTGTTGTAAAAAGAAGTCTTTGGTTGGATAAGAGGGTGGTCTGCATATAGAGAGGTAGCTTCAATAGAGTGTAATGGGAGAAAAATCAATCACTGAAAACAAATTGGTCTTTAAGAGAGGGTGGGTCTTAAAGGAGTTGTCTTCTGAAAAGTTTTCACTGTAAATGATAGAGAAAACACACTATCTAGCAGTGTCCACTAGGATGCTGTAGAACCACTATTAATCACTACAGAAACCTGGCAGTAAATGTTTAAATTACCTGCAGCGTCCCCACATGGGAAGCTAAGCATTACATCATGCACATTGAAATCAATGGGTTGTCTGCGAAATGCATTATTAATGCATAAATATTATTGAATGTTTAGAATCTTGTATATCTCTGACTATGGCTTCTATTACTCAGTCTTTGCCTTATTTTATTCAAGATTTTGATGATGTTTTCTCTGAGTCTGGGAGTGATTTGCTTCTGCCTCACAGATCATATAATTGTGCTATTGATATTCAATCTTTCTGATCTGAAAAGATAGGCCATGAAGGATCATATTAGAGATCCCCTTCGCAAAGGCCATATCCACCCTTTAAACATATCCAGTGGGTGCTGGGCTTTTCTTTGTTAAATAAAAAGATGGAGGATTGAAACCATGTATTGACTATTGTAATTTAAACAAAATTACAATTAAACCCTTCCTGTCGCAGGCATTTTTCAATTTTTGTTTTGGACCATTCACAGAGCCATTTGATTGCTTAATGTTTGTAGGACAAATTGTACTTTGTATTGGTACCATTTAATATTCCATACAATGTATTGGAAAGCTGGAAAAAAATTTCAGAATTGGATGGAATTGGAGAAAAACTGCGTTTGCAAAGCTTTCTGATGGGTTTTGTTGTTACAGTGTTCACTGTACAGCCAAAATGACATGTCACTTGTATTCTATGAGTCAGTACGATTCCAGGGATACCAAATTTATATAGTTTTATTTACGTTTTAACCCTGCTGTTCTGTTCGGTTCTACTATACACATATAATGTTTCGGTCATTTTTGACCGGGCCTATTAAAGTCTGGATTTTTAACTAATTTAAGTGTTTTATTTGAATTTCTTTTGCATTTTTATACTGTATGTGAACATGGTTGTTCATAAACAAATGAAAAATGAAATCAAAAACTTAATTTTTATTTTTTTTGTGTCAAAAAATGTTTCATGGCCTTATTGCATTATTCATGCATATTGCACATTAACACAAAAAAAAAAATCTTTATAAAACTGCAAACTATAACTAATAACATCAAACTGTATGTAAATATATTTTTTTTAAAAAAACAAAACAAACAAAAACATAAAAAGTCTAGTTTTTTCTATATAAAATGTGAAATAAGGTTCAAGGTGCTAAATTTACTGTTTGCATTCGTCACAAGTATAATTTACATGTCTTTTGCATAAGTACTTTGCACATTTGCAACATATCACATTTGATTTGTGATTACTTGATATTGGACAGAAGGCGCATCGTTTCCGTTTTAGGTTGGTTGCACTGCTGGTGGAGGCCGTGGGTATCGTCGCAGTGCTAGCGAAAGCCCTTGGTTCACTTTCTTCAGCATGCTGTTGGATCCTATGGACAATGGCTGCAGCGCCATCATCTCTGGGTGTTACTTTTCTTTGTTCAATATATGGGCTAACCAGTGATTTTCCCAACTCCTCTAAAAAAAATTCTTCTTTTATATAGTTTATTTTTGTTCCAATTTGGGTCTATTTCACGCCATAACACAAATGCATTGTACGCCGACACATCAAGAATGTTGTAAAAAAACAACCTTTGGCCACCGATTAGTTTTGCGTTTACAGGTGTAAGTGCCTATGAGTTGATCTAGAGTATCAACTGCCCCTTTTGTGGCATTGTAATGTAAAATCATGTCTGTCTTTCTGTCGTCTCGGTTACTGATTGCATTATCATGGTGCATTGTGCTCATCAGAATGACCTGTTTGTGTTTTTTGGGAACGTAAGAAACTACTGTTGTATCCTCAGTAAAATAAAACGTAGAACTATAAACGTCTCTCTAACTGAGGATACCTTGCGGCAGTTCTGGCTTATTTTTTTCTAACAGTACCCAGCATGGTCATTTTTCTTTTCAGCAACATCTGCCCTAGTTGGTGTGATGTGAAAAAATTGTCACATGTAACATTTCGTCCTTTGAGTCCATGAGTCAAATCCAAAACTACTCGCATACCTTGATTTCTTTCTCCAGGGTTTTTTCCTATGTATACCTGAGTGTTTACAGCGTATGAACTTTTGCTGTCGCAAAAACTGAACTATATAGACCAAAATGAGATTATAACTCCTTTATTTTTTTTAAAAAATAGCTGGAGATTAGTATAAAAGGCTATCGGTAATTTTTGACCGAACAGTACAAGTGTAAAAAAAGACGTGGAGCAAAAAGTAAACAAAAAATAAATAAATAAAAACTGCTATTAGCAAGAACCCCTCAAATGAGGAAAAGTCAATGAACCACAAGTTTCAGAACCGCATAATGAATATTTTAAAAAATATCAAATTTCAAATTCGGTCATTTTTGACCGAACAGAACAGCAGGGTTAACCCCTTAACCACTTCTGGACCACCCATTGGGCTTTTACGTCCGGAGAGTGGTTGTCTAGATCTGCAATCGGAGCAGATTATTATTACCTTCCCTGCCTTCCAGATCGCTGTGTACACAGTGCGGTCACATTATCCGCTGGGATCAGAGCCTGTTAGAGCTGCTGGGTCCTACAGGACCCAGATCAGCTCTAAAGTTATGGGCAGGAGGCTGTATTCCTCCTGCAACTAGGGCTAAATGTACCAGCCCCAGTTACAGGGGAAATCAGGCTCCCCCACAAAAAAAAAAGAAAAGTGATCAGATGTCCCCATGGGGACACAATGTAAAAAAAAAATTAATAGAAAAGTAAAAAAAAAATGTAAATAAAATAATTAAAAAAATAAATAAAATAATATGTCAATAACACGCCCTTATTACAGATTCTAGCCCCCCCCCCCCCCTGATGACACCATACAAAATAAAAATTCCCTTAATGGAGAGGAAAAACTATTTTATAAAGTTTTTTTTAGTAGCACTTTGTGCTATTAAGTGAAAAACAGGCACGTTTTCCCTCCTCTTTTGTTTATATTTTCCCAGATATAAAAAAAATGTAAACACATGCAAAAATAAATACAACATAAAAATAAAGCCCTATATCGCTGAAAAAAGATGCAGAAATTAGTTGAATAACCCAAATGATAAAAATGTTATAGCCCTCAAAATGGAACATACAAAAAACCCGAAAATGTGTCTGGTCCTGAACCAGAAATTGACCTGGTACGGAAGTGGTTAAAAAAAAAAAAAACTTTTCAAAACAAAAAAATTCCTGGAGCCACCATATTATGCCATAAGGCAACTTTTTTTTCCGGGACCAGATGTATTTTTTAGTTATACCATTTTGGAGAATGTCTTTTGCTTTGATCACTTTTTATCCAAATTTTTGTAAGTGGTGAAACAGCAAAAAAAACGAAGTTCACTGTATGGGAAAAATAAGTTTTTATACAGTAAGTTTGTAGATCGGGCATTTTCAGACACAAGGATATCTAATGTCTATGTGTTTCACTTTATTCAAAGGGGTTGTCCTGTTATGGACACTTATCCCCTATAAACAGGCCCCCCAGTGATCACGAGGACGTGGAAGTTCCATGTGAATGAGACACTAGTGTGCTTGCGTGACCATTGCTTCATTCACTTCTATGGGCTGCCGGGACTGTAATCTCCAGCAGCACCCGAAGCCCCATAGAAATTGAATGGAATTGCACTGGCACTCCATTCACAAGGAAGACTTAGGGGGACTTTAAGTCCCCCATCCTCCTGATCACTGGGGGACCCTGTGATCGGGCCACCAGTGATCGGACACTTATTCCATGTCCTGTGGATAGGGATAAATATCCATAATGGGAGAACTCCTTTAACCCCTTTGTGCCGGTGACATTTTTTGATTTTTGTTTTTGACTCCCACCTTCCAAACCCATAGCTTTTTTTTTCCGTTCACAGAGCCATATGAGGGCTTAATATTTGCGGGGGAAAATTGTTCTTTATAATGGTACCATTTATTATTCTGTACAATGTACTGGGAAGCTGGAAAAACATTCAGAATGGGGTGGATTTGAAGACGTCTTACAGGCTTCGTTTTTACGGCATTCACTCTGCATTCAAAATTACATGTCACCTGTATTCTATGTTTTGGTACAATTCAGGGGATACCAAATTTATATGGTTTTATATACATTTTAGCCCCTTAACAAAAATCCAAAACTTTTCAAAAAATAATTTTTTCTTAAAGTCGCCATATTCTGACTCCCATAACTTTTTTATATTTCTGTGTAAAGGTATGCATAGGGCGTCTTTTTTGTGGGGTCAGGTGTACTTTTTTGTTATACCATTTTGGGAAATGTCTATTACTTTTATCACTTTTTATTCAAATTTCTATAAGAGGCAAAATAGTGAAAAAACGATGGTTTCGGCACTTTTAATTTTTTTTTCCCCGCTACAGTGTTCATCATACGAGAAAAATATTCATATAGGTTTGTAGACTGGGTGTTTTTGGACACAGGGATACCTAATGTGTATGTGTTTCACAGTATTTAAGTACTTTTATATGTGTTCTAGGGAAAGGGGGGTGATTTGAATTTTTAATATTTTTTATTTTTTTATATATATTTTTTTTTTTACTTTTTTTTCATTTATTAGACCCCCTAGGGATCTTGAACCCCAGGGGGGTATGATCATTAATGCAATGCATTACAATGCTATTGCATTGCAATGTATTGCAAAATAACAGCACTTTTATTGCAGGCTGCTCTATGTTAATGGCAGACATACTTGTCTTATTTTTTACTGGTTGTTTTTTTGTGAAAAAATGTATTTATTTATGTCTTACACTGGTTCATAAATTTGTCACCATTGTCTAGGAGGGATGGTACCATTGTCCACAAAGGATTTTTGGTGCATTCTTTAAGCCAAGTGGCATGTGCTGGCCAAACATTTTGTGACATTTTAAAAAGTCGCAAATAACGAAATAAGGTTTAAACCTATGCATCATGTAAACCATGCTCACATTGTAGGGCATTTTGAAAAAATCTGCAATAGGCGCAACAAAAGCAGATAAAAGTTGCAACAAGCAATAAAACACGCCACAATTCATGCACAATAGGAATAATAAATCAGCCCCATTGTCTATAACAATATGACATCTTTGCTATATGACAATCTACATGTGTGGAATCTCATAAAAATAAATGTTGATATTCCATTTTGCATTAGAAATCTGATACAAACTTTTTTTTTTTTTTTTTTTTTTTTTAGGATTGATTGCCAGCGAAAGACCAGAGAAATCTGATCACCTGGAAGTCAACATGGTTCATCAAGATGACAGCTACACCATAGGTCATGAATATAAAGCAACAACAATTCAATCACCACATAAAGATTCCCCCAGAAATAAAAGAGTACAAGACTACAATATCAAAACAGAAGGAAACCAAAGTCCTACAGTTCCTAATCCAATGACAGATGGACATGTATCAGTGGAATTCTATTCATTTGGTACCAAATTTCCTAAAGCTGTACTGGAGGGAAAGGTTCACAGTAATGAAGATACTGATGGGTTTTCTGGCGATTCCACTGTAAGAAAATCAGAAGTTTCCAAAGCACTGTATTCTACAGAAGGAGCTCAGCTATCAGATGATTTTTTCTTCCCAACAGTAGAAACTCCAACATCAGCAAAAGAACATGATAAGAGAGAGAATGAAAGTGTAAGTCTATATACTAATTTTCAAGAAAGACAAGGCAGAGAGAAGACTTTTTCTGAAAAGTTGGCATTGTCTTTGAAACAGAGCAAGGACCAGTCTCAGGAAAAAGAATCATATACACCCCATAATTTTAATGTATCAGTGACAAAGGTTCCGAACATTATCTCTAGTGAACAGGATTCTGATGTGTTCAATACACTTCCACTTTCAAATGATGATAACCATCTTCAGAGTGAAACAGTGGAAACTATCCAAAGACTCCTTTATCCAACAATTCACTCAAGTAACCTGCAAGAGTTAGACAAAAGGAGTCAAGATGTAACACTGCCAACTCCTTTATCACCAAAAAGTACAGACTCTGCACCATCACTTATACCCAGTACTCTTACTGACAGTCAAGCTTCACACAATGAAGTAGAGGTCACAAATTCTAATGGAGCCATGCATATAACTGAGGAGGTAACTGAGGTGAACAAAGTTTGGACCACTTCTATGGAACATATATACTCAATTCTGGAAACTGACCACACTTCCATTGCCAATTCAGTCAATTTAAGACCACACACAGATAGGATTGCAGAATTTAGTCTGGGAACAGTGAGCCGAACATCAAAACCTCTTCTGAATTTTAACCCACGAGCAACACTAACATCATCTACCTTATCTAGACAGGAATATTCTCCAGAATTTCTAGGTTACTCAATAACTGAACCAACAAAGCTTACAAAGGAATCAATCAATCCACCTTCAAAAGACTTCTTGGACAATATGAATTATGGAGGAGTTGAAGAAAGTAAATCTAATAGTTCTCTTGTCTTGTCTACTGTTGAACCTGGGACTAATTTTCTTCATTCCCTGTTGGAGTCCACAGAAGGCAGTGACCTGGAAGAAACAGTATCTATGGAGAAGGAAAGTGAAGTGGGAAGTGGTGGAGAAGACAGTGATCAGTGGCTACTTGAAGATCACAGCGCACAAGGTACATTGTGTATTCTATGTAACTTTTAAGCTGCCTATATTCTGATATTTTCAGGAGCAGGACAAGATGTCTTGGTGCTCAAGGCAGGGGTTTTAGGATGTGCTCCCCTAACCTCAATACCTGAAGTTCATTAAAATACAGTTAGGTCCAGAAATATTTGGACACTGACACAATCTTCATGATTTGGGCTCTACATGCCATTACATTGGATTTGAAATGAAACAACTGAGATGCAATTGAAGTGTATACTTTCAGGTTTAATGCAATTGGTTAAACAAAAATATCTTGTGAAATGTGTAGAAATTACAACTATATTTCTACAAAACCTCCTTTTCAGGGGCTCAAAAGTAATTGGACAAATTAACATTACCATAAATAAAATGCTCATTTTTAATACTTTGTAGAGAATCATTTGCAGACAAAGTCTTAAACCCATGGACATCACCAAACGCTGGGTTTCCTCCTATGTGATGCTTTGCCAGGCCTTAACTGCAGCTGTCTTCAGTTGTTTGTAGGTCTTTCTACCTGACTTTTTGTCTTAAGCAAGTAAAAGGTATGTTCAATTGGGTTGAGATCTGATGATTGACTCAGCCATTGCAGAATATTCCACTTTTTTGCCTTAAAAAAACTCCTGGGTTGCTTTTGTAGTATGTTTTGGGCCATCGTCCATCTGTACTGTGAAGCACCGTCCAATCAACCTTGCTGCATTTGATTGAATCTGAGCAGAAAGTATATCCCTGTACACTTCAGAATTCATCCGGCTGCTTCTGTCACATCATCAATAAACACTAATAACCCAGTAGCATTGGAAGTCATACATGCCCAAGCCATCACACTGCCTCCGCCGTGTTTTACAGAGGATGTGGTGTGCTTTGGATCATGATCAGTTCCAAGCATTCTCCAAACTTTCTTCCTCTCATCATTCTTGTACAGGTTGATCTTAGTTTCATCTGTCCAAAGAATGCTGTTCCAGAACTGGGCTGGCTTCTTTAGAGGTTTTTGGCAAAGTCTAATCTGGCCTTTCTATTTTTGAGACTGATTAATGGTTTGCACCTTGTAGTGATCCCTCTGTATTTGCTCTCATGAAGTCTTCGCTTCATGGTAGACTTTGATACTGATACACCTACTTCCTGGAAAGCATTTTTCACTTGGGAGGATGTTGTGAAGGAGTTTTTCTTCACCATGGAAAGGATTCTGTGATCATCCACAACTGATGTCTTTCATGGACGTCCAGCCCTTTTTGAGTTCCCAAGCTCACCAGTGCACTCTTTTTTTTACCAGAATGTACCAAACTGTTGATTTGTCCACTTCTAATATTTCCACTACCTCTCTGATAGATTTCTTTTTTTTTTCAGCCTAACGATAGTTTGTTTCACTTCCACTGAGAGCTCCTTTGACCGCATGTTGTGGGTTCACAGCAACAGCTTCCAAATGCAAATGTCACACCTGGAATCAACTCCAGACCTTTTATCTGATTAATTGATTATGGGTTAATGAGGGAATAGCCCATAGAACCCATTAAACAGCTTTTGAGATAATTGTCCAATTACCTTTAGTCCCTTAAAAAAGAGGCAGCTACTTATTACAGAGCTGTAATTCCTAAACCTTTCCTCCAATTAGGATGTGAATACTCTCAAATTAAAGCTGAGGGTCTGCACTTTAAGCCCATATTGATTATATAACTGTATCTTTAATATGTTTAGGTAAGCAGCTAAAATGACAAAACTTATGTAACTGTCCAAAATATTTCTGGACCTAACTGCACCTGTCAGATGGACATTCACTCATTTAATTTCCCATGTTGGTGCCAACTTTCCTACCAATCCCAAGCATTCTTACTGTACTTAAAATACAAATTGCCCTTATGCCTTCACATGTATTCCCTAAACACATATGCAGCTCTCAATGCAGGGCCATCTGATCACCCTACCACATATCTGCTCCACCAGCTTCTGCCCCTACTACACCAGCTGTCATATATATACTGCTTAAATAGGGCACTGTCTCAATCAAGAAATCATTGTTTGGGTACAGTGAACACCTCTCATAGAGAAAGTCTACTTCTGCATAACAAGTACAATTTAATCTCTACTAGAAATCAGTACTTTTTATATCCTGTCACCTACAGTATTATCTACAGCCTGGACACAGTATTCACTTTATTTTACAAAATATAAAGGCAGAGAATTGACTTTAAATAAATTTTGCCCCACCCCAGAATGCTGCCTACTCCACCTACCTCTTATACTCATCCTGGTGCAATAAGGGTGGGTTCACACTTGCGCCGGCACTCCGTCCACTTCGAATCTGACTAAAATGTCGGAAAAAAGGATAGGGAATGGATTGGGAAAGGTTTCAGACGTATTGCTTAAAAACACATTCACTTCTATGGGTTTTTAAAGCAATGCACGGGTGTCCGATTGCACCCTCTGTGCCGTGAAGCCATTTTTTTTCATCGGAAACAAAGTCGGACATGCAGGACTTTGTGTCCGACAAAAAAAAAAACGGCTTCGTGGCACAGAGGGTGCAATCGGAAACCCCGAAAATTGCTTTAAAAACCCATAGAAGTGAATGGGTTTTTAAGCAATGTGTCTCAAACCTTTCCCAATCCATTCCCTATCCTTTTTTCCAACATTTTAGTCGGATTTGTGGAGGACTGAGTACCGGCGCAAGTTTGAACCCACCCTAACTAATATTTGTTGACTTGTTTCATTTTATTTATTTGCAAACTCTATCACCTGTGTACACTTGCACTCTATTTAGTTACCTAACAAAATGGAGGAAGTCAATAATGGAAAATAACAGTTTACGGGTGACATGTTGGGTGAAATCCACCCTTTGAGATAAATGAATCGTAATGGATACTTTATATCTTCTGAGTATCAATTCTGTTCTGGTAATATAACCACATGAACCAGAATAATAAACATATAGACATTTTCATAGCCATTCAGGGAGAGACTTTACATCCAAAGTTCTGTACTAGACAAGAAAGAAGGTTGTTTTCTAATATATATTGTTTTTCATATAATTGGCAGTGTAAAACAACCAAAGTGTTTTTGTAGTTTTTTTTTATTAAATGCATGTTCTTACGGGGATAAATCATAAAGTCCAATAAAAGGACTGAGGTTGGTTTAATTAAAAAACCCTCAACTGGAACCCATTTCCCTTCTCCCACAGTAAATAAGCTTTTGGAGTCTGCCAGTAGCTGCATAAGTCCAGGTGACAATGTTTCCATAGCAACCATGGCTATTCTCTTTGCTGTCTGCCAATCACGAAGAGAGAACCTCGCAGCTGCATTCTGTTAATGAGGCCCAGTGAGCCCATTCCAAAAGCATCGTAAATGTAATAAGGGTTGCATGCCTCCTGTAAATATTCCCAAAATATCTACTTCATTTTTATCCTCAAGTCTTGACATTTATGGCAGTCGCTTCCGTTGGTTCATTATTAGTAGAGAGATTTACTATATATGCTAAATCATATGATACATTTGGCAAAGTATACTACAGTGCAGCATACA
Source organism: Leptodactylus fallax (assembly GCA_947044405.1). Classification (NCBI taxonomy): domain Eukaryota; kingdom Metazoa; phylum Chordata; class Amphibia; order Anura; family Leptodactylidae; genus Leptodactylus; species Leptodactylus fallax. Next base: position 3,976,478 of record CAMRHE010000165.1, on the reverse strand, counting down.
TGTATTGGTTGATCCAAATGCCCACTCCTTCATATTTGCAAGTTGGGAATGATTTAGACAGACAGACATTTCACCCAAAAGTAGGAACCAACACCAAATGTTATAAACCATGTTTATGGGACTGTCAATTTGCCTGACCTCCTGTTAATAACAGTTAAAGATGCTTTACAGCAGCCTCATGGTCCATAGATTGAGAAGTCTGGAGATGTTTATTGAGGTATATGAGAGAGTTTTCTAGACATGCTCTGTGACCTGTTCAGAGATCATTGTGAAGTGGAAGAGAGTGGATAACCTATGACCAGGGGTAAAGCTATAGGGGGTGCAGAGGTAGCAATTACTACCGAGCCCTGAAGCCTCATAGGGCCCAGAGGCCTCTCTACATCATAAGAAGATACCAGTATCATACATAGCACATGGTACGTGGGGGCAGTAGGAGCTTCAAATTACACCTTTAGCTGTGACCATCATTTATTGTGAATGGTGATCCATATGTTTGCATGAGATACAAAGAAATGTCCTTCATAACAGGAAGTGTCAGCCTATTAGGCTTAGTGGCCACTGTGAAAACTGCAGGATTTTTTTTTTTATTTGGATTTTGACATGTGGAAAACATCAGTAAAAATTCTTAAATATGTTTAACATAAGAACTTCATTTTAATAAAGTTTGTTTTCTAATGATACATTCCTTCCTACCAAACATGATATTGTTTTATCATACACAAACTTTTCATATGAAAGCTGCTGTAGACATCAGCTGATCAATGTGAGTCTGGAAAGAAGCTACAGCCAGCCAGGCATTTCCCACTGCAGGGGAAAGGTAGTATTACATGGCAGTCATTCAGATGAATGGTCCTCTACTTGTGCTGAAAGACATGAACATACTGAATCTTCCAGAGTGAGAGGTACTGCTTTGCAACTGCTCTCTACCCTGGCTCCTGGAAGGGATCTTGAGCAGGAATCTTGATCTCAATGGCATTCATATGCCCTAATTCAAGTAATGTAAAAATACTGTAAAGAAAGCTTGTACTGTAAAGTTTCCGGTAGAAGGACACTATAGGTCAGATTTATCAATAGTGTCTAAGGCTAAGGCCCCAAGTAGCGAGCCGCAGTCACAAAAGTACTGCAGAAAAGACAGCGGCGGAAGCGTATCATGTTTTTTTCCGCAGCGCTTTTCACAGAGAGTCCACAGAGTTTTCCTCTGTGGACTTTCTGTCCCTATTATATCTATATGGAAGCCACTAGTTTTTCCGTAGGTATAATTGACATGCTCCAATTTATAAAAACTCAACAGGTAATGTAATACGTGGAGTATTCGCAATGTGGGGCCCCAGCCTAAAAGTTAGACAGTGCAAACTTAGACTAGACAGTGGAGCACATTTATTAATCCAAGTCCGAAACTTTTCTGTCTATATTTGCTCCAAAATTCATAGAGCACAGCATTTATGACATATTTATCAACAGTGTGCACCAGAAAAAAAATAAAAAATACGACAGGCTAGACACTTTTGAAAAACGTGTCCCAGAATGGGCAGGGGCTTAGAAGTGTCTCACTTTACGACACATTTATGAAAAAGAAAAGAACGAATATGGAGCAAATTTGCTGTGCAAAGTAGACCTACTTAAAAATTGTGTAAATTTGTGCACCAAAAATTCCCGTCGTGCGCCACATACAGTGGGGAAAAAAAGATGAGAGAGGCCTGTAATTGACATCATAGGTAGACCTCAACTATGAGAGACAAAATTAGAAAACATATCTAGAAAATCACATTGTCTGATTTTTTAAGAATTTATTTGCAAATTATGGTGGAAAATAAGTATTTGGCTCTCACAGACCTGTAACTTCTTTAAGAGGCTCCTCTGTCCTCCACTCATTACCTATAGTAATGGCACCTGTTTGAAATTGTTATCAGTATAAAAGACACCTGTCCACAACCTCAAACAGTCACACTCCAAACTCCACTATGGTGAAGACCAAAGAGCTGTGGACGGACACCAGAAACAAAATTGTAGACCTGCACCAGACTGGGAAGACTGAATCTGCAATAGGCAAGCAGCTTGATGTGAAGAAATCAACTGTGGGAGCAATAATTAGAAAATGGAAGACATACAAGACCACTGATAATCTCCTCGATCAGGGGCTCCACGAAAGATCTCACCCCGTGGGGTCAAAATGATCACAAGAACGGTGAGCAAAAATCCCAGAACCACATGGGGGGACCTAGTGAATGACCTGCAGAAAGTTGGGACTAACGTAACAAAGGCTACCGTCAGTAACACACTACGCCGCCAGGGACTCAGATCCTGCAGTGCCACACGTGTCCCCCTGCTTAAGCCAGTACATATCCGGGCCTGTCTGAAGTTTGCTAGAGAGCATTTGGATGTTCCAGAAGAGTATTGGGAGAATGTTATATAGTCAGATGAAACCAAAGTAGAACTGTTTGGTAGAAACACAACTCGTCGTGTTTGGAGGAGAGGGAATGCTGAGTTGCATCCAAAGAACACCATACCTACTGTGAAGCATTGGGGTGGCAACATCATGCTTTGGGGCTGTTTCTCTGCAAAGGGACCAGGACGACTGATCCATGTACATGAAAGAATGAATGGGGCCATGTATCGTGAGATTTTGAGTGCAAATCTCCTTCCATCAGCAAGGGCATTGAAGATGAAACGTGGCTGGGTCTTTCAGCATGACAATGATCCCAAGCACACCGCCAGGGCAACAAAGGAGTGGCTTCGTAAGAAGCATTTCAAGGTCCTGGAGTGGCCTAGCCAGTCTCCAAATCTCAACCCCATAGAAAACCTTTGGAAGGATTTGAAAGTCCATATTGCCCAGACAGCCCCAAAACATCACTGCTCTAGAAGAGATCTGCATATAGGAATAGGCCAACATACCAGCAACAGTGTGTGCCAACCTTGTGAAGACTTACAGAAAACGTTTGACCACTGTCATTGCCAACAAAGGATATATAACAAAGTATTGAGATGAACTTTTGTTATTGACCAAATACTTATTTTCCACCATAATTTGCAAATAAATTCTTTAAAATCAGACAATGTGATTTTCTAGATATGTTTTCTCATTTTGTCTCTTACAGTTGAGGTCAACCTATGATGACAATTACAGGCCTCTCTCATCTTTTTAAGTGGGAGAGCTTGCACAATTGGTGGCTGACTAAATACTTTTTTTCCCCACTGTATTTGTCAATAAGCGAGAGATGATTTGTGTCTGCTTATGTTATGCCAAGAATTGTAGGGTCTTTTTTGATGCGTGCACCAAATATTTGTTCCTTACATCCTGCAAGTTAAGATTTGTCTGCAGATTTTGTCTACATGTTTTGCGCCAAATATTTGTCTCATGGTGAGTAGGAATTTTGGACAATCCATATTTATGAAGGTCCGTATGACAGATTTATAAATATGTCTAAAACTACAAATGGGATTCGTAGTTTAAGACTACAAAGATACACAGTATTGATAAATGTGCCCCAGTGTCTAATGCCGTATTCTTAGATTGCCTGCTCTAACTACTTTACACCTCCTATTAGTTGACTTAGTGGATGCCAGAAGAATGTGCCAAAATTTTTGCACCAAGGATTTCAAATCAGGCCACATCCCTTTCAACAAAGCCATGCCCCTTTGTTGTATAAGACGTAAAGCATCAGACTGTTCTAAGCTCTAGACTATCATTCAGACAGTATTGATAAATCCTGTTCCCTTACTTCTCTATTGATACATCCAAATGAGTTTACATCTTTTCTTTATAATGTTCTCTCCATCTGTGTTTTCCTTTCCCTATATTACATTTGTCTCAATATTTTCTTATCTGACTCTCTCTCCACTTATTTGTCTCTTTCCTATTTTCAGCTCCCATTCACTTCCCTCATGTTCGCAGTCTCATTTATCACTGTCCTTGTCACAATTGCTCTGTATTTTCTTACTGTCCTTTCTTCTTGCTGCTGTCCACACATTTCACAACAAAAATGTTCTTGGTAACAAAGCAAAGAATGGCTGATAGCAGTAGCTCATTCAACATAGTATTTAACTGTTTTATTGCCAAAAATCTGCTGTGCAAAAAAAATAAATAAAACATTACACTAGCATATGTGAACATCACCATTAGCCACCATTCTACTCATTTGGGTGTACAAGGCATAAAAGGCTGACCAGATTCTTACATGCATGTTTTAACCTTAAAGGGGTTGTCCAAGCTAAAATTTTATTTTTTAATTAGGCTGGGGGAGGTGAAAAAAATATAAAAACACATACTCACCTGTTCCCGGTGCCTCCCAGCGCGGTCTGGTCCTGCAGCTCCATTGTTTTCTTCCGGCAGAAGTCCCCGCAAAAGAAGACAGCCAAGCAGCAGGACTGGACCACACTGGGAGGACACCGGAGCATCCATTGACAGGTCAGTATGTGTTTTTATATTTTTTTTTTTTACCTCCCCGTCTAATTAAAAAATAATATTTTATCCTGGACAACCTCTTTAACATAGAAATGTATGTCAATATCTCTAGCCAAATGTCAAAACAGATAAATATAAGAACAAAGTAAAAAATATTATATACATACATTTTTTAGGAATTTATAATTATCATACAGTGTAATAATACAGGGTGGTTCAAAGGTATGGAGACACCTGAATAAATAGAAAACAGTAGTTGGATAGTACCCTGTGTGTGGCAGGTTGCTATGGTTATGTATGTGTATGTATCTTATCAGATATATATGTCACATGCAGCCCTTCCCATTTAAAATGGTGGCTTTCAAAATGGCGACTGTATTGGACACTGCACCACACAGATTTGCCTCCTTCTCCTTACCAACATGCCACACACAGGATCAGGGGCAGATTAAGAGTACCATGCACCTTGTTCAGAAAGCTGCCCCCCCCCTCCCCAATTCATACCAAAGATCCCTGTCAGAGAATAATTTCATATAGTGTCCCTTCACTCAGTATAATGTCCCATAGTGGCCCCTCCACACAGTATGATGTCCCACAGTGGCCCCTCCACACAGTATAATGTGCCATAATGGCACATACTTTGGGTTGACCAAATGGGTTCTCATTATGAATTTTCCAAAAAAAGTAGGGTTCAGCTGTTTTGGGGGTTCACCACCCACTACTGTTCAGACCCCAGAATATAATAAGCAGAGACCCATTAGACAAATAGTGTTACTCACTTCCCCTGGGCTCCTGCCACAGGTCCCTTTACTGTTCAGGCCTCCTGAATGACATCAGGGACCACTAAGGTCTGTGATTGGTCCACAGCAGTCCCTGACATCATTGAAGAGGCTGGAAGAGGGCCGATGATGACATTTCCGGTTCAGACGTATTCTGTCCGAACAAAAGTTCTGGGTTAACCTCACCTTCAGAAGACTCCCATACTTTGCCACGGTAATCAACTGTATCAGCTGATGCTAATATAATTGATACTAAGGTTGGATTATAATGAGGCAAATGTGCAGTTACTTGCACCTGGGGCCCTGGCCAACCACACATTTCACCCTTATTGTAATCTGCCCCTGCACAGGATAATGTTCTCAACCACCATTTTTCATTTATTCTAGTGTCTCCATACCTTTGGACGACCATGTACAAGCTGTACCTCACCTCAATTATGTCTTTATGTTCAAGTGAATTTGTGTATCAACTCGATGACCACTTCTTATCCTTGTAGGTGAGCCTCAACCATGTTCTCACAGCCCTTGTCTGCACATGGGGACCTGTCAGTCTAATGGAAGCACCTATAGCTGTATCTGTCACAAGGGTTACACTGGAGAGAATTGTGAAATTGGTATGTACAGTGCTTGAACATATTTTAATAAAATATTTTGATTTGCACAGTTTACTTTAGTTTCACACTAGCGTTCGGGTCTCCATTGTTTGGGTCCGCACGGGGACCCGAAAGACGCAGACCCTATCTGCTTAAAAAGAGGTTATCCATAGAAACCCATGAACCCCATAGACTATAATGGGGTCCGCTGGGTTACCGTCTGGTTTCCCTCGGTTTTATACTGAAACCAGCAGAGAGAAAAGTCCTCCTTACAGGTCTTTTCTCTCCACCGATTTTAAGCAGTTCTGTGGCAGAGTCTCCAACAGAGACTCCAAACGCAGGTGTGAATCCAGCCTAAGTGATGAAAATCAGTAAATGCTAACATTAGAAACATGAGGCTTATGCATTTATGGTATACAATAAACCGTTGAGTAATCTTTGGACAATATAGTAAGACAATAATTTTATTAGTTAGGACAGTCTTTAGCTAGTACCCTCTAAATTGTAATATTTAGCTGATTTTATTTAATGGTATACACATTCTCAAAAAAAAACTGTATTAATATAATAAGATGTATTACAAATTGTTATTAAAACACTGAACAAACATATTTTATATTTATGGGTGACGTTATACATCATTCAGACTTTTATGCTTACTGAACAGCTAAACAGGGTAAAGGTCTTCCTTCTAAACACTTACAGCAAAAGGGGCTGCCACAAATTTGTGACCCATGCCAGTTAGAAGACATCTTTGAAGCTTTGATAAAAAAAAATGTCACTTCTAAAGGGGTTTTCCAGGCTTTTTGATATTGATGATCTTTAGCAGAAGTTATTATTATGAGATGGCTGGGGGTCTGACACCCAGCATCTCCACAGATCATCTGATCTAAGCTGGAAGCAGACAATTCCATCCACTGAATAGTGACTGTTCCTCTTTACTACAGTTCAATCGAATGGGAGCTGAGCTGCAGTAACCCCCTGCCATTACACATTGTATGGAGCCACCTGTTTTTGACTTCCCCTGTATAGTTCTAGTGGACATGACTCTTCAGACAACATCTGTAAAGCGCTACAGAATATAATGGCGCTATATAAGTAAGAGAAATAAATAAATAAAAATAAATAAATACAGTAAGTATTAGATGATCAGTGGGGGTGCTGGGTGTTGGACCCCCACAGACTTATATTAAGCTTCTATGCTAAGGATAGGTCATCAGTATCTTGACCCCAAAAAACTTTTAAACCACATGCACATACAGTTGTGCTAAAAAGTTTACAGATTTTTTTGTTCTTTTTGGCCTTTTTTCAGAGAATATGAATGATAACAAAAACGTTTTCTCCACTCATGGTTAGTGGTTGGCTGAAGACATTTATTGTCAAACTTCTGTGTTTTCTCTTTTTAAAGCATAATGATAACCAAAAACATCAAAATGACCCTATTCAAAAGTTCACATACCCTGGTGATTTTGGCCTGATAACATGCCCAGAAGTTGACACAAAGGGGTTTGAATGGCTACTAAAGGTAACATCCTCACCTGTGACCTGTTTGCTTGTAATCAGTGTGTGCATAAAAGCTGAGTGAGTTTCTGGGATCCAGACAGACTGTTGCATCTTTCCTCCAGCCACTGACTTCTCTGGATTGTGAGTCATGGGGAAAGCAAAAGAATTGTCCACGGATCTACGGGAAAAGGTAGTTGAACTGTATAAAACAGGAAAGGGATACAAAAAGATATCCAAGGAATTGATAATGCCAGTCAGCAGTGTTCAAACTGTGATTAACAAATGGCAACTCAGGGGCTCTGTAAAAACCAAACCACAGTCAGGTAGACCAACCAAAATTTCAGCCACAACTGCCCGGAAAATTGTTCGGAATGCAAAGAAAAACCCACACATAACATCAGCTGAAATACAGGACTCTTTGAAAACTATCGGTGTGGCTGTTTCAAGATGCAAAATAAGGAGGCACTTGAAGAAAAATGGGCTGCATGGTCGAGTTGCCAGAAGAAAGCCATTACTGCACAAATGCCACAAAGAATCTTGCCTTCAGTACGCCAAACAGCACAAAGACAAGCCTCAAAACTTCTGGAACAAGGTAATTTGGAGTGATGAGACAAAAATCGAACTTTTTGGCCACAACCATAAACGTTACATTTGGAGAGGTGTCAACAAGGCATATGATGAAAGGAACACCATCCGTACTGTAAAGCACGGAGGTGAATCACTGATGATGTGGGATGTGTGAGCTTCAAAGGCACAGGAAAATTGGTCAAAGTTGAAGGAAAGATGAATGCAGCATGTTATCAGCAAATACTGGAGGCAAATTTGCACTCATCAACCAGGAAGCTGCGCATGGGACGTACTTGCACTTTTCAACATGACAATGATCCAAAACACAAGGCCAAGTCGACATGTCATCGGCTACAGCAGAAGAAAGTGAAGGTTCTGGAGTGGCCATCTCAGTCTCCTGACCTCAATATCAGTGAGCCACTCTGGGGAGATCTCAAGCGCGCAGTACATGCAAGACAGCCCAGGAATTTACAGGAACTGGAGACTTTTTGCCAAGAAGAATGGGCAGTTTTACCATCTGAGAAAATAAAGAGCCTCATCCACAACTACCACAAAAGACTTCAAGCTGTCATTGATGTTAGAGGGGGCAATACACGGTATTAAGAACTGGGGTATGTGAACTTTTGAACAGGGTCATTTTGATGTTTTTGGTTGTCATTATGATTTAAAAAGAGAAAACACAGAAGTTTGACAATACAGTAAATGGCTTCAACCAACCACTAACCATGAGTGGAGAAAAAGTTTTTGTGTTATCATTCATATTCTCTGAAAAAAGGCCAAAAAAAACAAAAAATCTGCCAGGGTGTGTAAACTTTTTAGCACAACTGTAGCTTCATTATGGCCTCATACAAGCTTCAGGTTCTATGAGACTATAGCATACCTCTGTATATCTCTGTTTTCATAAGGAGGCATACAGAGGTCTTTTCTGTTTGATGGCTAGTCCCATTGATATTGCTTCTGAGGTAGTATATCCCTGTAATTTAATGCTGTACAAAGGTATCATACTGGCAGCACATGGTGTGTGTACAGAACATGTGTGAATGAAGACTAAAGGTTTCCATAAAAATCTCAGATGTACAATGTGCCATCCCCAGTCAAAAAGGTATTCTTTGCTTTCTTTCGCCAGTTGACAATGACAATGGGTATAAACGTGCGAAGAAATATGGAAGAACATAAAATAGCTCTAAGAGGCATAGCCATATCATATATTGTCCTATTATAAGGTTAAGCAACAGCTTTTGACAGTGTAGTGACTAAAGTCAGATTAGGCCTCATGAGGAGTAAACGTAAACAGTCCCTGCAAAGTGGATCGAATTCTAGTGAATCCCATCCACACATTGCGGAAAAATACTTGCAGTGGACACACTACGATTTTCAAAACTGTTGTGGTTGCCGGTGGTTTCCCTATAGGTATAATGGAAACAGAAAGTCCACAGAGGAAACCTCTGCAGACTTTCTGTGAAAAGTGCGGCGGTAAAAAACGCGGTGCGTTGCCACTGCGTTTTTTCCCGCTGCGCTGTTTTGCTACATGGCACCTTAGCCTAACAGTTCCTCCTTTAGCTGGCTCCCAGGAAATATAGAGCAATAGAAAAGTATGAATCCAAAGCGCTAGCAAAATGTAGGATAGATTCTACCTAGTCTAATAGGGCATACTAAACATTGTATGGACTGTTCCTAAATATGCAAGCATCCATGCCTTTTGAGAAGTATAACCATATTTCTATTGTGCTGATTTCGATAAATTCTGCAGACCTCTAAAGTCATTGTAGATATTACTGGCTCTAATTTTTTTTATAGGCAGTTATGTGCTATAACACAGGGATATACACCTAAACATCTTAATGTTAGTAATGATATATGCATATACTATATGTTCACAGATATTGATGAGTGTTTGTCCAACCCCTGTCAGAACGGAGGGACCTGCATTGATGAAATAAACTCCTTTCTTTGTCTGTGTCTGCCAAGCTATGGAGGAAGCACATGTGGAAAAGGTAAGGACAAGTGTGAACAAACAGTGGTGTTTGCTAGGTCTGTGCAGCTGTCATCTTTTGGCAAAATGGATAACATATTGAAGCAGCTCAGTATAGTACATGACATATGAGGTTACAATAATGATATGATATACTGAACAGTAGCTTGATAACGGAAGTTACATTATTGATAGCTATCTTCAGGCTAAGGCCCCACGTAATAGGCCGCAGCAAAAAAGTATTGCGGGAAAAAAACGTTTTTTCCCACAGTGCTTTTCATGGAAAGTCCACAGACGTTTCCTCTGTGTACTTTCTGCTTCCATTATACCCATAGGGAAACCACCAGTGTTTCCATAAGTATAATTGACATAATGCGATTTCTAAAAATGCAACAGTTTTGAAAATCGCAGCATTTCCGCTGTGGGGATTTTTCTGCGATGTGTAGATGGGATTCGCTAGAATCCCATCCACTTTGCAGGGACTGTAAAGTGCCACAATTTTTGCTGCGGCATTGCTGACACGGCCAAACCACTGTGTTTACACCACGTGGTGCTCCAGCCTTATACTGATCCTCTAACTAGCCGAATTAGGCTAGGGTTAATCGTTGATTATGTAGATCTGTTTTTCCTTAGTCCGAACAGCAGCACAATATGGGGCATTTCTGCCCCTGTGTGATGGAAGGACAGGCGGAATTTTTAATTTACATAGTTAATTAAGCGATACTCCCCTATAAGAGGCAAAAGAGACCTCCCCCCACTGTGTTAATTAGAATAAAGAAAAAACAACAATCCTCCTTAAGGGGGGTAAAGCTTATGTTGCTAAAGGAAAACAAATTATCTACATAACCAACGATTCCCTTACATCCAACAGCAGCACAATATGGGGACGTAGCAAGTAGATCACCTAGGGAGGGTTCTCTTGAACTACAGTACCGTATGAATGTCCAAAGGCAGTAGCCTCTGAACTACGGACATCTAACCGATAGTGTTTAACAAAGGTTAGTTGGAATGACCAAAAGCGGCTGCATAAAACTGCTCAAAAGGCAAGACTGACTCTCAGCCCAGGAGGCCGACACAGCCCTGGTTGAATGGATGAATTTGGGTGATGTTAACCTGAACAAAAAGAAATTGCTTCCTTAATCCCTCTTGATAAAGAGGGTTTGGAAGCCGTGAGACCTTTGTCTCTACCATATATATTAATTAAGAGGTTCTCCAATCTTCTCAATGGCCGTGTACGCAGAAGATAAATTTTTGGAGGCACCATACTATATCCATTGTATGGAGTTTCCCCCCTCCTTGGAAGATGGAGCTGGGAAAGAAAACTGATAAGGAGACCACCTGGTTGATATTAGCCCGAGAGGGCATCTTAGCATCTTAGGGTTAAACCCAGGAAGAAATCTGAGCTGGACCATAACGGAAAAAAAATATATGGCTCTTCAGAAAAAAAGCCTGCAACTCTCATATTGTTTTTGCTGAGGTGATAGATAGCAAAAAAGGTGGTTTTGAAAGCCAGAAACTTAAGATCCACCTCCTCCAATGGTTCAAATGGCGGGCTGCAGAGGCCAAAAAGAACTGTGTGTTCTGTACGCAACAAACTTGACTACATCCACGACCTCTCCATTTCTCATAAATTATCATTTCTCGGTATCACAGAAACATGGCTAACACCCTCAGACACCACCTCCCCTGCTGCCCTCTCCTATGGAGGTCTGCAATTCTCGCACACTCCCCGTCCTAACAATAAACCTGGTGGAGGCGTAGGCTTACTCCTGTCTGACAATTGCTCCTTTGCCCCAATCCAACCGCTACCTGCTCTCACCCTCCCCTCCTTTGAAGTGCACTCTGTTCGCATTTACTCACCCTCCAACCTCCAACTGGCCATCATATATCGACCGCCAGGACCTACTGCTGCCTTTATCGACCACTTCACCACCTGGCTAATGCACTTCCTATCCACAGACACCCCCACCATCATCATGGGGGATTTCAACATCCCCATGAACACAACCCACCCCCCGCTTCCAGTCTCTTGTCCCTCACTGCCTCATTTGGTCTCTCTCAATGGTCCTCCTCTGCCACCCACACAAAGGGACACACGCTGGACCTCATATTCACCCGACTCTGCTCTCTAGTCAACCTCTCTAACTCTCAGTCCACGCTGTCTGACCACAACCTGCTGACATTCTCGGCCCTCCCCTGTGTAATAGACCCTCCAACCCCTAAACCAACACGCCCCCGCAGAAACCTTAATCGCCTGGACATCTGCACGCTCTCAGACTCTCTCCTACCACTTGCTGACATAACCTCACTCCAGGATATAGATACCACCACTGACTTCTACAATGCCACCATTACCTCAGCCCTTGACTCTGTAGCCCCCTTCACTAACACCAGAGCCCGACCGATCAATAGGCAACTCTGGCACACTGACCTGACTAAAAAACTGAGACGTGCCTCACGGGTTGCAGAATGCCTCTGGAAGAAAAGCCACTCCCAGGAGGACTTCCTTAGGTACAAAGAGGCAGTACTCACATTCAAGAACGCACTCACCTCTGCAAAGCAGGTCTACTTCTCCACACTAATATCTGCCCTATCCCACAACCCCAAACAGCTATTCATTACCTTCAACTCCCTTCTCCATCCTCCTGTGCCCCCTCCGACATCACTTATCACAGCTGATGACTTTGCCTCTTATTTCAAAAGCAAAATCGACACCATCAGAGACAGTCTCACCCTACACCCCCGTCAACCACTCTAACCAACTGTCCTGTGCTCTTCATCTTTAACCTGCTTCTAAATTCCTCCTCACCTCCTGCGCGCTTGACCCCATCCAGTCACAGCTCATCCCCAAACTCTCTGAAGTCATTACTCCAGCCCTAACCCATCTCTTCAACCTATCCCTAACCAATGGATCCTTCCCTTCCGCCTTCAAACATGCTACTGTCACCCCTATACTTAAGAAACCCTCCCTCGACCCGTTCTCTCCAGCCAACTATCGCCCCATCTCACTGCTCCCATACGCCTCTAAAATGCTGGAGCAACACGCCCACTCCGAACTGTCCTCCTATCTCTCGTCCAATGTGCTCTTTGATAGACTACAGTCAGGTTTTGGACCCCATCACTCCACAGAAACTGCTCTAACCAAGGTCACTAACGACCAAACTGCGAAAGCCAAACATCACTATTCTGTCCTCCTCCTCCTCGACCTCTCCTCTGCCTTTGACACAGTCGACCATTCCCTCCTGTTAGAAACGCTTTCATCCCTTGGCATCTCTGACCTGGCCCTTTCCTGGATCTCCTTATACCTCACCAACTGCAATTCAGCGTCTCCCACTTGCACACCACCTCCCCGCCACGCCATTTTCTGTAGGTGTCCCCCAAGGCTCCGTCCTAGGACCCCTCCTGTTCTCCATCTACACCCTAGGCCTTAGCCAACTCATAGAATCCCATGGCTTCCATTACCATTGCTATGCTGACGACACTCAAATATATCTCTCTGGCCAGACATTACCTCCCTGTTGTCCAGAGTCCCAGAATGTGTAGCAGCCGTAGCTTCCTTTCTCTCCTCCCGCTTTTTCAAACTCAACATGGAGAAAACGGAGTTCATAATCTTCACCCCTCCACACATGACCCCGTTACCTGACCCATCTATCAAAATTAATGGAACCACTCTCACGCCAGTCCCACAGGCCCGCTGCCTTGGGATAACATTAACCTATCCTTCAAGCCGCACATTCAAACCCTCAACACCTCCTGCCGCCTCCTACTCAAGAACATCCATCGAATCTGCACCTTCCTCACCCCTGAAACTACAAAGATGCTAGTCCACGCCCTCATAATCTCCCGCTTAGACTACTGTAACACTCTTCTCCATGGCCTCCCAGCAAACACTCTCGCCCCCCTCCAGTCCACCTTAAACTGTTCTGCTCGCCTAATACACCTCTCCCCCCGTTCTTCATCAGCCGTTCCCCTCTGCCAATCCCTTCACTGGCTACCCATTGCCCAGCAAATAGAGTTCAAACTACTAACGCTGACATACAAAGCCATCCACAACCTGTCCCCTCCATATATCTCCGACCTAATCTCCCACTACCTGCCCACACGTAACCTCCGATCCTCCAAAGACCTCCTACTCCACTCTGCTCTTATCCGCTCTTCACACAATCGTCTCCAAGACTTCTCCCGTGCATCCCCGATACTCTGGAACTCATTACCAAGACACATAAGATTGACCCCCACAGTCACAAGCTTCAAGAAGGCCCTGAAGACTCACCTATTCAGGAAGGCCTACAACCCCCAATAACACTACTGTCACCACACCACCACCTGTACAGCCTCTACCCCCACCTTCTGTATCTATCCCTCTTCCCTCATACATTGTAAGCCCTTGCGGGCAGGGCCCTCTATCCCACTGTGCCAGTTGGTCAATGTTTGTATTATCTGTTTTGTATATCTGGTGTACTGTATGTAAATCCTCATATGTAAAGCACCATGGAATTAATGGTGCTATATAAATAAATAATAATAATAATAATAATAATAATAATAATAAACTGTGCATAGATCCCAGTGGAACGCTAGCTTCAACCACTGACCTAAGTCTCATAGCGCCCTTAAGAAATCTGTGAATTAAGGGGTTCTGAGACAAACTTTTGCTTAAGCAGGTGGATAGGGCTGAAGCCTGTACCTTATGTGTGGAAGGGGAAAGACCCTTATCCAAGCCGTCCTGAAGAAAATTTAGAATCACTCTTGTAGATGGATTCAAACTATTCACTTCCTGTCTGGAACACCACTCCTTGAAGACATTACCTATCCTTAGATAGCTTTTATTGGTGGACTCTGCTCTTGCGCAGGAAAGGGTCTTCAGGACGACTTCTGACAGTCCTCTAGATTTACATAGGAACTGAGCAACCTTCAGGCTGTCAGGTTGAATCTCCTAAGATCTTGGCACTTCTGAGTTCCTTGGAAAACCAGGTTCTGGATTGGGGGAAGCCTCCAATAGATCCCTCGACTCATGAGCATGAGTTGGGAACACAAAGCTCTTTTTGGTTATCACAGAGACTTGGTCCTGTCTGACTTTCATCAATACTCTTGGTATCATGGAAAGTGGAGGGCAGATGTACGCCAGCCTGAACCTCCAAGGGATGGACAGGGCATCCACTGCCAAGGGATAGTCCTCCTGATACAGTGAGCAGAACGTCTCTACCTTGGTGTTAAGTCTGGTCACCATAAGGTCTACTTCTGGAAGACCCCACTTCAGAGTGATCTAGTGGAACACTCTTGATTGAGAGACCATTCTCCTGATACGGTAAAACCCTGACTCAACTGATCCGCTACTATG
Organism: Leptodactylus fallax; assembly: GCA_947044405.1. NCBI lineage: Eukaryota > Metazoa > Chordata > Amphibia > Anura > Leptodactylidae > Leptodactylus > Leptodactylus fallax. The sequence goes on along the minus strand of CAMRHE010000165.1, from coordinate 3,961,321 downwards.
TTCAAGGAGCCCTTGATGTGAAATGCGGAGAGATGGGTCAGATTTTTCTCTGCCCAGGTGAAAATCAGACCTGCCTCCCTGAGGAGGGAGAATTATCTGGTGCCTTCCTGTTTATTACGGTCACCAAGTTGACAGACCGGATCTTGACAGCTCTTCCTCTGAGAAGAGGAGAAGAATGGAGGAGTGCCAGGTAAACTGCTCTGAGTTCCCTCCAGATGAATGATGTCATCCTTTCTAGCCTGCTCCAGACTCCTTGTATGGTCTTCTCGTACAGATGGACTCCTCATCCTGAAAAAGATGCATCGTTCAACAGGGTCCAACGAGGTTGAACCGTGGACATCCGACTTTCAGGTGTATCCACCAGTAGAGAGAAAGACGGGTTCTGGGAGAAAGTCTGATCCTCTTGTCAAGACTCAGAGGGCCATAATTTCAGACCCCCAGTACTTCCGACTGGAGGGGACGCATATGCCATAAAGTGCAAGGGACTGCATTGTCTGAGGCTGACATGAGGCCTAGGACTCTCATAGTTGTTCTGATGAACATCCGAAGTGTCTTGAGAAGATGCTGAAGTGCTTTGATTACCTTTTCTCTCCTTGTTGGAGGTAAAGAAATTTCTAAGCAGAGTCAGGCTGAACCTCAGGAACTTCTTCCGTGTGGAAGGAATCACCTCTGACTTCTCCCGGTTATTAGCCTAGATACTGGAGAAAGACACAGTTGTCTGCAGGTGCTGGAGCAGGATGGTTTCTGACTAGGCTTTTATAAGCCAGTCGTCCAAATATGGCACTATGAACAGACCTTGAAGTCTGAGTGCAGATGTTACTGGAGCCACCACCTAGGTAAAGGTGTGGGAAGCCGAGGAAATGCCAAAGGGCAGAGTCGCAAACTGGAAATGTCACCTGTGGCTGGCAATTGATACAGCAATTCTCAGAAACCTTCTGTGAGGAGGATAACTGGAACATCTAAGTATGCATCCTCTAGGTTGAAAGTGACAAGAACATCGCTTTGCAGAAAAGGATGTGACCAACTTCCCGGTCTCCCTTCAGAAACGCTCTTCTCTAAGAGGAGACTTAGATATATTAGGTCTATAATCATATATTGGTAGTAGGAAGTCTATAGAGTAGACCCCAAACCTTCTTCTGAGGGGGGAACTTTTTTCAAGGCCTCCTTGCCCAGGTATTCCAGAATGAAATTTTCCAGTATAACCTGCTTTAGTGCAGGAAGAAAGCGGGTTGCGATGAATCTGTTTTGTGGCGGGCGAAGAAAACCGTCCGCATAACTCCGCTGTATTACTTGTAAGACCAAAGGACTTGGATCTTATCCTGCCAGAAGGAGAGAAAAAAAAGGGAGAGGCATCCCCCAACAGGAATATTTGCCGCTACAGGAGGCAAGAAGCTGGCGACAACAGCCAGGCTTCTTTCTGTCCCCTTCCTTGGGGAACTTTACATTCAGCCCCTCTGGACTGATATCCTGCACGCCTCTGTTATTGGAGTGTAGATTGAGGTGGTTGCTGATAACTTCTGCCCCAGCCAGAACGTCCTGCTTTTCATCTAAAAGACTGCGGTAGGCACTTATCCTTTTTATCGCAAGACCTTCCATGATATCGTCCAGGCCTCTGCTAAAATGTTTACACAGCTCAAAGGGTAGGGAGCATAAGTTATACTTGGATGCATTGTCCACTCTCCAAGGCTTCAACCATAATGGCCTTCTAGCAGCTGTAGAGAGGGCCAGAGATTTGGCGGCCATCTTGGCTTGGTCTTCCGCTAGATAGACTGCTGCCAAGGAAACCGACCCATAAGGGATAATAGATCGTCTGGAGACTCCGGAGTCAGTGTCCCACTTCAGTTGGGCCAGATTGGAGCATAGCTTATTCGCTAGCTCATTGGAGGCGATGCCCACAGAAGCCTGAGCAGAGGCTGAGGAATAAGCCCTTATAAGGGTGCACTCCCTGCATCTATGTATAGAGACTTGGAGATTGGAACCAACTTGCGCAGCGTAGTGGAGCAATTTAGCTACCGCCATATCCACCTTAGGCAGGGAACCCAATGATCCTGCTGAGAGAAATAGGGTCCTAAACCTCCTGGATAAATAGATTGTACTTTTTGGGATGTCTCCACTCCCCTGTCAAAGCTTTATCCAGTGTCACGTCCACTTGGAAGGCCCTAGGCCCCCTATTGGTGGAACTAGAGGTTTCCCCAAGTTCAACATCACAGTCTCTGACCAGATGGACCACCCCCAGACACCCCACCAAAGAAAAAAGGGGTTTTGTTGGATTTTCCGAGTTTCTTCATCAGGCGAGTGCATCTCATTGAGTATGTGAAATTCCTCCTCTGATGGAACTGACTGAGAATGTCTTTCAGTGCGAGACTTCTTAGACATCTGAGAAATCGATTCCCGGATTTCTTTCACGTTCCTCATACCATCAAGCAGAGGGATGTCGCACTCTGTATAAGCGAAATGTTTCAGCTTAGAGGAGCTTTCCCTCCTGAAGTTGCCGCTGCCACCGGAAGCAAAGGAGGACATCAGTCAGAACAGTATCAGATCGGAAAAAATGCACACAGTAGCAAAAAAAAGGAAGCATACAGAGGCCTCCCCTATATAAGAGACAACCATTGTCTCAGGAGGAAAGTTTAAATAGGTAGGGAGAAAACCATACTTGCCCATAAAATTTATATACGCAAACTCTTTTAGAGACCCTTTACAATGGGGTCTTTAGTACCGCTACAGCGGTAAAGAGAATGGCCTAAAACTAGTCCGGTAGCGCAATACAGCAGTACAGAAAGAAGGCTGCAGAAGTGTAACTGAAAAAAATGGTCCCAGGAAAACAGGACGTGCAAAAAAGTTCCGGAGCTGAAGTGACAACCTCACTTCCCCCGGCTTTAACCTTTCTCTTTCTCCTTGCTTTAATTCCACTGCTATAGCAAGTGTGGTGTGTTTTTGTGGCAGTCTGGGATGGAACCATAACTGCATCAGAAGGAAGTGTAGGGAACTTGTGTCTGAGACGCTGTGATCTGTTGTAGCTGAGCGCAAACACCTTAAGCATAAGCTCTGCTGAAGAGCTCAGCCAGGCCAGGAGCTGTATAATGGTTATATATTAACCCTCCAACAACGCCTCCAAGGCTCAGAAGCAGACACACACAGCATACACAACCGCAAACATCTCACCTGAGATCAGACAAGGGCAGGCACACCCAGCCCAGAATGGCCACTGACAGAGAGTGCAGCAGGGAGAAACAAGGAAGCTTCAGGAGTAAAAGCTCCTAAGGAAAGAGATGAACAGCAGAAGAGGAGAAAGTTACTAAAATATAGTTAACCCTCTAAATCCTTTTTAGGAAAAAATGGGAGGACAAAGAGCCTCCCTCCTCCTGTCTCACCACACAGGACAGAAAAAAACACAGTGGGGGAGGTCTCCTTTGCTTCTTATAGGGGATAGGGGAGTATCACTTAATTATGTAAATTAAAATTTTTGCCTGTCCTACCAGCACACAGGGGCAGAAATACCCCATATTGTGCTGCTGTTGGACGTAAGGGAATAGAGAATTATTATTTTGAATGATGGTTCATAAATTGAGTTATTGTTATCCCTCCGCACACAAAAAAATGATGTTAATTTTAAAACAAAAGTGATACATACCTCTTATGATAATGTCTAAATTCTTCCTATTTTTCTAATTTACTAAGCAATATTGGTCATGGTCCATTATTTGCAGAAAAGTAAAAAAACACTGAAAGGCAAACTCTTCCCTGATAACCACCTAATACCTTGTAGACAACTCCTGTACTAAGTGTTTCTCTGCTTTGGGGCGCTGGCTGTTTAATAGACCTCTGTGATTTCGCTAATTGCATACAAATAGTCTTCTGCGAGATGATGGAAAATCTGTGTTCCTCTGCCATTTCCCTGCAGTATATCCAAAAGAGTGCACAAAGATAAAACAAACATCCCATGAGGTCATGTTCAAGCTAATAAAAATCATATGAATATACAAAACCTCTTCAATGAAAAAATCATTTATTATTGATGTATCAAAAGACAGTATTGTTGTTGTTTATTACCCATTCCAGGGGATCTAATTATAAAACTGGCATAGTACAAAATCTGTTGAAGATTAGATTACAATAACACTGGATTGTGTAGTAGCAAATAGATGCTATCTAAATGCATAGAGTAATATTGCAGGGCACTTCTCCGCTGTGCTGAATGAGACAATAAAGCCAGGAAATAATTAGTATGAGTTACAGGACTGCCATTTTAATAATTGTGAAAGACAATGATAATAAATATATTCATTTGTAATCCTATGGCATGTTAGATGTCTAATAACTTTAAGGTCCTACAAATCCAATTAGTTAGCAGGCTATTTCATTCCCAGTGGTGAAGCATAGATTAGGAAGGACAATAGTAGAACATTCAGCATAGCAGTCTATGTGGCTTCTAGCTACCAGAAGTATGGAAGGTTCGAGTCTCTGATGTAAAGTGATTTCTAATATATGTGATCTTGCTGTTGCTTTATCGGCCTAAATTAACACAGAGTAGGGTAAACAGGTCAATTGCCTGGAGCCCAGACAGTCCAAGGGCCTACAAAGTTTCTGTAAATTTATTCCTGCTTAATTCCACATCAGCAACATTTAATTAACGTGGAAACATTAGGTGATTAGTAAAATTGTGGAAGCTACTTTTATACTAATTAAGCCTCATCCTGGATTAATTATTTCCAGTCTAGAAATTGTACTTAACACTAATTGAAAATGAGGAAATGATATTAGTATTTGTCTAACAGTATTGTGTCTGGAGGATAAATGATCATTGCTGTACTACAGGGTGGATGACTGCATCTAACCCATTCACTCGCACTACAATGTTTACGGCCTTCATAAAAGAATACAGTTTGACAGCTGCACCATTCTCTGGTTGGTTAATTTAGTAAAAGATCTGGGAATTGGGCCATGTCGCCACTCCCCATATGTTCCACTAGCCAGTTTGCTACCCTCTCATACCACAATATTTCTTATCTAATCCGTTTCTCATTGAATGCTCTAGCTAATGTCTGCCCTCAGCCCTCTTACTGTTGATAAAAAGTGCATTCAGCAATTGGAAGACCTAAAGGATTACCATTCCACTGAAAAATGTTTCACCTCAGTGCTTTTGAACATTTTAACTAGAGATGGGCAAACTTCTCAGGATTCATTTCATTTTGGGGTTCAAGATTTGTTTCGGGTTGAATAAATTTGGTGCGAACCACACCTTACGGCTAAGCCGCACATGACGGTTCGCAGTTTTTCCCGCCAAAACTGATGGTTGTGGAAATCGCAGCATTTCCGCTTCGCATATTTTTCTGAAGTATGCACATGCAGTTCGCTAGCATCCCAACCACTTTGCAGTGACTGTAAAACGCTGCGGTTATGCCATGTGGGGTCCCGGCCTCACTCTCTAAGACAAACTTATCTGAAGTTATGTCAAAATGAAATTGACATTATTTTATTATTATTTTATACTCTGGGGTTTCTTTGGTATATTACGGTAGGTGAAGGCCCAGGTTAGGTGTAAAAAAAAAAAAAAATTCATATTCACCTTCTGTTAGCTCTTCTGGGCCTCCTTGTGCTCTCTCTCTCTGCCTCCTCGATGAAGTCATGTGCCCGGGGTCACCGCTGACGCCTGTGATTGGTGACGTGGGCATGCTGAATGTCAGTTGGAGACAGAACATGTTTCAGGAAGCATATGATACTATGGTGGGTTCTCCTAATTTATTTTATCTTTACCTACTTTAGTGTCCCTGTCATGGTATTTTCATATCTAAATAATCGGTTCATTCTTTACTTAAAAGATACATTGTGCACAAAAGACCATAATGTTAGGATATGTACATAATCTAAAGCTTTCACTGTTTATATTAACCCCTTCTGGACCGAGCCAGTTTTTGTTTTTGCATTTCCATTTTTCCCTCCCCACATTCCAAAAGCCTTAATTTTTCAGTTCAGAGTCACATGATGGCTTATTGTTTGTGAAATAAATTCTGCTTTGCAATGGCACCATTCAATATCCTGTGCAATGCACTGGGAAGCTGGAAAAAAATTCAGAATGAGATGGAATTGGAAAAAAAAAAAACACATTTGCGCCAATTTCTTATGGGTTTAAATTTTTACGGCATTCACTATGTGGTAGAAATGAGATATTACCTGTATTCTGTGGGTCAGTACGATTACGGTGATACCAAATTTATATAGTATTTGACACCTGTATTTATGTGTATGGAGTATGACGTCTTTTTATGCGGGACAAGATGACGTTTTTATTGATACCATTTTGGGAAGGTCTGATGGTTTGATTTCTTTTTATTTAATTTTTTATGGCCCATGGCAGCGTGTAATAGAACTAATGTAATGACAAGCCTTCAATACGTTCCCGGCTGTCATGGCAACCAATTGCTGACATTCCAGAGAGCGGCGATCGGTTAAAGATGGCGGCGCCCATGGGACCTGCGCACTTTAGATGCCATGGTCGTGTTTAACCACGGCATCTAAAGTATTAACAGCTGCGATCGGTGTCAGCACCGAATGCAACTGTTAGCGACGGGTGCTGTCTGTATTATACAGCCAGCATCTGCCGTGTATGGAGAGAGTTCATCTCCTGAGCCTTCTCCATACACCACTTCACGCCTAATCACGTACATGTACATGATTTTGTTTGAAGTGGTTAAATAGGTTTATTGAGATTTTATATTGATGACCTATACTTTTGATAGGACATTGATAGTGTATTGGCAGGGGTTTGACTCCCCTAGTCATCATTACTCAGGCAAGTGTTGCAGCCTCTTCCTTGTATTCAAGGTACATTGTATAGTAGTTGTGCCTAATATTTTAGCTAAATCCCATTCACTTGAATAGGACTGAACTGCAGAAGAACTATGTGACTGGTGATAGTGATGTCACAGCCACTAAAAAAAGGGACTAGCCCAAGCGCCACAGCCCCTTCAATCAGCTAATTCCAGGTACTGGCTCCTTTCTGATCTGATATTGATGATCTATCCTAAGGAGACTTCAACAAAACAAATATTTCAGAAAGTATCTGTAGGTTAAGGCCCCACATTGCAGAAAAACTGCTTTTTTGTAGCAGATTTTGCTGCAGTTTCTTGAGCCAAACCCAGGAGTAGCTACAAAAGAAATGAAAAAAGTTAAGGGAGCTCTTATACTTCTCCCTTCTGCTCAATCCACTCCTGACTTTTGCTAAAAAAAAAAAAAAAAAAAACACAGCAAAATCCGCAACAAAAAAGGCAGCTATAAGGGAGACACCTAGTGGCTAAGGCCCCAGGTAGCGGCCTGCAGCAAAAAAGCAGTTTCCTCTGTGGACTTTCTGCTTCCATTATACCTATAGGGAAACCACTACCGTTTCCATAGGTATAATTGACATGCTGCGATTTCTAAAACTGCAACAGTTTTGGAAATCACAGCGTGTCCACTGTGCATATTTTTCCTGCAGTGTGTGGATGGGATTCGCTAGAAACCATGTCGTTTACACCACGTGGGGACCCAGCCTTAGAGGAGTTTTTCAGGCAGAAAGCTAACACATTTTTAATTGAAGTGCATTACATTTTGATCCAGAGTATCATACTCTATAAAATTAAACTAAGTTGTCTGAAAAGTTAGTTACTATTTAAAGAGGACCTTTCACATCCTCATTGTGAAAGATCCTCAGTGCGCCAACACCGCTTTGGCCCACACCTGAGACTTCTTTCATAAAAAACCACACTCCCGCCAGTGAGTGCTGGGTCCACAAGATAAATACAAGACAAGCTTTCTAAATTTTGTATATTTATTAACCCCTAAATGGGTCGGTATTAACATCTAACACATGCAGTTCAGAACAGATATGCAGATATATGCAAGCATTAACAGTTACTAGTTACAATATACAGTACAATAAAATAAAAGGGAATAAAAGTGAAATAATTACTTTACCACACATATCCTGGATGTGGCTCTATAGTCCAACACTCACACATAGCATGTGGGGATAACCAATGGAGGCAGCAATATCAACACAGCATTCCAGCCTGCATGCTCATCACAGTCTATCCCAGTAGTCTCTCTGTAGTCTCATCTTAGTATTCTCCTTGTAGTCTCAGCCCAATCTCCTCCCACTGACCTCTTACCTCATCTTTTATACCCTTGATTACACCACCCAGAATGAGGTCACCGGCGACGGCAAGTCTGATTGATTAATGCAATCAAAGTCCAGATTCTTTGTAAGGCGATGGGACCAAGTGAAATGATACAATGTTATCAACCATGTCTGATCAACAGCCCAGGCTGAACAATGCATGTTTATTTGATCACCCAGGGCTATGTAGGAATTCAATGGAGCCATTCTGGGATGGATACAAAGCCCTATTGTTACAATGTTGCCACTAATGACAACATACACCTAGGATTATGGCTGCGCACATTATGAGTAAATAGAAGTAAGAGGGAGATACGACACTCAGAGATCAAAATACATCTTTGAGTTATAGCCATATTTAAGTGGAATCATCACACTCATGTATATGTAAAACATTACATACTGCTACATCAAAGTTGACTAATATGACTAAAATGTAGTTTGCACAAATAGTTCTCAGAATTGTTAAGAATATTGACAATGTTGTTTAATACTAGTCAAATAGGTAGCTAACACTTTAAAGAGGACCTTTTACGTCCTCATATATATGCTGTTTTACATACCGCTAGAAAGCCGACAGCGCGCTGAATTCAGCGCACTGCCGGCTTTCCCGGTATGTGCCCCCGGGGCTGGAGATATCGCCGGTCGTAGTTTCATGGTTCACCGTCAGAAGGGCATTCCTGACAGTCTAGCTGCGCTGTGAGGAACGCCCTCCCTGACAGTATTCCTCCATAAACTTGAATCGGGGGGGGGGGGGGGGGGCGTTCCTCACAGCTCAGCGTCATCGCTGGGTGGTAAGGAACGCCCCCTCTGACAGCACAGCACTATGGGATGAGTACAGAGAGAGGGGTCGTTCCTTACCACCCAGCAATGACGCTAAGCTGTGAGGAACGGCACCCCCCCCCCCCCCACAAGTCTATGGACGAGTATTGTCAGGGAGGGGGTTCCTCGCAGTGCAGCTAGACTGTCAGGAACGCCCTTCTGACGGTGAACCGTGAAACCAAGACCGCCGATATCTCCAGCCCTGGGGCACATTTGAATTCAGCGCGCTGTCGGCTTTCTAGCTGTATGTAAAACAGCATATACATGAGGACATGAAAGGTCCTCTTTAAAGTGTTAACTACCTATTTGACTAGTATTAAGCAACATTGTCAATATTCTTAACAATTCTTAGAACTATTTGTGCAAACTACATTTTAGTCATATTAGTCAACTTTGATGTATGACAAAGCTATTGTGTAAGGAATCACATGGAAAGTGAAAAATAAAAAGAAACACAACAAATAAGAAACAACATAAAGTTTTCTAAAGTGCTTTGTATTTAAAGCAACATTCATGCAACTTTATGTGTAATATATATAAATAAGTGGCTAAAAATAACATACAAAGGCAAGCAAATAAATAAATTTACTATGCTTCGATGACCTAATCTAGGTATAAAAGTATAGATTAGTTTGACACGTAAGTATATGCTTGTATGTAGAACTTTGAATTCTTCAGTTAATAGAACATAAACGTGCTAGCAGCAGGAAAGCTTTTGTGAATTCTGGATAAAGAAATGAAGGAAAATGAGTTTTAGCATTGTGATTTGTCTATATGTACTGAAGATAGTCTGTTCCACTTGATAATTCATGAGTGTGTCAGACTGAGATCAATAAAGCAGCAAGGGGGTAGTGGATGGGAATGTAAATGGGTTCACATGAGCTTATGTTAAGAGAACTAAACCAGTTGTATCTCTCTGTCTAGCTCTGTGCCAGTAGTACTGCCATTACTCACCCTGAGCAAACTTTTCAGAGATAGAAGTATATTGATCAATCAATATTTTATTCTATTTTTAATCTATTTATCTATCTGTCTGGTTTTTTTTTTAACTGATAGCATTCTTATAGGGAGATTTTTTTTGTGCTATATGATAACAACAATATCTGCACCTAGAGCAGACAAAGTTCATGACACAAGAATTCAAAGAACAACAAAGAGAGAATCCATGTCCATGCACTGCTCCTTCAGGCTCTGAACTAAGCATAACACTTGGCACTAGACATCTATTCTGGACCTACCGATAAATAGCAAGAGTATAGGTGTAGCTCAACAATTAGCAGGCACATGTGATTACTGATAATTGCCAGGCTGCATCTGTACTTGCTATTACTTTAAATTGAAAGTTCACGTGTGTCCTGGCAGCACATGGAGGATGCAACTGGGATGCACAATATCAGCGCACCCTCAAAGCTGTTTCAACTCGAATCTGATAACTCCATGTGCCACGGTAACTCACAGCAATGGTAAAAAGTTGAGTTAAAGCAATTATCAACTGTTTATCAAGACTTCACAAATTTAACTCCTTTAATCTCTCCTCATAACTGAGGTCCTCCATGCCCCTTTTCAATTTTGTTCCTCTCTGTTGAACCCTGCCAACTCTAGGCCACCCTTTCTATGAACTGGTGCCAAGAACTGAATTGCATATTCCAGATGGGGTTGCATCAATAATTTATAAAGTGGTAATATTACATCCCTGTTCTGCTGGCCGTTAGTAGCAGCTGATTGACATTACATGCTGTAATTTAATCTATGATCTATAGGAACACCCAGGTCCTTCTCTACCAGTAACTCTCCCTGCTTTACATCCCCTAGGACATATGTTACATGCAGATTATTTTTACCCAGATGCATAACTTTACATTTATCACCATTGAACCTTATTTGCCATGTGCCCAAACAATCTATATAATTAATAAATAATAGAGGACCCTGCACTGAACCCTGGATTACACCACTTATAATGGAGGCAGGGCCAGCCTTAAGAGGGGGGAAAAGTGGGCAATTGACCAGGGCCCCCACACACATAGGGGCCCCCTGCCAGTGACATACTTTCCCTACTATGAGTATATACCAGAAACAAAAGCTTACAAAAAATTTTTAATAATACTAAACATCTTTATTAATAAATACATAAAAATATAAATAGAGTAAATTTACAAGAGGGACCGGGAACAAATCCACACATAATGTACTTCACAATGGTAATATAGGGAAAATATTGCATTGCATAAATCAATTGCTAAAACCATTCAGAAAGAAATCCATTCCATATCAATATAGTAAACAGTTTACTAAAAAACTCAATGAAAAACAAATAAGTGTTTTTCATTGAGTTTTTGCTGCCTTTTTCTCTGCACTTTTTCTTCCCCTATTAAATATACAGTACAGACCAAAAGTTTGGACACACCTTCTCATTCCAAGAGTTTTCTGTATTTTCATGACTATAAAAATTGTAGATTCACACTGAAGGCATCAAAACTATGAATTAACACATGTGAAACTATATACTTAACAAAAAAAGTGTGAAACAACTGAAAATATGTATTATATTCTAGGTTCTTCAAAGTAGCCACCTTTTGCTTTGATTTCTGCTTTGCACACTCTTGGCATTCTCTTGATGAGCTTCAAGAGGTAGTCACCTGAAATGGTCCTCCAACAGTCTTGAAGGAGTTCCCAGAGATGCTTAGCACTTGTTGGCCCTTTTGCCTTTACTCTGCGGTCCAGCTCACCCCAAACCATCTCGATTGGGTTCAGGTCTGGTGACTGTGGAGGCCAGGTCATCTGGCGTAGCACCCCATCACTCTCCTTCTTAGTCAAATGGCCCTTACACAGTCTGGAGGTGTGTTTGGGGTCATTGTCCTGTTGAAAAATAAATGATGGTCCAACTAAACACTAACCGGATGGAATAGCATGCCGCTGCAAGATGCTGTGGAAACCATGCTGGTTCAGTATTCCTTCAATTTTGAATAAATCCCCAACAGTGTCACCAGCAAAGCACCCCCACACCATCATACCTCCTCCTCCATGCTTCACGGTGGGAACCAGGCATGTAGAGTCCATTCGTTCACCTTTTCTGCGTCGCACAAAGACACGGTGGTTGGAACCAAAGATCTCAAATTTGGACTCATCAGACCAAAGCACAGATTTCCACAGGTCTAATGTCCATTCCTTGTGTTCTTTAGCCCAAACAAGTCTCTTCTGCTTGTTGCCTGTCCTTAGCAGTGGTTTCCTAGCAGCTATTTTACCATGAAGGCCTGCTGCACACAATCTCCTCTTAACAGTTGTTGTAGAGATGTGTCTGCTGCTAGAACTCTGTGTGGCATTGACCTGGTCTCTAATCTGAGCTGCTGTTAACCTGCGATTTCTGAGGCTGGTGACTCGGATGAACTTATCCTCCGCAGCAGAGGTGACTCTTGGTCTTCCTTTCCTGGGGCGCTCCTCATGTGAGCCAGTTTCTTTGTAGCGCTTGATGGTTTTGGCCACTGCACTTGGGGACACTTTCAAAGTTTTCCCAATTTTTCAGACTGACTGACCTTCATTTCTTAAAGTAATGATGGCCACTCGTTTTTCTTTACTTAGCTGCTTTTTTTTCTTGCTATAATACAAATTCTAACACTCCATTCAGTAGGACTATCAGCTGTGTATCCACCTGACTTCTGAACAACACAACTGATGGCCCCAACCCCATTTATAAGGCACGAAATCCCACTTATTAAACCTGACAGGGCACACCTGTGAAGTGAAAACCATTTCAGGTGACTACATCTTGAAGCTCATCAAGAGAATGCCAAGAGTGTGCAAAGCAGTAATCAAAGCAAAAGGTGGCTACTTTGAAGAATCTAGAATATAAGACATATTTTCAATTGTTTCACACTTTTTTGTTAAGTATATAATTCCACATGTGTTAATTCATAGTTTTGATGCCTTCGGTGTGAATCTACAATTTTTATAGTCATGAAAATACAGAAAACTCTTGGAATGAGAAGGTGTGTCCAAACTTTTGGTCTGTACTGTATGTAGAAATGCTCGCAATTCTGCAGCTATAATTAACATGTACAGTGCTGGCCAAAAGTATTGGCACCCCTGCAAATCTGTCAGATAATACTCAATTTCTTCCAGAAAATGATTGCAATCACAAATGCTTTGGTAATAATATCTTCATTTAATTTGTCTTCAATGGAAAACCACAAAAAGAATTGTCAAAAAGCCAAATTGGATATAATTCCACACCAAACATAAAAAAGGGGGTGGACAAAAGTATTAGCACCCTTTGAAAAATCATGTGATGCTTCTCTAATTTGTGTAATTAACAGCACCTGTTACTTACCTGTGGCACATAACAGGTGGTGGCAATAACTAAATCACACTTGCAGCCAGTTGAAATGGATTAACAGTGGAACAGCCTTCCTCTGTGTGAGCCGAAACGTGCGTTGGGTTTTGTCAGCAGGCAGCGGCATTTGTGTCATGGGTATGTTTGGATCTTATACCATTTAACTCACTTGCAAAATACATGTATCGTGTGATACATTGGGCATTTATATAGGGGTTTTATATATGCACTTGCTTTGTATTAACCATTAGTACCCTCTGTATTTATATACTGCTATATACTTTATGCATGGGTGTATGTTATCTCCCTGATATTTATTTATACTACTTAGCCTCTGCCTCTTTCATGGGTTTTGTCAGTAGGCAGCGGCATTTGTGTCATGGGTATGTTTCGATCTTATACCATGTAATTTACTTTGCAATAAATACATGTATAGTGTGATACATTGGGCATCTATATAGGGGTTTTATATATGCACTTGCTCTTTACTAACCATTAGTACCCCTTGCATTTATATACTGCTATATACTTTATGCATGGCTGTATGTTATCTCACTTATATATATTTATACTATTCAGCCTCTGCCTCTTTCGTGTTACATATGCTGACATAGGTATTTGTACTGTTGTTTCTGTTTTGTATTTTTTTATTATTTTGAGTGCTTTCTTACTTTTCTTTCTTGGATTATTGCTAAATGTAGGGCCTCAGTCTAAAGGGTTTTTTCTGACAATAAAAAATGTATACCCTAAAAAGGTGATAAGTGTCCGCCTGCTGTGTCCCTAGAACAGGTGTCTTGTGTTTTCCCATTTGAATAGTTTGATGGTGAGCTACCTGCATTTCTGTGCAAAGTGTATGGAACTGATGGAGGTAGCAGAGTTTAGTGTTCATAGACTTTGTGGTCATAGACTTGAATGGAACGGCAATGTGCATGAACGCTAATTCATTCAGACAGAAGAACATGGGAACTTGTGTTTGTGATTGATGGCAATCTCAGTCATAGATCAGACACTGATCAGACACATCACCACTTCTGTGGATAGATAGCTATGGTCAGTGGTGGATCTACCACTATAACAGCTGTAGTGGCTGATACGGGGCCTGCAACCTTAGGAGGCTTGGTAGGCCGCCTGCTACTTTTTTTTTTTTTTTTTTTTTTTAATAGGCTCTTGTTTGCTTCCTGCCCACAGCCGCCTCCACTTCTGCTTCAGCCCTTTAGGAGGCCCCTGTAACCTCACATCATGTTGCTTACGCTGAACAGCTTGAGGACGTCATTGACACTTCTCAGCGCAGCACACAGGCCTTCCTGGAGGTGGAAGGGAGAAGTGGAGGCCATGGCAGGAGCAGGGATCGGTAAGTAGGGCCAATGCACTTATTTGTTGGGCAAACCTTAAGAGATTCATCTCGTGAGATTCGCCTAGCAGCTCCATTTGGACTAAACACGTCTGAAACTAAACTGCTATTATTATACTCTGGGGTCTCTTCAGACCGCAGAGTATAATGAGCGGAGGCCCAGAGGTGATCCAACATAAAAAAACAGTGTTACTCACCCCTCCTGGGCTCCAGCGTGGGCCTCTTCAATGACATCAAAGACAGTGGAGGCCTGTAATTGGGCCTCAGTGGTCATGTGGGTCACACTGGCGTCACAACATATAATGATGCCTTTGGGATGTCATTGGAAGAGGTCTGAAGACTTGCCTCAGAGCCCAGGAAAGGTGAGTAACACTGTTAGTTATGTTAAATCACTTGTAGACCAGCCTCAATAGCTATATTCCTATGTCAGGGCTGGGAACATTACAAAAAGCAATGCCGTTGATCAGAGTGACAGAAGACAACAAAAAACAATGAAAAGTCCTTAGAAAAATGTATTTCAAATGACTTTTAATTGTTTTTTGCTGTCTTCTGTGATAAGATATCATGCTGCAGTAGTTTAATCGCAGAAGTTCAGGTTATCTCCTCTACATCTGTATGTCACTTATGTAGGTTTGGAGAAAAACAAGTTTGAAGTCTTCTGGAAATTAGGCAGTTGGTGCACTGGGGGTGGGCCATCAGCCCTGGAAGCATGGCTCTTGCTGCTCAAGTAGGACTGTGCAATTAATCGAAAAACACACAGTGCACACGACAGTGATGTTTTTGACGGATCTAATGTCCATTAAAAAGCGTCAATTTTGTATCCATTTTGCATCCATTCTATTCCGCTTTTAATGGCTGAGTGTCATTAGTTTTGCCTAAGTTTTTAACTGTCAGTGAAAATAACGGATGAATATCATTGGACTTTCTTTTTTGACCCAACCCACTAATCCGTTGGGTGACAATCCGTTTTACATCAGTTAAAAATGGATCCATTGATTTCTATTGGATCCGTGAAAACGGACAAAGATTTTTCAGGTCATTTTGATGGCCGTTAAAAATGGACCATCAAAAAAACAGACATGTGCATAGACACATTGGATTCATGCGTTCTCAAAATCGACGTGTGACGGACGTTGCAAAAACATCCGTCACATGTACGTTTTCATTGTTTGTGTGCAAAAGACCTAAGGGTCATATATTCTTTTGAATAGTGGTGTAGCTGATGGTCACTTATGTAGCATTTGTGCGATAGAGAAAGGATGTGATTCGAAATGTTTATGCAGATTTCTACATTTTGCATACAAAATGGTTTCTAAATAAAAGATAACTTCCTACATATGCATATGTAAATATATACATATATGTATAAAGAGAGAGATGCAGATGTAGAATGAGACTGTTTCCTAGCATTGTAGTAGTGTACGGTCAGCAGTTATGTCAAGGGTTGTGTTGACTCAGCTCCCTACAGTAAAACTTTACCTGTGTCAGCAGCCAAGCCAGATGTCTGTGTCCTCCTCTCTCCTTATGACATAACCGACATGATCTCCATTTAGTGGAGGACAGCTGTGTACAATAGACAAAAAGAAGCTGAGAGACATATAAGTATTAATATGGATGAATTCAATGTGCAAACCTAGTATATCTGAGCTGCAAGGAAATGAGCCCATAAAATCTTCTACTTGTCAAGGGAATGTGCAAGAGTTAAAAGCCTTACAAACAAGCTTAGACTGGGATCTTACCATGTGTATCTAGGTAGTTGTTTAGACAGATAGATTAAATAGAAATATAGATTAATGTGATATAGCTCAAAAGATGTGATAGAGATAGATAGAGAGATGGATAGATAGATCTTATACATATAAAAATGAATTTCTGTTGTCTGTTCTTTATGCATGGCCAAACAACTGCACCAATCTGCACCACATTTTGCATATAGATAAATCAGGCACTTGGTTTTAGACTTGATTTTGACTCTCTAGGTCCTACCGTTCTCGGCATTTTCACAAAAAAATTATGGCACCACTGACTTCCCAATCAAGGACCTTCCTCCATATAATATCACGTGACCGTATTAGTCAATACAAGCTTGCAGGTCTTTCATTCTTAATAGCCTCACTGACATATACCATTTTTAGAGGATTGCAACACAGCAGCATCTAAATACTATTACTCCATAAGCAGGGGCATAGCTTTAAGGGGTGCAGAGGTAGGGGTCGCTACCAGGCCCTGGACCCTGAGAAGCCCCAAATATCCCTCTTCCCCAAATTATATAAGGTAGTCAGGTGCCCCATTAAAGATGCATTAAATAAATGCATTGGGAACTGGAGCTTCAAATTACATCTCTGTTCATAAGGACATTTGCTTAGACACCACCCCTTTGTCCATGTCCTTTCCTGTGACTGCCAATATTAGGCACCACCCCCTGTGCCCAGGTTCAACTAGGCTGGTTGGGGTTAGGGTTGCATTTAGAAGTAGTTTAGTTTAGGCATAAAAAACAAAAAACTGGCAGCACTCCAATTAGTGAAAAAAATCAGTGTGGATTTATTCCAGCCACGACGTTTTGGTTCAATAAATGTAGGAACTTTCTGGCTTGAGAGAGGTCCTAAACTTATTGGATGGAACCATCTTGGTTGGAATAAATCCACACTAATTTTTTCACTAATTGGAGTGCTGCCTGTTTTTTTTTTTTTCACCTACGAGGGGTCTTTACGATTGCACCCACTCTTTGAAGAGATAGTCACACAGTGTAGCTCACACAAAGAACATTTAGTTTACGCATAGTTAGTTCTTCTCATTTGGACCATGCTCCAGCAACACTGAAATGGAGGCAGTGTTAGCTATGATGGGTCCGCCAAACCACACAGCTAATACACTTGGAGCCCAGGCAGCGCAGCCCACTGGATTCATGTGAACTGAGCAGGGCCAAGAGGAAGGTCATAATGAAGTATAGCATTAATTCACTGTTCTTTGTTATCCATTATCACAGTATTGCATACCTCCCAACTATCCCGGATTCAGCGGGACAGTCCCGCATTCCAGGTCTTTTCCAGCTGTCCCGGTTGGCATGAGATATGTCCCAGCTTCAACTCATCTGCATCTGGAGGATGCAGATGAGTTGAATACAGTTGTGAAGCAGGAGCCATCTGCGGACAGCTCCTGCTTCACCACTCTGCTCTCTGTGTTCTCCAGCGCTGGGAGCTGTAGGCGTGATGTGATGACGTCATTCATATCGCGCCTGCAGTTCCCTGAAGCCTCTGGGAGCAAGACCACAGACTGAGCAGCAGGGGAGCTAGGAGAGGTGAGTATCATTTTTTTTTTTTTTTGTTTGATTGTTAACAGGAGGACGACCTTAAACTGTAGGGCCAGATGAGGGGGACATTCAACTGTGGTGGGGACAGATGGAGGGGGGCAATAAACTGTGGGGACACCAGGAGGATGACATCATAATATGGGGGAGTATAATGTTAGGGTGACTGTAGGAGCATTATACTGTGTGGGGCACATAAAAAAATAGATGGGAATTGGCGAAGTCAAAGTAGAAGTGGGTGTGGCTAAATATCCCACAGTGCGCACTGTGCACCACACATTCTGTCCCTCTTTCTGTTCTTTGAAAGTTCGGAGGTATGGGATTGTATACTCTTAACTTTAGTGACCATTATCAGAAGATCCCCACAAAGACGGCCTGTATCACAACAGTATCGGACTTTGGCACAATTTCCAGGATATGTCGGTTTTTATTTTTACCTTCTTATCTGCTACTAGCAGGTTGTGCACTTTACTACATAATCCTACATGTCTACACCAGCCAATAAGATTAGTACTTTCATTTTCAAAAGGACCTTGGACTGATGACAGCTGAATTGGTTACTATGGTTCCCAGCCACTTTAGATAAATCATCCCCCATTGAATCTTATGCTTTTTGGGTACATATTTAAGTTTCCATTCATAACTCTTGAAAAGAGGCTACAGCTGGTGATTTCCTTGACTTCGGCGGGATCCTTAGGACCCACACATTATACCCAGGTAGAAATAAATAGAGATGGAGGGATAAATAGAGATATATGTTAGAGAGAGTCAGGGATGTAAATAGGAATAGATTTATACTATAAGAGTGGAAATTAGAGAAATGAACAGCGACATGTATATTAGCATGATAGCTAAATAAATATATAGATAGGTAGTCAGATAGATAGATAGATAGATACATAGACAGATAGATACAAAACAATACTTCATCTAAAAAAGTTACCTTTCATTTTGACTCTTGCAGCCAATGATTTTCAGCCTATATTGTTGTTGATTTTGATGTGGTTTACTCTTCCTTTTTTTTTTGTTAGATACAGAGGGCTGTGATCACAATTGGCATAAGTTCCAGGGTTCCTGCTATCGTTATTTCCCCCAAAGACGGCCATGGGAAGAGGCTGAAAGAGACTGTCGAAGAAGATCAGGGCATCTGACAAGCATCCATTCTCAAGAGGAACAGACCTTTATCAATAGTAAGTATATTAACATGCATACACTAGAGAGGCAACATTATAGATACAGGTAACATTAATATACATGATCAGTTCTCATCACAAGAACAATACAGTTTACTCAAAGGCTTTGCCAGCCTCTCTCCTCCATACCACACAGGCATGCTTTTATTTGCTAAAAATGACTATGTTGACTGTTCAATACTGTAGTCTTTTGTTAAATATGTTGGTTAACTAATTGATTAATTGGTTGGCATTGTGTTTCTATAAAGGTTTTGGTCGTGAGAATACCTGGATTGGTCTCAATGACCGGACAGTAGAACAGGATTTCCAGTGGACAGATAATACTGCGCTGGTGAGTAAACTGCACTAACTACAGTATATGGCTAGCAGATACAACATTAAAATCTTGCATGACATTACACTGTTTAGAAAAGGTTACAATTTATACATTTAGTTATTCAATAGCGCAATTCATTTTTCAACGCTGATCTAAAGCCAAACATTATGAATTGATGACATATAAATGGTTTTGCAGCTTGGATATCTAGGGCCTTATGAAAAAGTGTCTTCTATCCAGTGGTATACCTGTAGGGTTTGCAGTGGTCACAGTTGCCATCAGACCTCTAAGCCAGTGGCTTCTATAGGCCCTCCTAACACTGATTTGCCTTATCAAAGACAGAACTGTGAAGTTTGCATAATTACAGCTGTTTGTTGTTGTCAGACTCCCCATGCACTCATGTCTATGGTTGGTGCTGGAAAGAAACAGAAATATACACACAGGACAAATCTGGAGCCTGGAGATTTGAGTCACTCCTGTACCCCAGGAGTGCAGCTTTAACCTTCCCACTGTCCTAGATCACCTTCCCAAAACAAACATGAATACTAGAATTAACTAATGTTCCATGTTCTAAACTATTGTTAAACCTTTCACTCAGAGGCGTAGCTAGGGGTTGAGCACAGTGGGATGAACATTTTCAAGTTGGCCCCCAACTTAGGTATACCAATATTATCACTATACAGTGACCGTAGTGCAGTATCATTTTTTGACTTACCAGTGACGTCTCTGACTAATTGTTCACATTTCCATTCCATGTTTCTTCCATCTAAACCACCATAACCATTTCTTCCAGTCTCTGTAAAGTTTGCAGCACAGACATCTTTCGCTCCTTACTTTTCCAGGAACCTAACCCACATTGTCCTCACCTGCACACCCATCCTGCTGCTACCCCAATTATAAAATATATAATATAACCCCCCATAATGAATAATACCCCCAAGTGCATCTTTAAATTAACTTCCCTGTGTACCCCCATAAATAGTGCCCCTTATTATTAATGCCCCAGGTGTTTCCTAATTAAAAGGTAAAAAAAATATTAGTGGGGTTCCAATACCCGGGACCCCCAGGATCAGCTGTTTGAATGGACCGTGGTATCTGTGTAAGTGCAGTGACCCCTTCTCTGTTTACATAGTGTCATTCTTTTCATAGCGGCCATGTAATGTAACTACAGCCTCTGCCTATACACATCTATGTGACAAGACAG
This sequence comes from Leptodactylus fallax, assembly GCA_947044405.1. NCBI lineage: Eukaryota > Metazoa > Chordata > Amphibia > Anura > Leptodactylidae > Leptodactylus > Leptodactylus fallax. The sequence goes on along the minus strand of CAMRHE010000165.1, from coordinate 3,940,646 downwards.
AAATTACACGACACGGGCACTATAAACAGACAGAGTGTGATATAAACAGACGCCATGGCCCCTTCATACAGCTGATCAGAGGGGGGAGGTCAACTGATCTCTTATTGATGATCTATTCTGAGGATTAGAGATGAGCAAATCGAAGCTGACGAAATGGAATTCGATCCGAATTTCAGGAAATATTTGATTCGCATTTTGTTCAAAATGGCTGCTGTACATGTTAGGACATGGGGCAAGGAACTCTGGGAACGCAGGATCGCCCACAATGCAATGTGTGCAGCCAAGCAGCAGCCAGCCAGCCCTGTAACTGACAGCTAACACCCTCCTCCGATCGGGGAGGTTAAACACCTTGGATGCAGCCATCAAACATGACCGCGGCATCCAAGTGGTTCCACCATTTTTCCGCCCACCCCGCCTCTCTGCAGCCAATAAATAGCTGGTTTTTTAACACGATTCACCACGATTTAATTTACGTCAAATAGAATCATATCGGAAAATTTGTCGAAGTTGCCGAATCAAATTTTTTAATACTTCGCTCATGTCTACTGAGGATAGATCATCAATAAAAATGAGGTGGGAAACTCCTTGAGGCCAGGACCGCACATGGCGTAAATGCTGTGGTGTGGCCATGGTGTAAATGCCGTGGAAAAAATGCAGCCTTTTACAGTTCCTGCAAAATGGATGGGATACTGGCCCTTATATAATAGCCATTATATAAATGCCCTTAGCATAAGGGCTAAGGGCATTTATATAAGGGCTCTTATATAAGCGCTAAAGGCTATTTATATAAGGGCTATTATATAAGGGCTAAGGGCATTTATATAAGGGCTATTATATAAGCGCTAAAGGCTATTTATATAAGGCTATTATCGTCATAATGCCCCCTAATGAATCCTCCCTTATAATTCTCCCTCCTAATTCCCCCTTTATACTTTTAAAACACCAACAACTGCGCTAAAAAAAAAAAAAAGTTATACTCATCTACTTAAGATCCTTTGGTGAATGGAGCCGCCGCCTTGTCTTCTCTTCTCCTCTGCTCTGTGCGCAGGGTTCACGCATAGGACGTCTGCATCTCAGCATAGGTGTGATGCTATGATGTCATCGTGCTGCCTGTGCCGGGTGTCTTGTAAACCGCAGGCCTGAAGTGGCTTGCGGTTTACAAGACAGTTGCAGGATGGGTTTAATTAGATCGGTGTCTGCAGACATCGATCTACACTGTGTTCCAAATTATTATGCAAAAAGTGTTTAGGAGTGATAAGGTAAGAATTTTTTTGTTTGTCAGTTAAACTCATTGAAGGTGATGTGTGTCAGGGCTCTTTATATCACTGAAAGCAATTGCAGACACCTGTGCTAATTAGTTTGGCAGGTGTGTCCAATTAAAGGCAAGACTACTTAAGAAGGCTGTCCCACATTATTAAGCAGCCTACATTTTCAGCCAAAATGGGAAAGAAAAAGGATGTGTCGGCTGCTGAGAAGCAACAAATTGTGGAGTGTTTAGGTCAAGGCATGACTACAATCAACATTGCCAAGACACTTCATCGTGATCATCGCACAATCAAGAAGTATGTAGCTGATTCACAGCACACACGTGTGCGTGCTGATAAGGGAAAATTGAGGACTCTTTCCAACAGGCAATTACGTCAGGTTAAAAGAGCAGCTTCAAAAATGCCTTGTCATAGCAGCAGACAAGTTTTTGAAGCTGCTGGTGCCTCCAACGTCCCCCGAACAACAAGATGCAGGGTCCTTCAGAGGTTTGCAGCTGTGTGTAAGCCATCCTGTCGACCTCCTCTATCCACTGCACACAAGCAGAAACGGCTCCAGTGGGCCAAACAATACATGAAGACTGACTTCAAAACTGTTTTGTTCACCGATGAGTGCCGTGCAACGCTCGATGGTCCAGATGGATGGAGTGGAGGATGGCTTGTTGATGGACACCCCATGCAAACACGGCTACGGCGCCAACAAGGAGGAGGTGGAGTAATGTTTTGGGCTGGAATCATGGGGAGAGAGATTGTCGGCCCCTTTAGGATCCCTGAAGGGGTAAAGATGAACTCCATAATGTATGTGGAGTTTCTCAAACAGCACTTCCTGCCATGGTTCAAGAAGAAGAACCATGCATTCCGCAGAAAGATCATTTTCATGCATGATAATGCACCGTCTCATGAAGCAAATAACACATCTGCATCTCTGGCTGCTATGGGCATAAAAGGGGACAAACTTATGGTGTGGCCCCCATGCTCCCCTGACCTCAACCCCATTGAGAACCTCTGGAGCATCATCAAAAGGAGTGTCTATGATGGCGGGAGTAGTATAATGTTGTACCGTGTTAGCCATTGAAAGTAGTGGAAGATTGAAGAAATCAGGCGATACCTTTTAGAGGCTAACTGAGTATATTTATAAGTAAGCTTTCAGGAGTACTAGCTCCCTTCATCAGACATGGTGTGATACAAGAACTGAAAATTCACAGATTTTTATACACATGGTTTTCAAAGGATTTTAGAGTCCTTAAAAAAACCAAAACAAAATGCAATCTAAATAGAGAAGTTATTTACAACATGGCGGGAGGCAGTTCACATCTAAGCAACAGCTCTGGGAGGGTATTCTGTCCTCATGCAAAACAATTGAAGCAGAAACCATCCAAAAACTGACAAATTCAATGGATGAGAGAGTTCAGAAGCTTCTTTCGAACAAGGGGTCCTATGTGCAAATGTAACATCACCTCGAATAAAGTTTTGGCTTGAAAACTGTTTGATTTCCGTTTGTAATAACCTGCTAATGCTTATAATTTCACAATGACCATTTTTTTGTTCTTAATAAAAATGAAAAGGTTGCAAATTCTGCTGTGCATAATAATTTAAAACATGCATTTTGAGTGTTTATTTTTTTTTTTTTAAATATACTGTTATCATAGGCAGTTTGTTCAAAAACCATTCAATTATACTCGAATAGTTGATGACTGGAAAATTACAATGACTGCAATTCATATAGGTCATTTTGGAAAATATGAGAAAATATTATTTGTATAATAATTTGGAACACAGTGTAGTTAAAAGTAAAATATTTATTAATGACGGTGCCTAGGGTGGGCCCCCCAAAAAATCAGTGGGCTCAAGGCAGCCGCCTCCTCTAACCCCCCGCTAGCTACGCCTCTGCTTTCACTACTTTAGACCATGCGAGATGCTGACACTTAGAACTTTACTACCAAAGATCACTTGGCATACAGACATCAATCCCTCTCATTGCCCAAACCAGTGGTTCTCAAACTGCTGTATGCCCTTCTATCCCCAGGGGTACACATTTCAGTGACAGTTCCCCTATAATGGTAATTCATGGGGTTTACCACCCACAAACTACTACTGTTCTCGGGCCTGCGCCGCGCTTATCACGACTGCGGGGCCCAATCACAGCCAACAGTCCCTGACATCACTCAGGAGGCCAATAGAGGCCTGAAGAGGACAGGAATACAGACATTAACAGACATCAGGGATACAGACATTAACTCATTCACTGCCCTAGGCTACCAGGGATACAGTCAATAACCTTTGCTGCGCTAGACTGGGATGCCGTTTGTACGAATGCTGTCAGCAATGCTGTTTGGCTGCTATATTGCTATTTATTAGAACCCAGTACATGAATACAGATTTAGCAAGAACCATCTGCAAACAGCATTCTCTATAAGCTGCACAGCCGTGTGGCCATGCAACTTTCACAATTTCCCATACACACTTAAATTCAAGGGCAATGTACTAGTCAGAAACAATGTCACCTCTAGATGCATCCTTAGTCCTCCGGATGCAGATAGCGTTGAATGTAGGGGCTGCAGGCTGTAACTAGTGCATCGAGCCTGAGAGAAGAGAAGGAAAATAGGGCTTCGAGGGAATGGGGCTTTGTAAGTAATACTTTTTTTATTTGCATGAAACAACTTGTTTGGGGGCCAATTGGGAGCATTATACTGTGTGGGGGCTCCCACTCCATCCCTATAGCTGCTCCACTGTGGTTCCACCTACAGATAGTGAAAGCAGTTAACCCACTCTGATATTCATGTTGCAGCAATATGAGAGCTGGCGGGATCTGCAGCCAGATAACTTTTTTGCTGGAGGTGAGGACTGTGTGGTGATGGTTTCCCATGAGGAGGGCAAGTGGAATGATGTTCCATGTAACTACAACCTGCCGTATATCTGCAAGAAAGGAACTGGTAAGAAATTCCTGCAAACAATATGTTTAACTGTATTGTACTCATTTATTAGTAGCATTGTATTTTCATAATTAGTCTAATATAGTTTAAAGGAGTTTTCCCATGGATATAAACAGATTTAAGTTTGTAGACAACTATAAGTAAATCATTTTTGCAAATTTATAAGGAATTTTAAAGATTTTCTCAGTGGTGACAGTCTATTGTCTTGATAGATTGTCAGTGGATATGATCAAGAATTCAGAAACTTGCTATAGTCTGGCAAATGGTGACGAAATCCTTATTGTCGCCATGTTATGTTCACATACATGTAGTGTACTTGCCTGATAACCTGACAAAGCAAATCATGACTGAGTTTCTGACAAGTCTCAGACCATAGAAAGTTCCTGCATTAATGGTAGTATTCACTGGCAACTGATCAGGACTGTCACCACTAAGATGGTTAGAGAAAATCTTTAAAACTCTGCAAAATGTTTAATTATATTTGCAAAAATGTTTAAAGGGGTCTGCCAAGACTTTTTACAGATAGACAAAAAAATGCTGTAATGAATTTTAACTGCTGTAATTTTTCTAACTGAGATCACAGAAACATTTCCTACCCTTTTGCAGAATTGTGTGAGCAACACAGTCCCTGTTACAATCACTTCCTTACTGATCCTGAGCATGTGCCATCCATTGTGCACGACTTCAGGTGTTAGCCATGCCTACATGAACATGATGTCATTACTGCTGAAAGCAGCCTTTGTCTTAACTTTGACTGCCAGGAGGAGGTGGGAGCTGGTCCTGATCATCTAAGAAGCCAGCTCCTGCCTCACACATCTAGATGATCACATCTCCAGCAGCTTGGAGAGGAAGTCAATCACATTATTTGTTTGTTTTTTTAATTCTTGGAGCCTCTTCCCTGCCTCCATCAGACAGACATTCTTCGATGTGAATGTCAGGCTGGCAGCATGGTAGATGCATAGGGAGAGTGAAGGAGACGAAACAACATGTGTTCCTCTCCCCTGCAATAGATGTGAATGTTTGATCATCAGTATCATGCAGGTTCCTGCTGTGGCAGTGTGTTTTTGTCTAAAAATCAAAAACATGTGTTTTTGATAAGTGCATGTGGTTTATAAAAACATATGTCCAGGTTTTAAAAACCACATGCATTTTTTTAAAAAATGCATGCTGTTTTCTGATAAAAACAAATGCATTTTTGAGCAAAAATGCACCGCTTGAATATAGCCATTCTGGGAAGTGCTTTATCAAGGAACCAGATTGTGTGACAAAGGCATACAGAGAGATAGTGATAGTTGAACTTCTTACACTGTTTCTCATCATCTTTCAATCTGTGGACAGTAAGGAGCAGTGTGTGTGCACATGCGTGCGTGTCTGTAGTGATTTGTCTTGGGGGTATTGGGAACAGTCTGTTTTGGAGGATTAATATACATACATATTAGTTATTTATTTATGTATTTATTTCTCTTATTTCTATAGCACCAATATATTTCAAAGCACTTTACACACAGTCAATATATATACAGATACACATGTATATACTTATATACTATATATACATATGCATATATCAAATCAAATATATATATCAAATGGTTCAATTATTCAAATCAAGGATCAGACATGAAGACAGAATGTAAATATATACACACGCATACTCTGCCAAACAAAAGGGTAACAGTTTTGAACTTTTGACTTTCAGGCTCCATATCTCACCATCCACTACAACTTCAAACGTGAGACTACCATCATTTCATAGACAATCATCTTGGCTATCTCATACATAAATTTGACTTGCAACTATTTAGTATATGATCAGCTATGCAGATTCTTGTCATGTAACTGAATTGTTACTAATTTGCTCCTTGTGGTGGAAAAATCTTTTTCTTGTTGTATACTACAAATTACAGCCTGTTCTCACATTCCCTAATAGCTCAGTGTGTTATTAGATTCCCAAGCAAAAGGTCACTGGTTCAAATCAAGGATCAGCCATGAAGAAAATTTCCCAAGAAAAGAGAAATAGTATCATCCAGTTTATTGGTAGCGTTCTCTCAACCAAGAAAATTTCCAAACTGCATCATGTGAGTGCCATAACAGTTGGAAGAATATGAAATTAAGTCTGTCCATCCATTCAAAAGCCAAGAGTTGGACGTCCAGGCAAAATATTGGAGTCAACAAGTTGGCTCATCACAAGGTCAGTTATGGCGTGACAAACACAGCAGTGGAGGTGGATCATATACTTCGTAATAGTGAGTTCACAGACGTCCATGCAAGCAACTAGTGTTAAACAAGTCGGGAATGGGGACCTGAAAAAAGGTGAAGAAGCCTTGACTTCAATATCGTCATAAGAAGCATCAGTTCGAGTTTACAAAAAATGGACAGTAGAAGATTGGAAACAGAAATGTGATTTGTAGCCATGAGATGAAAGTCAATAGACTGGGCTCTGATGGGTGCAAATGGGCCTGGAAGAAACAAGTGAAAAGGGGGCTAACTGATTGAGAAATTGAAGGAACTATCAAGTTTGGTGGAGGAAGCCTGATATGGGGTTGTTTCACAGTCAAAGGCGTTGGATACTTGACCAGGATTGATGGTGGTCTCATTGCTGAGCTATATGTTAGTCTTTTACATTAGTGAAGAAATGGTTCAATGACAGTGAAGTAAAGGTGCTGGATTAGTCCACTTGAAAAAAACGCTGTATTTGTAACCTAAGTGAGTCGACCAGTACGCACCAACATTGGGAATGTGTAGACCTGCGATCAGATTTAGGTCAAGACGTGCTTGAATCTGATCGAGAGCATGCCCAGAAGGATTCAGGCAGTGTTGAAAGCCAAAGGTGGATTTACAAAATAATAAAAATTAAAAGTTAGATTTTTAGGAGCAAAACAGCAACAATGCAGTTACATGACAAGAATCTGCATAACTAATCATATGCTAAATAGTTGGAAGTCAAATTTATGTATTTATGAATTTACGATTCCTGTAACTGTCAATGAGACTTCAGCACCTTTCAACAGATATTTTGGCCCACTCCTCATGAGCAAACTGCTCCAGTTGTCTCGGGTTTGAAGGGTGCCTTTTCCAGACGGCATGTTTCAGCTCCTTCCAAAGATGCTCAATAGGATTTAGGTCAGGGCTCATAGAAGGCCACTTCGGAATAGTCCAATGTTTTCCTCTTAGCCATTCTTGGGTGTTATTAGCTGTGTGTTTTGAGTCATTATCCTGTTGCAAGACCCATGACCTGCCACTGAGATCAAGCTTTCTGACACTGGGCAGCACATTTCTCTCTAGAATCCCTTGATAGTCTTGAGCTTTCATTGTACCCTGCACAGATTCAAGACACCCTGTGCCAGATGCAGCAAAGCAGCCCCAGAACAAAACAGAGCCTCCTCCATGTTTCACAGTAGGGACAGTGTTCTTTTCAAGATATGCTTCATTTTTCCATCTGTGAACATAGAGCTGAAGTGCCTTGCCAAAAATTTCAATTTTTGTCTCATCTGTCCATAGGACATTCTCCGAGAAGCTTTGTGGCTTGTCAACATGTAGTTTGGCAAATTCCAGTTTTGTCAGATTCAAGTTATTTCTGTGACCATTGTGGGTTTTTCTTTCATTAAACAAGGGGTACCAACAGTTTTGTCCACCACATCTTCTGTATGTATCTATATATATATATATATAGATATGTATACAGGTGCATCTCAATAAATTAGAATATCTTATTTATTTCAGTAATTAAATTAAAAAAGTGACTTCCTATATTTTCTAGATTCTTTACACACAGAGTATTCTATTTCAAGTGTTTTAATCCATTGATTATGGATTACAGGTAATGAAAACCCAAATCTAAGAAAATTAGAATATTGTAAAAAAGTTCAGTATTGTAAATTCAGTGTCACCTGCCAAGGTTTCCTAAGCCTTTAAATGGTCCCTCAGTCTGGTTCAGTAGGACACACAATCATGGAAGATGCTGATTATGAATTGTATTACTGAATTACTGAAATGAATGAACGTTTCAAAGATATTCTAATTTATTGAGATGCACCTGTATATAGTACATATATATTCTGTATATAGATATATGCATATATACTGTGTATATATACATACGCATGCAAATATCTAAGTATATTCACATACATCAGTAAATATACACATATAGATATATGTATATACAGTACAGACCAAAAGTTTGGACACACCTTCTCATTCCAAGAGTTTTCTGTATTTTCATGACTATAAAAATTGTAGATTGACACTGAAGGCATCAAAACTATGAATTAACACATGTGGAATTATATACTTAACAAAAAAGTGTGAAACAACTGAAAATATGTCTTATATTCTAGGTTCTTCAAAGTAGCCACCTTTTGCTTTGATTACTGCTTTGCACACTCTTGGCATTCTCTTGATGAGCTTCAAGAGGTAGTCACCTGAAATGGTTTTCACTTCACAGGTGTGCCCTGTCAGGTTTAATAAGTGGGATTTCTTGCCTTATAAATGGGGTTGGGACCATCAGTTGTGTTGTTCAGAAGTCAGGTGGATACACAGCTGATAGTCCTACTGAATGGAGTGTTAGAATTTGTATTATGGCAAGAAAAAAGCAGCTAAGTAAAGAAAAACGAGTGGCCATCATTACTTTAAGAAATGAAGGTCAGTCAGTCTGAAAAATTGGGAAAACTTTGAAAGTGTCCCCAAGTGCAGTGGCCAAAACCATCAAGCGCTACAAAGAAACTGGCTCACATGAGGAGCGCCCCAGGAAAGGAAGACCAAGAGTCACCTCTGCTGCAGAGGATAAGTTCATCCGAGTCACCAGCCTCAGAAATCGCAGGTTAACAGCAGCTCAGATTAGAGACCAGGTCAATGCCACACAGAGTTCTAGCAGCAGACACATCTCTACAACAACTGTTAAGAGGAGACTGTGTGCAGCAGGCCTTCATGGTAAAATAGCTGCTAGGAAACCACTGCTAAGGACAGGCAACAAGCAGAAGAGACTTGTTTGGGCTAAAGAACACAAGGAATGGACATTAGACCTGTGGAAATCTGTGCTTTGGTCTGATGAGTCCAAATTTGAGATCTTTGGTTCCAACCACCCTGTCTTTGTGCGACGCAGAAAAGGTGAACGAATGGACTCTACATGCCTGGTTCCCACCGTGAAGCATGGAGGAGGAGGTGTGATGGTGGGGGTGCTTTGCTGGTGACACTGTTGGGGATTTATTGAAAATTGAAGGAATACTGAACCAACATGGTTACCACAGCATCTTGCAGCGGCATGCTATTCCATCCGGTTTGCGTTTAGTTGGACCATCATTTATTTTTCAACAGGACAATGACCCCAAACACACCTCCAGACTGTGTAAGGGCTATTTGACCAAGAAGAAGAGTGATGGGGTGCTACGCCAGATGACCTGGCCTCCACAGTCACCAGACCTGAACCCAATCGAGATGGTTTGGGGTGAGTTGGACCGCAGAGTGAAGGCAAATGGGCCAACAAGTGCTAAGCATCTCTGGGAACTCCTTCAAGACTGTTGGAAGACCATTTCAGGTGACTACCTCTTGAAGCTCATCAAGAGAATGCCAAGAGTGTGCAAAGCAGTAATCAAAGCAAAAGGTGGCTACTTTGAAGAACCTAGAATATAAGACATATTTTCAGTTTTTTCATACTTTTTTGTTAAGTATATAATTCCACATGTGTTAATTCATAGTTTTGATGCCTTCAGTGTGAATATACAATTTTTATAGTCATGAAAATACAGAAAACTCTTGGAATGAGAAGGTGTGTCCAAACTTTTGGTCTGTACTGTATATTTATATATACAGCATGTACAGTCGTGGCCAAAAGTTTTGAGAATGACACAAATATTATATTTTCACATGATCTGCTGCCCTCTGGTTTTTATGTGTGTTTGTCAGATGTTTTTATCACATACAGAAATATAATTGCATTCATATTATGAGTAACAGAAGCTTATATTGACAGAATGAGTTAATGCAGCAAGTCAATATATGTAGTGTTGACCCTTCTTCTTCAGGACCTCTGCAATTCTCCCTGGCATGCTCTCAATCAACTTCTGGACCAAATCCTGACTGATAGCAGTCCATTCTTGCAGAATCAATGCTTTAATTTTGTCTGAATTTGTTGGTTTTTGTTTGTCCACCCATCTCTTGATGATTGACCACAAGTTCTCAATGGGATTAAGATCTGGGGAGTTTCCAGGCCATGGACCCAAAATCTCTATGTTTTGTTCCCTGAGCCATTTAGTTATCACCTTTGCTTTATGGCAAGGTGCTCCATCATGCTGGAAAAGGCATTGTTGAGCGCCAAACTGCTCTTGGACGGTTGGGAGAAGTTGCTCTTGGAGGACATTCTGGTACCATTCTTTATTCATGGCTGTGTTTTTAGGCAAGACTGTGAGAGAGCCGATTCCCTTGGCTGAGAAGCAACCCCACACATGAATGGTTTCAGGATGCTTTACAGTTGGCATGAGACAAGACTGGTGGTAGCGCTCACCTCTTCTTCTCCGTATAAGCTGTTTTCCAGATGTTCCAAACAATCGAAAAGGGGATTCATCAGAGAAAATGACTTTACCCCAGTCCTCAGCAGTCCACTCCCTGTACCTTTTGCAGAATATCAGTCTGTCCCTGATGTTTTTTCTGGAGAGAAGTGGCTTCTTTGCTGCCCTCCTTGAGACCAGGCCTTGCTCCAAGAGTCTCCGCCTCACAGTGCGTGCAGATGCACTCACACCTGCCTGCTGCCATTCCTCAGCAAGCTCTGCACTGCTGGTAGCCCGATCCTGCAGCTGAAACACTTTTAAGAGACGGTCCTGCCGCTTGCTGGTCTTTCTTGGGCGCCCTGGAGCCTTTTTGGCACCAATGGAACCTCTCTCCTTGAAGTTCTTGATGCGATAGATTGTTGACTGAGGTGCAATCTTTCTAGCTGCAATACTCTTCCCAGTTAGGCCATTTTTGTGCAGTGCAATGATGACTGCACTTGTTTCTTTAGAGATAACCATGGTTAACAGAAGAGAAACAATAATGGCAAGCACCAGCCTCTTTTTAAAGTGTCCAGTGGTGTCATTCTTACTTAATCATGACAGATTGATCTCCAGCCCTGTCCTCATCAACACCCACACCTGTGTTAATGGAGCAATCACTGTTAGGTGGTCCTTTTAAGGCAGGGCTGCAATGATGTTGAAATGTGTTTTGGGGGATAAAGTTCATTTTCTAGGCAAATATTGACTTTGCAAGTAATTGCTGTTAAGCTGATCATTCTTTATAACATTCTGGAGTATATGCAAATTGCCATTAGAAAAACTGAAGCAGTAGACTTTGTAAAAATTAATATTTGTATCATTCTCAAAACTTTTGGCCATGACTGTATGTAGCAAGACAAGGTGAAAATTGCACATCCTCAGATGGTGTATTGGGTAGGGAAAGAGTAGGGTCTACTGGGTGTAAATAAAAACCTGCTAGGACATGCAGTTGGTGGATCCTGGGAAGGGCTACCTTGAAAAGGGCCGACACTCCCACAACCAGGAAGTATAAACCAGGAAGTATTGAATGAGTTTAAAAATATAAGGAATGGTAAAAATGGTCCAAACACACATAAAAGTACTCAGTTATGTTTGTTCTTTCATATAAAAAAATCATTTACTGCCTTTAGTCACTTTTTTTTAGTTCTGGAAAACCAGAAAAAAAAACCCTTTAAGTGGCAGAAAATTAAATAAACAGTTTGTACAGAAGCTGAAATCAGAATTTTCTTCCCCTAGTGCTTTGCAGCGCTCCTCCTATGGTGAGAAATGCTCATATCATTGGCAAAAAGAAAGAGAAATACAGTATACATTCCACTGTGCGCTACCAGTGCCAAGATGGCTTCATTCAGCGACACATACCAACTATTCGATGTCACAAGAATGGAAGATGGGACAAGCCGAGGATCCTGTGTGTTAAACGTATGTATCCCTACATGTATTGCTCTTTTATAGAACAGCACCCATATACTAGAATGTATGTTACACAGTGCATTGGAGGACATTGATGAAAAGTAAAATATTTTAGATAATATGTCTTAATTCAAATACAGTCTACTTTCGATGAGCAATCCCACTCTTTTTCTTTGTAATACTGGTAAGCAAGGAATGTTTTTATATTTTTATGATTTTTTTTATTTATGCTACCTTCTAAATGTCCACAGCAATGCTTACAGGAAATAAATGTATTGCTGGCCGCATATGCATTGTTCCCCTCTACAGAAATGAATGGAACCCTTTTGGAAACATTTTTCTGCACCCCTTCATGGGGAGATATCTGATCATGTATGGCTGTACTTAGACAGAAAGTCCATCTGGCGTAAAGTGCACATCCAGTTACATATTAAAATGATCACAGTGCAAAATATTTTTTTCCGAATAACTTAGATAGTTTTGGTGCCAAATAAACGGGCGAAGGTTCATGCTGGTAGATGCTCATAAGTTCCTGCTCTGCCTTTTTGTCGCCAGTGGGGGTTAGAACTATAGGATCACATCACATCTTATAATGCTAGCTCCATAGTAACGCCTCTACAGAATGTACTGCTACTAGGATCAGGGGACAAAGTTCATCTTTTCTAAATTGTAAAAGAAAAGAAAAGAAAATTGTGTGTTAATAGAGGAACTTTACTTTCTCCAAACAGCCAGAAGACATCACAGAACACGAAGACATCATCACCAGCACAGACACCATTCGCACAACCAGCATCACAACCGCCACCATCACAATAATAACCATCACCACCACCATCATCATCACCATCACCAGCACAAATCCCACCGTGAGAGGAGAAAAGATGACCAGCATCCACACCGCAGAGCTAAGGACACTTACTATTAATAAGCTTTGAATTATTGTCCTGTGCATTCCACCTTCTGCTGAGAAACCCATCTTGTGTTGGGAACAACCAACATGATACAGGGGAAGACTTATCAATTCCAGAACCAATTAGTATTACATGTTTGCAAGAACATTCCCAGTAAGTCTATGCTGAAGATGGTACCAGATTGACTACAGATCTTGTTCCTTTTTTTGTAAATCTGGTGTTTATATTTATATGTCTCTTACTGAGCACCGTTATTCTATAGCCAAATGGTGGTATGAAAAATGGATTTAAAACTCAGATCAACCATGCAGGTTATTGTCAATTATGTGTTATTTGTCTAGTTAAATTAGAAGAAACACCATGAACTCTAGATCTTGACTATTAGGCCTATATTATATTATTACAGCCTTCTTTGAAAAACAAAAATTACAAAAAGATGAAGATATCTCATTGTCAATGAATACTCTTCTGAATGAAGAAACCCATGTGTGACTTGTCAGTTTGACATAGAATAAAAGTCCATTTAAGGGGACAGTCTAAATTTAATGTAATGGGTTACACTAACTAATTAGATGTGTATTACAGCACAAAGCACATCAATAAGTCAGTGACTGAAACATCGTAATAGATTTTGGTAATGTTATGGCTATGGAACAATATTGTACAAGAATTCTCTAATTCTGATGTGTTCTCCAGTGGTCTATAATAGCAGCTTTCATTATGGCATGGTTTTGGCATTCTTCTGTTTTATGGCCTATTCTCTTAATGAAGTTCCATAGCTGAATATGTACAACAAGAAGGAATCAGCAGCATCTATTGAGATTTGGTTCATTGCCTCTTATTACAGTAACTGACAGTATAAGAAACATTTACACTTTATATCATAGTTCGTATAGAGCAAACTACAATTTTAACATAAGGGCACGGGGGAACTCTGTCCTTCTGTTTTCTATTACGTTCATTGCACCAAGATTTCTCAACATGACCATTAGTGATGCTTGTTCTTTCCGATACAAGATCTAGTACAGTTTTGGACCATGGGATTGGGCAATGTAAGGACAGAATAAGCTAACATACATGAATTAGTGCTGACAATATTTCTGTTAATGGAAATAATTGGAGCGCTGAGGTGCTTCTCACTCCTTCTTGTTCCAGGCACATTTAATGAATATAAAAATTCTCTAATATAGAGCAGTAGTCCCTTGTTCCACCAGTTCCAGTGATAAAAGACAATTTATTATGCCCTGCTCTTGCAGCATCATTATGTATTATACAAATTCTAGGTTTCTGAAGGATGGGGAAGGGGATAATAGAGGGATAGGGAAGGGTGGGGATGGGTGGGGGACTCTGTCTTTTGTATTATTACTGTTTGCTTACAAATTAAATGTAGTGTTGTTTTGTGGTAGGAATATTATCTCCTAGTTCTTGCTGGGTCTCTTTGCTTAACATTTGTTATTTGAGAAGTATGGGTATGAGTGGATACATGAATGCCTTTATATACTGTATCTTTTGTGTACATGAAAAAAAAATCATAGAATGGTCTCATGCACACTAGTATTTTTTCCTATATTCTCCATTCCTGTTTGGCAATAAAGAGGAATGGGATAAAACTATCACAAATGGGCCAATTGGAATGGTTTTATTATAGAATATAGCACAGCCCATGCTGCCCAATCACAGAGAAGAGAATGTTGGAGGAAAATAGTAGTATACAAGTACCCCAGCTCCCCTTTGTCATATATTTACCATCTATTATTGTGTTGCATTGAATACATGAGTAAGGCCATCTTAATCTGATTGGCGTTTATTATCTTTGTTGGTTACAATGGGGTATAAAGTTGGAAAAGTTAAAAGAGCTATGTATTTGAATTCTTATTACATCTTATTCTTTATATAATCTACATTACAGAAAATGATCATGTGACTTCTCCAAACTCTTTCTGATTAAAAGATGAACAAATCAAAACTCTTTATACAATATATTTGTTATTTCTTCTTTGTGTAAAGCATGTAACTTGTAACAATTTATAAAGTTTCTAATCTTGTCATTCACCTTAAACTATGCCTGTCGTTACAAAAAAAAAAAAAAAAAAAGTTCGCAAAAGAAGATCTGGGTAGTGTTAAAATGTTGTGCTTCAATAGTACAATTCTGTAAATGTTTATTTGTGCTCTATAGCTCTGCTGAGTGGATAGACTCTTCTAGGTGTTACATCAGAACTGTACCGTATCCTGTTATGGTTAGACATAGGGGCCACAATAAAAGCCATAGCAAGCAATTGGCTGATAACTGTGAGCAGTAGAGACAGCTGTCTACAAGCATCACGCCTCTTCCAATAGTAGCCGGCCTAGGGGAGGCAATTAAATATAACAAATAATTATACTCACCTCTGTCACGTAACCTCAGTCGCAGGCATAAGAGGACGGAAGAGGATGCTGAAGGCAACTGAATGGAGCAAGGATGCCCAGGAGAGGTGAGGTAAAGTGAGTATATGTGTTATTTTCCTTACCTCTTATTATTATACTATGGAGTCTGAGGTGGCCTCAGTGTATAATAATAGCACTAAAACAAATCAGAGTGCCGAACCTCACGAATATTTCTTGAATTTAGTGGGGTTCACCTAAAGCGGCTTAAGGGAAACTCTTGGGAGCATTTTATTCTGTTTGGTGCCACTGTGTGGAGCATTTTGTATGCTTCTGGTACCTCCTGCCTCCTGAGTGTCTGTTGCTAGGCTTACTTTGATGCCTACAGTTCACTAAGAGGTCAAACTGTAGCAAGGGTGCAGTGAAGAAACACAGCAACAGACACTCAGGAGGCAGGAGGTACCAGAAGCGTGCAATTGGGCAATGAAACAAACAATTCCGCCTTGCAACAGGGTCCACCAATCATAATTGGCCAAGTCGGTCATCCTAACTGACTGCAGTTTTCTTTAAACCTGTTATGAAACCAGGCCTCATCCTTCCACATCCTAAAAAACATTCCTTTTTTCATTTTCTTGAATACAGTTTTATAACATAATGTGTTCTTTATTTAAAAAAATTGGTGTTTATTGAAAGAAGAATCACTTTTACTACACTTGTATCAAGGGTGTAGTGAAGGAATCACAGGCTACTGCCTGCAAACGTCTGAGGGCATTTTTTCAATCCTTATATGAAGAGAATCCAAAATGAAAACAACATATTCTGATAGAAGGAAATCTGCTCTTTCTAATGGTGCTAAAGGAAAGAAGATTGAAGCTGTCCCACTGGAGATATGGGGCATCAAAATTAGGCAAAAATGCTTTTTATACCAAATTTGAACGCTTATATTTTTTCAACCACTTGAAAGAAAGTGCTGCAAATTGGAAGGCCTTATTACAGCCGTGTATTTAGTACATCAACCAAAAATCAACCTGAAAGGCCAGCTAGATTTGACACTACAGCAGCCTCAACATTACTGTAAATTCATTTTTGCAGTTTTTTGAGCCTAAACAGAGGCGTAGCTAGGGGTTCAGCACAGGGGGGCAAACATGTCCAAGTGGGCCCCCAACTTAGGTATACCGATATTATCACTATACGGTGAGCGTATAGTGGTATATATCGGATCTACACAGGGCTCTGCAGACGATTTAGGCAAATACAGTGCAGTAACATTTAGTGACTTACCGGTGACGTCTCTGACTAATCGTTCACATTACCCATCTCTTTCATCTGAACCACCATGACCACTTCTTCCAGTCTCTGTAAAGTTTGCAGCACAGACATTTTTGGCTCCATACTTTTCCAGGTATCCGACCCACATTGTCCTCACCTGCGCACCCATCCTGCTGTTACCTATTACCTATTATAAAATATATAATATACCCCCCATAATGAATAATACCCACAAGTGCATCTTTAAATTAATAACTTCCCTGTGTACCCCCTTTAAATAGTGCACCTTATTAATAATGCCCCAGGTGTTTCCAAATTAAAAAGTAAACAAAAAGTAATAATAATTAATGGGGTTCCAATAATCGGGACCCTCCAGGATCAGCCGTTTGAATGAACCGTGGTACCTGTGTAAGCGCCGTGACACCTTCTCTGTTTACACAGTGTCATTCATCTCATACCGGCCATGTAATGTAACTACAGCCTCGTCCTATACATGTCTATGTGACAAGGCTGGAATTATATCACACGGTCACTATAAACAGACAGCGTGTGATATAAACAGGTGCCATAGCCCCTTCATACAGCTGATCAGTGGGGAGTCACTTATCTCTTATTGATGATCTATTCTGAGGATAGATCATCAATTAAAAATGAGCTGGAGAACTCTTTAAGCCTAAGGCCCCACGTGGCGTCCCGCAGCAAAAAAAGCACTTTTCTTCCTGCCGCGCTTTGCACAGAAAGTTCGCAGAGGTTTCCTTTGTGGACATTCTGCTTCAATTATATCTACAGGGAAACCGGGAGCGTTTCCATAGGAATGCTGCGATTTCCAAAACCACGATTGTTTTGGAAATCGCATCATGTCCACTGTACATATTTTACCACAAAGTGGGGATGGGATGGGGCCCCACGTGGCAAAAATGCCACGGGAAAAAAAAATGCAACATTTTACAGTTCCTGCAAAGTGGATGGGATTCTAGCAAATCCCATCCACACATTGTGGAAAAATGCATGCAGCGGACACTCTGCGATTTCCAAAATCGTTGCGGTTTTGGAAATCGCAGCATGTCAATTATACCTACAGAAACGCTGGCGGTTTCCCTATAGGTATAATGAAAGCAGAAAGTCTGCAGGGGAAAAATCTGTGGCCCTTCTGTGAAAAGCGCTGCGGGAAAAACCACAATGTTACTGCCGCGGTTTTTCTTGCAGCGCTTTTATGCTTCAGCCCGCTACGTGGGGCCTTAGTCTTAATAAAGCCCAAGTGTCACTTTAATTAAATTAATTGCCCCCTCATATTATGCCCCTGATTCCCCCTGACATAAATACTGCACCCCTAATGACCTCTTATATCGATGACCACCCCCTTATGTTCATAATGCCTCCTAATATAAATAACCTCCCCCCTTGTACCCCGTAATAACCCTTATATAAATGACCCCCCTTATGTTCATAATGCCCCCTCCCTTATAGTTATAATTCCCCCTAACAACCCCTTATACTATTAAAATACCCACAACTTAGCTAAAACAAAACAAATATAAGTTATACTCACCTACCAGCGACCATGACTAATGGAGTCATTGCTTTCTCTTCTTGACCCGCGCTCTGTGCGCAGGGTCCACGCACAGGAAGTCAGCGTCTCAGCGTAGGAGGCGCGATCTTGTGACGTCATCGTGCCGCCTGTGCGAAGACTGTGTTCTCGTCGTCATGTAAACCGCAGGCCTGAAGTGGCTTGCGGTTTACAAGACAGCAAGTTGCAGGAAGCGTTTTTAACTAGACACCGATCTAGTTAAAAGTAAAAGATGCATTAATGGTGGCCCCACGGTGGGCCCTAAAATGTCAGTGGGACCGGGGCAGCCGCCCCCTCTGCCCCCCCCCCCCCCCCCCGCTAGCTACGCCTCTGAGCCTAAACCATGCAAAAAGTAAGTGGATTAGGAACACGGGGTTTTGCCAGTTCATTAAGCCCTAAACGTTGTGCAGGTTCTCCAAATATCCCCCTTATACTACTAAAACTTCCAAGTTTACAGCTTCTGGAAGATGGCCCAAAATGTCATTTTTGCTCAGGTGACATTTTGCAACCCTTTACTTGAGGTCCCCTAGAACCTCCAATTTTTAGTCTTTTGAACTAAAATTTTGCACAGCTTAGTTTTATATCATAGAGAAACTATGTACCAAATTTCATCAAAATCTGAGATGGTGAGGTGGGGACGACCTTTAAAATTGGTCCACTTGACACGGAATGACTCCATCATTTCTGTCCAGGCCTGTTTCATGGGTTTTCTTTTTTAAAAAATTCTGTTGAAGCATGGTTGAAAAGCAATGTCTGACTTTCATTTGATCATTTTCATAGAATTTTTATATATTATTACTTTTGTCAGATTCAAGTTATTTCTGTGACCATTGTGGGTTTTTCTTTCATTAAACGAGGGGTACTAACAATTTTATCCACATGTGTATATATATATACTCACCTGTCCCAGGCACTCCAGTGTACCCTGTTGCTGTCCAGTCCAGCATCGCCCGTGGGCTTGTTCTGGCAGAAGTCCTTGCTGCACGTAGCCTTAGTGGTTTCAGGAAAGGACCCTGGACGTCACTCGCATACGTCACTAGTGATGTCCCAGTTCCTTTTCTGTGACCGCTGAGGCCACTGATTGGCCTCAACAGTCACATGTGACGAGGACTTCCGCCAGAACAAGTCCCTGGGCAGCACTCGTGGCGGTGGGGGACATCGGAGTGCGGGAGAAAGATGAGTATGTTTTTTTTTTTTTTTATGTTTCACCTTCCCAAGCCTCCTGCCCAATTACTGTAATTCCTGGACAACCCCTTTAAATCAATAATGCCCACCTTAAATTAGTATAGCCCAATACCCTCTTACACCCTTACATAAATACTGCCTCCCAATAGCCCCCTTATGTTAATAATGGCCCATATATTAATTATACCCTGCTTGCCCCTAATGACGCCTTATGGTTATTGGCCCTTAATATTATTAACAATAATACTCACCTGCCTCCGATCCCTGTATCAGTAATATTACCCCTTATCTGTAATAGTTCCCCGTTATTAGTAATAGTGACCCCGAAAAATAATACTGCTTCCTTATAAATAGTTCCCCCCTTATTAATAATAGCCCCCTTATAAATAATAGTTAGCCTTATTAATAATAGTCCCCATTATCAGTAATAGCCCCCTTTATAGATAAGCCCACTTAACAATTATATCCCCTTATAAATAGTTCCCCTCCTATAAATAACTCGTCCTTATATATAATGGCTTCCCCTTTATATAGTAACCCACCCTTATATATAATAGTTCCTCCCTTATAAATAAGAGCCCACTTATATATAATAGTCCTCCCTTATACATTGTTGGACTGAAGGGCCTTAGGCCCACCAGTGGAACTTGTTCTGGGGCTCCACCCAACAGCTTCCTGGTAATAGCCTACACCACGGCTCCTTCACGGAAGTCCACAGTGGCCCCAGACAATATAATATGCTCTCCAGAGGGCCCCCCCAGTATAATGCTCCACAGTGGTCCAAGTAGTATAACATGCTTCACAATGGCCTCCAGACAGCATAATATGCTCCCCAGAGGGGTTCCCCCAGTATAATGCTCCTTAGTGCCCCCCGAATAATGCTCCACAGTGGCCCCACACAATATAATATGTTCTCCAGAGGCCCCCCAGTATAATGCTCCACAGTGCCCCACCGCAGTATAATGCTCCACAGTGTCCCCACACATTATAATATGCTCTCCAGAGGGCCCTCCTCCCAGTATAATTCTCCACAGTGGCCCCACAGACTCACTCAGTGTTATTATTATATTATACTCTGGGGTCTCTTCAGACCCCAGAGAAATTTGGAGACCCAGGGGGGTAAGGGAAAATAACAAACAGTTATACTCACCTTGCCTTGTCTCTCCTAAGCCTCCTTGGGCTGCTCTGCTGTCCCCGCCGGCTTCCTCTTCTCTGCGGCTGATGTCATGCATTCTGAAAGTCAACACTGAGGCCTGTGATTGGGCCTCAGCGGTCACTTGTGGCATGCTGCCAGCATGCCCCACGTAACCGCTGAGGCCAGGCCTCAGTGGTGACATCCGGCACACGTGACGTCACCTAAAGACCAGAAGATGACGCCAGATGACTAGGAGAGGTGAGTAAAAATGTTTATTATTTTTACTGACCTTGGAAAGGGGCCCTATGGCACATGACGCTGGGTCCCTTTCTATATCGATATGGCCGGGCCTGACTCCGGGATCCGGAGTTATCAGGTTCCGGGTCCTGGGAGCCCCTTTTGGGATGGGGGCCTTAAGCAATTGCCAAGTTTAAGTAATGCTATTACCTGTGGGGTACACTATTATTGTAATAATGCTTTAATAGCACAGGTAATAGTTCCCTCCCCCACATAAGTAATGCTGTAATTTATGGGGGGCACTATTATAGTAATAGTGGCCTAATAGTGCCCTCCACAGGTAATAGCCCCCCCCCACATAAGTAATGCTGTTACCTCTGGGGGGCACTATTACTATAATAGTGAGCTAATAGCACCCCCCCCCCCCCGTAGGTAATAGTCCTCCACCCCCACATAGCATTCAATATTTTATAGTTATATTGGCAAGTGGAGGCTGTGTGCAAGTGGAGGTCCTGCCCAACCCATCACTGCTCTGTAAGTACAGGTCATAGAGCTTCCTGCTCTACCATGTATTTCAATTGCATTGGTGTCCTGTAGATGCCGATATAGTTGAAATTTTTGAGTGTACTTGTGGCTTCCCCAGAGTGGGCCCCATAAAGTCAACCCCTGCCAACCCCCCTGCCCCCACACTAGCTACTCCTCTGATCATGAAGGGAAAACACCTGGCTTCTACCCAATCAATTGTTTGGTACTGTTGCTGGACCCTGACATATACAGTGTACAGAACCAGAAGCAGATAACACTCCTGGTTTGGAGTTAATGCAACTCTGGTTACATGGAAGCAGGGCCGCACCTGCCATGAGGCGACATTGGTTTATTCCAACAAGTAGTGGCCAATATTTAACTCATTGATTTCCACTCCTGTCCAATACGACCCCTGCTTCTTTCTCCAGAGGGCACTGCAGCATTCTTCAGCATTGATGAGTAAAATATCGGCCACTAACTATTGCAATAATCAAATAGGTAGCAGCCAAACTTGTCTCCCGTAGCAGTCCTGGCCAGCTGATCAGTGCAGGGGCCTAGTGTTAGCCACCCACCAATCAGATTTTGATAGCCTATCCTAAATCGGTGATCAAAAAGAAAATACCAGTAATCTGTTTAATAATTGTAGTGCATCTCAGGAAGTCAGTGCGCAGAAACTTAAAGTACATTTCAGGTGTAATCGTAAACGTGTTGGACCCTGAAGATCCTGCCAATCCTCCCTTGGCTCCACCCGCACCCTGCCCACCTTTTTAGAAAGTAGCATGAGCAGCAGAAAAAAACAAGGAACAAAAGTGGCATGCACAAAAAATTGCAGCTTTTCTTATGCTAATTTCAGATCATGAATGTGCTCCATTGTGCATATAGTTAGTATCCAGGTATACTACATTATGGGTTATTTTCACAGCAGCTTTCTTCAAGTAGTTTGTGGAATTTGCTGCTGATGACTTTCTTCAGAGTACCTTTAATTACACTTCATGTGGATGTTCTAAACAGACTAAACCACAAGGAAATTGATAATGAAATATAACAAAATCCTTATGTGAATGACCATAAAGACAGCTATGGTAGGATCAATGTTCTGTGCAAGTATATGCAGAACTGTTACAGTCAAGTGGATTGAAATTTTCTTTTAAATGAAAACCCTTTCATATCAACTTTAATTTAAAACTGAATCATGGTGTGAAAATGCATAGAATAGCAAAGTAGATGCTGTATAAGGAACTCTGTTCTCCTGTGACTTGGAATGAAATGACTTAGTGTTAAATCAGTTGCAATAGTAGGAAGCTATTTTTCAGTGAAAAAAAAAACTAGATAGATAGATAGTAGTAGATTCCAATATATACAGTACCAGTATGTTGCAAAGTAAGAATGCTTTCAAAAATAGAAGTGTTAGTAGTTTATCTTTGGCAGTTAGCAAAGTGAATGAACAAAATAAAAATCTAAATCAAATCAATACTTGGTGTGGCCACCCTTTAAAACAGCATCAATTCTTCTAGGAACCCTTGCACACAGTTTTTGAAGGAACTCAGCTCATATCCTTCTGTCTCTTCATGTAATCACAGACAGATTCAATAATATTGAGAGCAGGGTTCTGTGTGGGCCATTTCATCACTTCCAGGACTCACTGTTCTTTTTCACAATGAAAATAGTTCTTAATGACATTGGATGTATGTTCGGGGTCGTTGGCCTGCTGCAGAATAAAGTAAAGCCAATGGGACACCTCCTTGATGGTATTCAATTATGGATTAGTATCTGCTTGTATATCTCAGGACACCATTCATCCTGGCCAAATACTCAACTCCATTTGCTGAAATGCAGCCCCAAACATGCAAGGCCCCTTCACCATACTTCATTGTTGCCTGCAGATATTCGTTATTGTATCATTCTCAGCCCTTCTGCAAACAAACTACCTTCTGTTACAAACAAATATTTCACATGTTGACTGCTGCCATTTTTCTGCATCCCAATTCCTATGTTTTTGTGCATTGTTAAGTTGTTTGGCCTTGTTTAGACATCAAAGGTATGGCTTTTTGGCTCCTATTTTTCCATGAAGACCACTATTGGCCAGACCTCTAAGCAGTTGATGGGTGTACCTGCCCATTGTTTTCTGTCAACTCTGAGCTGATAGCACTGCTGAACATTTTCCAATTTCAGAAGAAAGTAAGCAAGATGTGCCTCTCATCTGCTGCACTAAGTTTCCTTGTTTATGCTAAGGAGAAGAAAGAAGGAATAAAGTCGGCATAGGAAAAATATATGTGATATATTAAAACTTTGCTTTTATGGAGCTATTAAAACCATTACTCAGAATCTGTATAGAAAACTAAAATGTCAGGGACAGTGTAGAGCACATGTGAGTAGGTGTAACTGGAACCCTTGTTAATATTTCAATTGACCTACCCTTCACTGAGCACAGAGGAACTCTTCACTCATGTGACATTCCCACTATATCACTATTAAAGAATTGAATCTCTATTTATGCTGTCTGTGCCCATTAGTCAACATACCTGGGCTAAATGAAATACATGATTGTCGTGAACAATTATTGCATGCAACAGATCAATGTGTTAATTTGAGATACGTTATTGGAGGCTCATGAGGGAAGTGTGCCAGCTTCTCATGCCTTTGAAGAAGACACCAAATTTGTCAGCAGGGATGACTACAGCTTCGATGTGATTTATCTATTGTATATCTTACAGGAAACACTTACACTCATGCAATGAGGGACGGAAGAGGAGGAACAGTTTCCACCTACTAGTGTTTCAACCAGGGGTATAAATACCGGGGTAGCAGCGGCAGCAGCTGCCGCAGGGTCCCTGTGGCAGCCACTACCACGAACCCCACAAACACTGCTATCATTATACTCTGGGGTCTTTTCAGACCAAGAAGTATAACGATCGGGGGTCCAGGAGAGGTGAGGGAACAATAAAAACACTGTAACTCACCTGTCCTGCGCTCTGGCAGGCTTCGGGCCTGTTTGGTGATCAGCTGACATCATTATGCATCGTGACGCCGGCCTGCATCAAGCGAGAGTAGTATTGTTTTTTATGTTTGCATCCTCCTCTGGGTCTCCGATCATTATACTCTGGGGTCTGGGTGGTCCACAATGGGGCATACTACTGTGTGCAGAGGCCACTATGGGGCATAATACTGTGTGCAGGGGCCACTATGGGGCATAATAATGTGTGCAGGGGCCACTATGGGGCATAATACTGTGTGCAGGGGTCACTATGCTGCATAATACTGTGTGCAGGGGCCACTATGGGGCATAATACTGTGTGTAGAGGCCCCTATGGGGCATAATACTGTGTGCAGGGGCCACTATGGGGCATAATAGTGTGTGCAGGGGCCACTATGGGGCATAATACTGTGTGCAGGGGTCACTATGCTGCATAATACTGTGTGCAGGGGCCACTATGGGGCATAATACTGTGTGCAGGGGCCACTATGGGGCATAATAATGTGTGCAGGGGCCACTATGGGGCATAATACTGTGTGCAGGGGTCACTATGCTGCATAATACTGTGTGCAGGGGCCACTATGGGGCATAATACTGTGTGTAAAGGCCCCTATGGGGCATAATACTGTGTGCAGGGGCCACTATGGGGCATAATACTGTGTACAGGGGCCACTATGGGGCATAATAGTGTGTGGAGGGGCCACTATGGGGCATAATACTGTGTGCAGGGGCCACTATGGGGCATAATACTGTGTGCAGGGGCCACTATGGTGCATAATAGTGTGCGCAAGAATGCGGTTTGTGCGGGAAGGGGGTTGGAGGGGGTGGTCCTGGGGGGGCCCATGTCAAATGTTCGCCTTGGGGCCCAGCCATTCCTAGTTATGCCACTGGTTTCAGCCTACTGTGTTGATGAGGATCTGGGTCAAGGTCAGCTGGGACTCATAGACTGGAAGAGGAGATGGAAAAGGAAGAGAAAGACAGAGAGTGCCCTTGATATGTCACAGGCACAGCCAGGGAATGAGGCTGACCCATATTTCTTCCAAGATGATGATGACGACAACAACCACGCTGGCCAAGAACACCAAATGCAGCAAATACAGCCACACACATATTCACTCTTAATACATTTACAGTAAGTATACACATTCAGCATGCACACTAAAATTATACATGTATCCTTGTACTCAAAGAGGTTGTCCAGGCCAAAATATTATTTTTTAATTAAGTGAAGGTGAAAAAAATAAGAAAAAAAAAACATACTCACCTGTCCTCGATGCTCCATTATTCCCCAGCGCTGTCCAGTCTTTCTGCTCGGCTGTCTTCTTGCAGTGGAATTCCTTGCCAGCTGTGACGTCCTGAGTCCCTTCTGCCAAGGCCGCTGATTGGCCTTAACAACGGAGCTGCAGGAACAGACCACACTGGGAGGCACCGGAGCATCGGGAACAGTTGAATATGATTTTTTTTTTTTACCTCCCCCAGCCTAATTAAAAAATAATTTTTTTCGCTTAGACAAACCCTTTAAATGGATTTGAGGTAAGGGCTGATTGAAGCCATGAAAGGTTGGGAGGGAGCCTGGAGATATAGGACAATATTAGCAGTTTTATCTCAGACAGTACGCAGGTGTTGGGTTCAGCCAAGCATCTTCCTTCATTTTACATTTACCTATCTAGTGTATTCAGCAGTGCTGGTAGTGATGTAAAGTAGCGTCAGTATATACAGTGCCTTGCGAAAGTATTCTGGCCCTCTTGAACTTTTCAACCTTTTGCCACATTTCAGGCTTCAAACATAAAGATATAAAATTTTAATTTTTTGGTGAAGAATCAACAACAAGTGGGTCAATTGTGAAGTGGAGTGAAGTGGAACGAAATTTATTGGTTATTTTAAACTTTTGTAAAAAAATAAAAAACTGAAAAGTGGGGCGTGCAATATTATTCGGCCCCTTTACTTTCAGTGCACTCCAGAAGTTCAGTGAGGATCTCTGAATGATCCAATGATGTCCTAAATGACTGATGATGATAAATATAATCCACCTGTGTGTAATTAAGTCTCCGTATAAATGCACCTGCTCTGTGATAGGCTCAGGGTTCTGTTTAAAGCGCAGAGAGCATCATGAAGACCAAGGAACACACCAGGCAGGTCCGTGATACTGTTGTGGAGAAGTTTAAAGCCGGATTTGGATACAAAAAGATTTCCCAAACTTTAAACATCCCAAGGAGCACTGTGCAAGCGATCATATTGAAATGGAAGGAGTATCAGACCACTGCAAATCTACCATGACCCGGCCGTCCCTCTAAACTTTCATCTCAAACAAGGAGAAAACTGATCAGAGATGCAGCCAAGAGGCCCATGATCACTCTGGATGAACTGCAGAGATCTACAGCTGAGGTGGGAGAGTCTGTCCATAGGACAACAATCAGTCGTACACTGCACAAATCTGGCCTTTATGGAAGAGTGGCAAGAAGAAAGCCATTTCTCAAAGATATCCATAAAAAGTCTCGTTTAAAGTTTGCCACAAGCCACCTGGGAGACACACCAAACATGTGGAAGAAGGTGCTCTGGTCAGATATAACCAAAATCGAACTTTTTGACCACAATGCAAAACGATATGTTTGGCGTAAAAGCAACACAGCTCATCACCCTGAACTCACCATCCCCACTGTCAAACATGGTGGTGGCAGCATCATGGTTTGGGCCTGCTTTTCTTCAGCAGGGACAGGGAAGATGGTTAAAATTGATGGGAAGATGGATGGAGCCAAATACAGGAGCATTCTGGAAGAAAACCTGTTGGAGTCTGCAAAAGACCTGAGACTGGGACGGAGATTTATCTTCCAACAAGACAATGATCCCAAACATAAAGCAAAATCTACAATGGAATGGTTCACAAATAAATGTATCCAGGTGTTAGAATGGCCAAGTCAAAGTCCGGACCTGAATCCAATCGAGAATCTGTGGAAAGAGCTGAAAATTGCTGTTCACAAACACTCTCCATCCAACCTCACTGAGCTCCAGCTGTTTTCCAAGGAAGAATGGGCAAGAATTTCAGTCTCTCGATGTGCAAAACTGATAGAGACATACCCCAAGCGACTTGCAGCTGTAATCGCAGCAAAAGGTGTCGCTACAAAGTATTAACTTAAGGGGCCGAATAACATTGCATGCCCCACTTTTCAGTGTTTTATTTTTTAAAAAAGTTTAAAATAACCAATAAATTTCGTTCCACTTCACGATTATGTCCCACTTGTTGATTCTTCACCAAAAAATTTAAATTTTAGATCTTTATGTTTGAAGCCTGAAATGTAGCAAAAGGTTGAAAAGTTCAAGGGGGCCAAATACTTTCACAAGGCACTGTATGTCCCTGTTGTCTCTTATAGTGTACAGAACGATTCATGGACCATATATGATAAAGCTGCCTAGCTGTCTCCACGTCATGGTCATCTTTTACACTACAGGAGTTAATAAGAGATGCTGCTGAAACTTCTAATATATTTGTAGCTCATCCCTGCTATTGTTGATCTTGAGGGCAAAATTCAGATTTTGTAGTGCTAGCTACCCTATTACCCTAAACTGAATATGTAATATATGAAAATAAACATAACATAATGGAAAAAAATCTAAACCAATAATACCACCATAAAGTGGTCTATTACAAGTTCTGTGTATGTACCCTGCAGAGTATCATCATGCTGCAGGTTATACATGAGAATGATCAGCTGCAGTCAAAGGTTCACAAGTGATCTGTTCTCTCTGATTGGAGTCCTGTTTTCTTCTTCATCTGGCGTAGAACATCATGAGAACACTTCCTGATAACTGCTGTGTTAGATGCTAAGATATCATTAGCTACTTGCTTCTACAGCCAATCTCCAACCGCTATAGCAGGGATGCTCTATTGGTGGACTGCGGTCCAAACACGGATCATGGCCGCCAGCTGTCTGAATCACTGGCCTCCCAGATTTTTCATTATGACAGTGGCCAGGAGTAAAATTCATCTCCAGCCCACTGTCCCCAAACCCTGATCCCTTACACTAAGAGGCAGCAGGTTTTGGTAATCAACCCTGCAAGGCATCAGGTCTTGGGGCAAGCAGGAGATGAATGTTCCTCCCGGCTGCTGTTAATGTGGCACTAAGGGCAATTTTTTTTAAAGGTCTGTTAGTGCTTAATGGGTTAATAAGTGCTCCCAAATACCTTTAGCAGTGTTCTGCATTTGTTTACATTGTATAGCTTCCTGTTCTTTTTTCCTACAACTACCATGATGCATTGCATGAGTTGACTCACACTACCTCCCCCCTCTCACTCCCTCACACCCTCTCCCTGTTTCCCTAGCTAGCCCGCCCCCTACTAACCTTTCCTAACTTACTAACTAACTGACTAACTCAGCCCACCTCACCACCCCATCATACTTACCTTTCTTCCTGACTGGATCTCCTGGGCTCGGGAGTTCACATCCTTCTGCGGGGCCAGCTTCTTTTCCTCTTGCATCTGTCGGCACCTGCGCAATAGAGCAGGAGTGCTGGCAGCACAAGCGTGGGGGGCCGGCAAACATAAAGAAGAGGAGGAGTCGGCCCCCAGAAGGTAGTGATGTTCCATGCCCAGAAGAGCCGGACAGGAAGACAGGTAAGTATGATGGGGTGAGGAAGGAGGGGGGGATTAGTATTGGTGATGTTAGTATTGGTTCCTGTTTCTGGAAACAAAATGTCACCGGAATATCTGAAAATGTGCCTGGGGTGGTCGAATGAACGCCCCAGAGATATGGGTAAATATACATTTTTGGTAAGTTAGATGTTAGGCTGAAGGAGGGTGTTTAGCTTAGTTTAGAAATATGATTTTATCCCAGACAACCTCTTTAAACAATGCCATATGACAATAGACATTTATGACATATCTACAGGATGGGAGTTCTATGGGAGTTACAGAAACAGCACAGTTCAGTGAGCAACGCTGTTTCTGTATATGTGACTGCCTGAATTTGGTCATCAGTGGGACCTGGGTATGCCGGAACTAGGTGTGGGGGTCATTTCTAGAAACATGGCAGGATCCACATCAAAACATTTATGGCATATCCTCTGAATATGCCATTAATGTCCATCATGGTACAACCCCCATAATCAGTCAGTACTAACTGGACCACTTTTCCTGATCTGAGAAGCTTCTTTAGTAAGATAAATACGTTTTTCAAAATACTGACTATCACAATAACTCAAATGGTTGTTGTCCTGGCCCTTTTATACCATGAGATTAGGCCATAGAACAAATGTCTCCTGCCATCTAGTCCAACCTGTCTCCAGCCCTATCACCTTAATTCTGTGGACAGCACATTGCTAACATCTCTATTCATGTAGCAGCAGAGTTCTACAGACTTAGCAGTACATTATTTCATTTCAAAATCCAAAAAAACTACAGAACTCAAAAAATATTAAAACTGTACCCAGCAGCTTTATTTCATAGCAATTAAAATCCATGCAATTAGAAACAATGCAACACAATATGTTAAATCCAAACACTTTTTTCCTCTTCCTTTTGTATACGTGTTTGCATTTAATGTATTGTGTTGCGTTGTTTATAAATATCCTTATTGCATGCAGTTGGTTTTTAGGTGGAGAGTTTATGTAGGGGCTTTTCCCTAGATAGGGATTGTGTATATATGCCTAAAACACACCTAATCCAACAAGTTATAAATAAGAATCGTTGATTATGATGTTAATCTGTTTTCCCTTAGTCCTAACAGCAGCACAATATGGGGTATTCCTGCCTCTGTGTGCTGGTAGGACAGGAGGAACGTTTAATTAACATAAAATATGCATGACTACGCTACCCTATAAGAGGGCAAAGAGACCTCCCCCCCTTGTGTAAGTTATAAAGTAAAAAGCAGCTGCACAGATCTGATCCAGCGGTAAGGCTCGGTTCTCAGCCCAAGAGGTTGATACAGCTCTGGTTGAATGGGTTGTACAAAATTCAGGTGGAGCTAACCCTTGAGCAAAAAAAGAGACTTTGATTGCCTCCTTGATCCACCTAGACAAGGTAGGCTTGGAAGCCCTGAGACCTTTGTCTCTACCATACATGTTGACAAGGAGATTACTTGGCTCTCCTAAAGGAACGTGTACGTAAGAGGTAAACCTGGAGACATCTCACAACATCTAGTGTGTGAAGTTTTTTCTCCTCTTCAGAGGAAGGGGCTGGAAAAAAGACGAGTAAAGAGACTAATTGGTTAATATTGGCACGGGAAGGCACCTTAGGGTTAAACCCAGAAAGAAACCTAAGTTGGACCTATCCGCAAAAAATGATATATAAGGTTCCTTGGAAGAAAAAGCCTGGAGCTTACTTACCCTTTTGGCTGAAGTGATGGCTAATAGAAAGGTGGTTTTAAAGGCAAGAAATTTAAGATCTACATCCTCCAAAGCCTTAAAAGGAGGACCACAAAGACCTGAAAGAACAGTAGAGAGATCCCACTGGGGAACCGGAGCTGAGACCATCGGTCTAAGTCTGGTAGAGCCCTTAAGGAACCCAACAATAAGGGAATCCTGGGACCTTCGTCTGCCTAAAGAGGCGGATAAGGATGAAACCTGTACCCTCAGTGTAGCAGGAGAAAGGCCTGAATCCAAGCCGCTTTGAAGAAAATCCAAAATTTCTGCCGTTGTAGGGATTGAACTATCAGCTCCTCTTCTGGAGCACCACTGCTTGAAGATGTTGCCTATCCTATGGTAGCTTTTCTTGGTAGACTCTGCTCTGACACAGGAAAGAGTCTTCAGGACGGCTTCTGACAGTCCACTAAATCTCTGTAGGGACTGGTCAACCTCCAGGCTGTCAGGTTGAATCTCCTCAGATCCTGGTGCTTCTGAGTTCCTTGGGAAACCAGGTTCTGGGTGGGGGGAGGAAGCCTCCAATATATCCCTCGACTCATGTACATGAGCTGGACAAACCAAGTCTTTTTTGGCCAGAATGAAATGATGGCTATCACAGAGACTTGGTCCTGTCTGACTTTCATCAATACCTTTGGTATCATGGAAAGTGGAGGGAAGATGTATGACAGCCTGAACCTCCAAGGGAGGGACAGGGCATCCACTGCCAAGGGATAGTCCTCCTGATACAGTGAGCAGAACATCTCTACCTTGGCATTAAGTCTGGTCGCCATGAGGTCTACTTCTGGGAGACCCCACTTCAGGGTAATCTGATGGAATACATCTGGATTGAGAGACCATTATCCTGATACGACATGGCCCCGACTCAACTGATCCGCTACTATGTTCAGGGAAACTTTGATGTGAACTGTGGATAAGTGGGTCAGATTTTTTTCTGCCCAGGTAAAAATCAGATCTGACTCTCAGAGGAGAGATAACGATCTGGTGCCTCCCTGTCTGTTCAGGTACATTACGGTCGTCATGCTGTCTGACCGAACCTTGATTGGTCTCCCTCTGAGGAGAGGAGAAAAATTAAGTAGTGCCAGGTACACGGCTCTGAGCTCCTTCCAATTGGAAGATGTCTTTTCTTCTAGACTGCTCCAGAATCCTTGTACGGTCTTCTCGTACAAGTGGGCTCCCCATCCCGAGAGGGATGCATTGGTAGTCAACAGGGTCCAATGAGGTTGGACCATGGACATTCCGTCTTTCAGGTGTATCCACCATCTGAGGGAAAGAAAGGTACTGGAAGAAAGTTTGATCTTCTTGACGAGACCGAGAGGAGTACGGCTCCAGGCTTTTAGTACTTCCATCTGGAGAGGACGCAAATGCCATAAAGCCCAATGGACTGCGATGGCTGAGGATGACATCAGGCATAGGACTCTCATGGATGTTCTGATGAATACCAGACGTTTTCTGAAGAGAAACCGGACCGCTCTGATTAATATTTCCTTCCATGCAGGTGTTAAGGAAACCTCCATGCGGTCTGAGTCCAGGAGATACCCCAGGAACTTCCTGCGGGTAGAGGGAACTTAGTTATGACTTCTCCCAATTTATCAGCCAACCCAAGCTTTGGAGAAGGGAAACGGCTATCAGTAACTGCTGGTGCAGAACAGACTCTGACTGTGCTTTTATTAGCCAGTTGTCCAGGTATGGCACTACAAAAAGGCCTTGAAGCCTGAGAGAGGTGGCAATAGGAGCTACAACTTTGATGAAGGTATGAGGAGCTGAAGTAATGCAAAAGGGCAGGGCTGTGAACTGAAGTTGCTTCCTGTGGCCGGAAACTGAAACGGCGATTCTGAGAAACCTTCTGTGCGGAGGACATATATTGGGACATGCAGATAGGCATCCTTTAGATCTAAGGTGATGAAAACTTCATCCTGTTGAAGAAAGGATGTAACGGATTTTACGGTCTCCATACGAAAATGATTTTTCTTTATGAAGCCATTCAGATATCTTTAGTTCTAATCATTCTCCAACTGCCTGATGGTTTTGGCACCAGAAAAACTGGGGAGTAGACACCAAATCCTTCTTCCAAGGGGGGTACCTCTTCCAAGGCCCCCTTGCGGATGTAATCGTGAATGGAGCACTCCAATATATCCTGCTGAGCCGCAGGAAGGGAGCGGGTTATGACGAATCGATCTTGAGGTGGCTGAAGAAACTCGATCGCATAACCCCGCTGAACAACCTGCAAGACCCAAGGGTCCTGAATTTTTTTCCTGCCAGACAGTGTAAAAGCGTGAAAGCCGACCTCCGACAGGAGTCTCGGCCACAGGAAGAAGGCAGCCAATATCAAAACTAGGCTTCTTTTTGTCCTCATCTTTGGGGAACCTTCTTCCAGAACCCCTAGGCTGAAATCTAGGACGTCTCTGGAACTGAGCTCTGGGTTGAGGCTGATAACCTCTACCCCGGCCGGAAGGTCTTGACCTGCCTCTAAAGGCCTGAGGCAGAATCTTACCCTTTTTATCGGCAAAGTCTTCCATAATCTCATCCAGGCCTCTGCCAAAAAGCTTACCCGGATCAAAAGGTAGAGAACAAAGGTTGAACTTGGAGGCATTATCAGCTCTCCAGGGTTTTAACCATAGCGGCCTTCTAGCTGCCGTAGAAAGGGCCAAAGATTTGGCCACCATCCTTAAATGATGTTGGGAGGCTTCGGCTAAATAAGGAATGCCAACAAGGAAACCAAACTCAAAAAAGCTAGGAGATCGTCTATGGATACTCCAGAGTCAATGTTTCTTGCAAGCTGGGCTAAGTCAGCACATAATTTGCTTGAGACTTCAATAGAGGCAATAGCCACGGAAGTCTGATCGGAGGCCAAAGAATAAACCTTCCTGAGGGTACTCTTTATGCGTCTATCCATGGAGGTTAGAACCATCAACCACCGGTACCACCATACGATCGGACAACTTGGCCACTGCTGTATCCACTTTAGGTGGGAGGCCCCACCAATCCCGCTGAGCCTCCACAATAGGTAACAAGGTTCTAAATCTTCTGGAATATATGGGAGCTCTTTCCGGATGCTTCCAATCCGCAAGCATGAGTCTTTCCAGTGACTCGTCCACTTGGAAGGCCCTAGGCCCCCTAGAGGTGGAACAGGAGGCTTCCCCGTCAACATCACAGTCCCTTGACTGGATGGACTTCAGCAGCCTATTTATCTTCTCCAGAGGAAAGAGAGGTCTGCTGGAATCAGATATCATCAGATGAAAGCATTTCGTCAATCACCTGGAAATCTTTAATAGCTTCACAGTGTGTCACAATGCATACAAACCAGATCCCTTTTTCCTTTTTTTTTTTTTCTTTTTCTTTTTCCAAACTCCTTGCAGGATTTGAACCTAGTGCTAACAACAGAGCCACCGTGCTGCCCAGAGCTGCGGCAGCAAGAATAGTAATCCAAGTGGAGTACTGAGGCCTTCCTCAGTAAGAGACAAGCCATCTCCTGCATTGAGATAAAGGCTTCTATAGGAGGGGAGGAGGAATGAGCAAGTAGTGCACTCAAAAAGCCCTCCCCCCCTGCAAATTTTGCAAACCTTAATTCCTTGTACACAGAATTAAGCTAAAAATATACAGACCGATGCCAGAAAAGAGGCTCAGCAAATATAAACTTGCAAAAAGGAGGAAAAACAAAGCAGCAAAAAGTCCGTCCGAGAATTCAGTCCCCAGAAAACCGTAACGCAAACAAAGGTTCCAGAGGAACAAAGCGAACGACATCACTTCTGGCGGCCGCGGAGCTTGTAAGGTAAGTGAAACGGTAATGCCCCACATCAAGACTGCACAAGTAGCCTGCACCACAGGTCTTTGAACATGCAGCATTCAACTACCGCTGCATGTACTACTGAAATAAACCTTTTCAGAGCAAAGGTTGAAAGCTTGGCTAGGCACAAAAAAAGGTAAGTGAAACGGCAATGCTCCACCTCAAGGCTGCACAAGTGGCCTGCACTACAGGTCTTAGAACATGCAGCATGCAACTACAGCTGCATGTACTACTGAAATCAACCTTTTCAGAGCGAAGGTTGAAAGCTTGGCTAGGCACAAAAAAACTGCCTAAATAAAATCGCCCCTTCTTTTCCACAGAAGCGTCCAGTGGAAGAAAGAAGAGAAGAGAGGTGTAAAGATGACTCCCTAAAGGAAGTTAACAAACTTTAGGGGAAAAAACAAAATATGGGAGGACAAAAGACCTCCCTCCACCTGTCCCACCACACAGGTGTAAGGAAACCGCTAGAGTAGCGATTCCCCAGTAGCTGCTGGAGAACTCTGGGGGGAGGGGGCACAACAAGACAGTGGATCCTAAGCTGAATCCCCCCACTGTCCCTGCCTACTTGCCCGATCTGTCCTAGGCAACAGCCAGCAACAAGTCGACAGTCTCTGCTTATAATAAGTGATTACACAGAAGGCAGACAAGACGAACAACAAGAAATGGAGGTCAGCTAGCCAAGGGGTCAGTAACAATCGAGCAATGCAGTACAAAATCACAATCCAAGAGAAAAGTCAAAGGTAAGCCAGTGGTCAGGAAATAAGAAGAACAGGTAACAAAGAGCAAGGAGTATAGCCAGTACGCGTAATGCAATAGCAGGCGCCAAAGGGAAAGTGAGCAAACAATAAATAGGGAGGAAGAACCCGCCCCAGACTTGATAGGAGGATAGGTTGTCAATCACAGAGGTTAGACTAAAGTTAACTCTTAGTGGAGCAGGGGAAAACCAAGGTGAAGCAGAAGGGTGTGGTGGAAAATCAATTAAGGAGGTGAGGGAATAGGACAGTGTTCAGACAATACAACAAAAACCCAAAGGAAGGAATTACAACCGGACACGCCTCCTGCGCCGGAGCGTGCGCCTGGAGGATGGTGCCAAAGCCCGGACAGGCAAGGATGTTACAACAGGACAGAAAAAAAAACACAAGGGGGGGAGGTATCTTTGCCCTCTTTTAGGGTAGTGTAGTCATGCATATTTTATGCTAATTAAAAGTTCCGCCTGTCCTACCAGCACACAGGGGCAGGAATACCCTATATTGTGCTGCTGTAGGACGTAAGGGAATTCTTAGTTCGAAACACATCCACTGCTCTGGGATGGATTTTAATTGATATGAAATAAAGCTTTTGGATACCTTTTTAATATTTTTGGAGTGCTGGAGTGTTTTTTTAAATTTTAGATACCACACCTCATGCTTGAGTTGTTATGCACCCATACCTTCAAGCTGATGAGATGGTTAGCTGATCTTTCTGTTTATTATTTCATTTCAATTGTATTAATTTGGTTACATTGACACTGAGTTATGCTTTGATTTATTTTGTTAATGCACATAACCCCAAATGCTAAATCTGTAACTGCACTGTCTATAGCTACATGACTGGATCTAGGATCTAAAAACCTAGAAAGCTACTTGTTAATACAAACAATAGACCTGTTGGAGTAGCTATTGGCACTGAGACACCAGATAGTAATGAGTGATAAATAGCTGAAGGTAATCCAATCTACTGTAGCTGTTTGTATTTGTGGTCAAACATGATTCTTACACTGTTAGTTGTGGGCAGCAAGGCTATACCATCATTAGCTTTTATCTGTAGGCTTTGCTTAAATTGTACCAATCTCTCATCAGCTACTGACATAAGGCTTCTAGAGTTCTTAAACAATTCACAGCATGATCACTGTTGCAAAGTTTTCACATACTGTAAATTCATGCTTTCAATGTAAAATTAGGTGTTTTACAAGCTTACAAACTGTTATTTTTCTGTCTTATTTAGGAGTCTTCCTAGAGCCCTGACTTGGCAGCAATGCTTTGTTTTTTGTAATGATGCCAAGCAATATGTATTTTCTACAATTTTGGTAACATATTTTCTAAAAACATGTGTTGTGTGATAATATACAGATAACGTGTAAACACATGACGCGGGGGAGTAGGAATATAGTCCATTCTAAGTCCTTGTCAACCGCTGTACTCACTCCTACATACAACGACCACCCCCAGACACATTGTTGCAATAAAGACCAAGACAACTGTATGGATTTAAAACTGGCCTGTCAGGCCGATTTATTAAATAACACATAAAAACACTGTAACATACGTAACCATAATTTTCACTTAAAAGGGGGCGATACAGTGGGGAAAAAAGTATTTAGTCAGCCACCAATTGTGCAAGTTCTCCCACTTAAAAAGATGAGAGAGGCCTGTAATTGACATCATAGGTAGACCTCAACTATGAGGTCTACCTATCTAGAAAATCACATTGTCTTATTTTTTAAGAATTTATTTGCAAATTATGGTGGAAAATAAGTATTTGGTCACCTACAAACAAGCAAGATTTCTGGCTCTCACAGACATGTAACTTCTTCTTTAAGAGGCTCCTCTGTCCTCCACTCATTACTTGTAGTAATGGCACCTGTTTGAAACTGTTATCAGTATAAAAGACACCTGTCCACAACCTCAAACAGTCACACTCCAAACTCCACTATGATGAAGACCAAAGAGCTGTGGAAGGACACCAGAAACAAAATTGTAGACCTGCACCGGGCTGGGAAGACTGAATCTGCAATAGGCAAGCAGCTTGGTGTGAAGAAATCAACTGTGGGAGCAATAATTAGAAAATGGAAGACATACAAGACCACTGATAATCTCCCTCCATCAGGGGCTTCACGCAAGATCTCACCCCGTGGGGTCAAGATGATCACAAGAACGGTGAGCAAAAATCCCAGAACCACATGGGGGGACCTAATGAATGACCTGAAGAAAGCTGGGACTAACGTAACAAAGGCTACCATCAGTAACACACTACGACGCCAGGGACTCAGATCCTGCAGTGCCAGAAGTGTCCCCCTGCTTATGTCAGTACATATCCGGGCCCGTCTGAAGTTTGCTAGAGAACATTTGGATGTTTCAGAAGAGTATTGGGAGAATGTCATATGGTCAGATGAAATCAAAGTAGAACTGTTTGGTAGAAACACAACTCGTCGTGTTTGGAGGAGAGTGAATGCTGAGTTGTATCCAAAGAACACCATACCTACTGTGAAGCATGGGGGTGGCAACATCATGCTTTGGGGCTGTTTCTCTGCAAAGGGACCAGGACGACTGATCCGTGTACATGAAAGAATGAATGGGGCCATGTATTGTGAGATTTTGAGTCCAAACCTCCTTCCATCAGCAAGGCCATTGAAGATGAAACGTGGCTGGGTCTTTCAGCATGACAATGATCCCAAGCACACCGCCACGGCAATGAAGGAGTGGCTTCGTAAGAAGCATTTCAAGGTCCTGGAGTGCCCTAGCCAGTCTCCAGATCTCAACCCCATAGAAAACCTTTGGAGGGAGTTGAAAGTCCGTGTTGCCCAGCGACAGCCCCAAAACATCACTGCTCTAGAGGAGATCTGCATGGAGGAATGGGCCAACATACCAGCAACAGTGTGTGCCAATCTTGTGAAGACTTACAGAAA
Source organism: Leptodactylus fallax (assembly GCA_947044405.1). NCBI lineage: Eukaryota > Metazoa > Chordata > Amphibia > Anura > Leptodactylidae > Leptodactylus > Leptodactylus fallax. Next base: position 3,902,552 of record CAMRHE010000165.1, on the reverse strand, counting down.
ACGTTTGACCTCTGTCATTGCCAACAAAAGATATATAACAAAGTATTGAGATGAACTTTTGTTATTGACCAAATACTTATTTTCCACCATAATTTGCAAATAAATTCTTTAAAAATCAGACAATGTGATTTTCTAGATATGTTTTCTCATTTTGTCTCTCATAGTTGAGGTCTACCTATCATGTCAATTACAGGCCTCTCACATCTTTTTAAGTGGGAGAACTTGCACAATTGGTGGCTGACTAAATACTTTTTTTCCCCACTGTATATATTATAACTTTAACACATTCTTGTAAACTATAACACACTAAGAAATCTACCCCTAATCAAAGTGCAATAAGCTACCTGTATCTAGGCGAGAGGCACTACTACCCTTACCCAGGCGCAAAACCCTGCCTCGGGTAACTGTTCAACCTCTAAGGCCTTGAACCAGAACCCCACGAGGGGCCATAGTCCAAACAGGGGACTTCCTAGGCCTTAACACTTAACATCCAGATCTTCATACCTCCTATGAGGTCCTACCAAAATCATTACTTAGGCCTCTCACCCATCACCACCCCAGCAAAACGCCACCCCAAACATCAAAATAATGGTTGGGAGGGTGGGCCACAATCCCTTCCTCTCTAAACTGACCCCTGCCTCACCCCTGCACCTAACTTTAAGCCCTCTGGCCCCTCCCATCTTTTTCCCGCTCCACAACAACTTTTATTAACCCTCTCATTCCCTTATCCTCCCTCCTGTCACGTAGGCCTCATTCCCTAGTGGCTGAGGCCCATTCTAAATATTACATTTATTTATATGTAAAGTAATAAGGAAAATAAACAATAGATTCAAAAGATGAACAATGAAACCTCTCCAAAAGACAACCTCTTTGAAAATACCACCCCTTATCCAGATCACAGAAAATGGTTAATATGGATAACTGAAAATCAATTGTATTCAAAGGGAGGTCATCTCTACTCTTCCTGGACTCCTTGTTCTTCTTATAAAGCGTGTATGGGCCACTAAAGAGAAGTGTTTTAGGACAATAGGAAACATTATACATGTGAAGACCACTGGGGAGCATTGTAAAGCGTGAGGCCACTGGGGAACATTATACATATATAGTGTGGGGGAGTATTATGAAGTGTGAGAGTCACTGGGGAGCACTATAAACTGTGTAGGGCCACTGAGGAGCATTATAAGGTGTGTGAGGTCAATAGGGAGCATCATAAAGTGTGTGGGGTCCACTGGGGAGCATTATAAAGTGTGTGGAGTCCACTGTGGAGTACTATAAAGTTGGCGTGGTCCATTGGGGAGTATTGTCAACTGTGTGGGCCACTGTTGAGCATTATACATTATACTGTGTGTGGGCCCTTTGGGAAGCATTATATAGTTTGAGGCTGCTAAGGGAGTATGTTGATGGTAGGTGAGGGCAACAGGTTAATTTTGACATGTGCTGTGTGGAGGCGGTTGGTTAGGAAGTATAGGATGGTGTAGCTTTGAGGGTCCATTCACAAGTTGCTTTGGGGTACAGTTAAAACTGTATCAAAACCCTGCGCACACACTTGATAGATTATTTTAGGGACAACTTAGGCTCGGTAGACTCTCTTGCCATTCTCTGGGAAGCCCATAAGGCGGTCATGAGAGGATGCTGTATCGCATTGGCTTCTAGGCTTAAAAGGGACAGACAGGCCCAGGAACAGCTCCTCCAAGCCCGTATTCGGTCCCTTACGACGACTTTGGCAGCGCATCCATCCCTGGGGGTTCTTCGCCGTTTGGTCCTGGCCCGGGCGGACCTCCGTGATTTGGAGACCCGCCATGTGGAACGACTTCTCCTTTATACCCGTCAGCGGTTTTTTGAACGAGGTAATAAATCTCATACCCTCCTGGCAGGAACCCTCAGGGATCATCGGGCCTCTTCCACGCCACACTCTGTCCGTGGCCCCGCGGGTGCTCTTCAACATCACCCTGATGCTGTGGCGCTGGCGTTCCACTCTTACTACTCTAAGCTGTATGACTTACCCCCCCCCACGAGCACTACTCCCTGGGGATGACTCAACACTACTGGAAGACTATTTAAAGGATTGTTGTCTCCCACGCCTTCCTCCTGAGGCCCTAACCTCCCTGAACACCCCCATCACCAGGGAGGAACTAGAAGGGGTCCTGAGGGACCTCCCAAATGGGAAAGCCCCAGGCCCAGATGGGTTCACTTACAATTATTATAAGGTTTTCCAGGGTGAACTCTCTGCTCATCTATTGTCCCTCTTCAATTCCTTCCTTTCAGGTTCCCCTATACCCCCGACTATGCTCTCTTCACTACTCACATTGGTCCCTAAACCGGGTAAGGACTTGCAGGATTGTGCTAACTACCGACCGATTGCTTTGCTGAACACGGACCTGAAACTTTTCACCAAACTCTTAGCCAACAGACTGAATGCTTGGCTCCCTCTGCTTGTCCATAGGGACCAGGTGGGATTCATCCCCTGTCGTCAGGGTGGTGACAACGCCAGGAGGACTGTGGATTTGGTGGAGGTGGCCAATCATTATTCTACCCCGGCCCTTCTCTTGAGCCTGGACGCTGAAAAGGCTTTTGACCGCATAAATTGGTCGTTTATGCATACTACGCTTAAGGCGTTCGGGCTTACGGGACCGTTTCTCACAGCTATCCAGGCCCTTTACTCCTTACCCTCAGCAGCAATTAAGCTTCCCCATGCATCTTCGCCCTTCTTCCCTATTCGAAATGGCACTAGGCAGGGTTGCCCCCTGTCACCCATCATATTTGCCCTCTGCATTGAACCGCTAGCGGCCAAGATTAGGCGAGACCCTAATATCAAGGGCATCATGGTCCAAGATAAGGAATTTAAGATATCTCTCTTTGCGGACGATGTACTCCTCACTCTCACCTCCCCTCATACTACCCTTCCAAACTTGCTGCGCTCGCTAGAGATCTATGGTGATCTCTCAGGGTATAAGGTGAACCCCACGAAGACTGAGGCACTCCCACTTAACATCCCACGGGACCTTCTCCTTCTCCTCCGCAGTAATTACGATTTCCAGTGGCGGGAGTCCTCTATCCGCTACCTGGGAGTCCATATATCCACTTCCTATGCGACCCTCTACTCGGCAAACTACCCGCGGTTGTTTTGTGAGCTAAGAGCCCTATTGGACAAATGGCAACCCTTGCCTATCTCCCTTTTGGGGAGAATTGCTGCGGTCAAGATGACTCTCCTCCCGAAGCTACTGTATTTTTTCGAGACGCTCCCAGTCGCGATACCTCGGGGAGAATTACGGAACCTACAGAAAGCTATCTTCCAGTTTATCTGGAAAGCAAAACGACACCGAATACCTAGATCTGTTATGCTGGCGGATAGGGGGTCTGGGGGTATGGCTGTCCCGCATCTGTTACATTATTACTGGGCGGCCCACTTACGCCATATCCCATTCTGGGCGGCTATGCCAGCATACACCAGATGGGTGCAGATAGAGAAGCTATGGCTGGCACCCATGCATCCTAACGCGCTTCTGTGGGTCAGCTCCCCCCCCACCCCCCCCTGCCTCGTACCTGTTGGGCCCCATTCGGTTTACTAGATCTATCTGGTCTACCTGTTGTGCTAGATTCTCCCTGATGTCCCCGCGCTCATCTATGGTCTCCATACTATACAACCCCCTTCTCCCAGAGAGCCTGACTTCTGCCATGACTAAAGTGTGGTCTGAAGCTGGCCTTTACCGGATTGCTGATATGGTTGACCCTGGAACCTTGGAACTCAGGTCCTTTGCTTATCTTACAGCTAATCAAAACCTGCCAAGTACTGAATGGTTCCATTACTTGCAGGTGGTTCACTTTGTCCGCTCCCTCCATGGGTCTCTTAAGGTGTCACTCCCCACCGCTTTTGAAAAGATTTGCCGTGCAGGCACGTCCACTAGGGGCTTTATATCCTCTATTTACCAACTTCTTAACTCACAAACTACAGGCTCTCCTGTTAATCATCGCTATATGCTTAAATGGGAGGAGGCGGTGGGTAAACCCATCTCCCAGGAACAGTGGCGGATTGTATGGTCTCGGGCCCAGAAATCATCTCAGTGCATTACGTTTAGGGAAACGCAGTATAAGCTGTTGATGCATTGGTATCATACTCCGGCTCTCCTTCATACTTTAAACCCATTAGTTCCCCCATGGTGCTGGCGCTGTGGAGCTGCGGTGGGTACCCTGCACCATATCTTTTGGACGTGCCCTCTCATCCTCGGTTTTTGGAGGGAGGTCAGGACTCTGACGACTGCTCTCTTTTTGCAAGAGGTTCCTCTTGACCCTCTTCTTTACCCTGAACCTTCCCCCCAGACACCTGAGCAATAAGTCATCCAGGCTTTTCTTGCATCTTTGTACTGCAGCTAAAACTCTCATAGCTAGAAACTGGAAGAAGGTGAGTCCCCCATCTAGTCTTGAGCTTGTGGCTAGAATGAAGGATGTGAGGAGTCTTGAATACCTGACTGCTGGCCTACATAATTCACGGGAAGCCTTTGGGGCTATTTGGGCACCCTGGGACATGTATTGTACATTACAGGGTCTCTGATCTCTAGTCCTCTCCTTCCCTCCCCCCCCCTCCCTTTGGTCCTACCCTTGTCTTCTTAACCCCTCCATTCCCCCCTCCCTTGTTCACTGCTTAATTTAAATGCATATTGCTTAAGGGGGAGGAGGCAGATAGCCTCTATTTACCTCAATGCTTCCTGTTTGTTTGATTATTATTGTTTTTTTGTTTTTTCTTTATTCCTTGTTAATGAAAAATTTTTCAATAAAATTACAGTTATATAAAAAAAAACTGTATCAAAAAACGCACACAGTTTTGATACATTTTTGGTGAAGTTTATGGGCATAATGTACAGTGAAACCTCTTTGAGCCGACCACCAAAATTTGCACAGGAAATGGGTTGGAATTTCTTCTGGATGGCTTAACAAAGTTCTCAGCACCTCTATATTGAAAGTGCAAACATCCACAATGTCTGCCTTCCTGCGCAGACTATTATGACAGGAACCACTCATTAAGATATTCTTAAAGGGTTCTGCCAGGCTAAGACCCTCAGTCCTCAGACCCATTCCTCAGTGGGGCTTGCTTACTAGAAAGGCTTATGTTCCCCTCCTTTTGAACCCTTGGATGATGTCAACTTAAAGTATTTCTCACTCACATTTGCTGTTTTGTTGGTGATAACATCCACTAAATATAGGATAGGGGAACTTCAGGCATTCTATTCAGCTGATCCATACATTAGCTTACTTCCTGTCAGAGCCTTGTTGAAGTTTTTACCAAACATGATCCCTAAGGTCCCGTCCTTTACTAATGTAAGGCAGGTTATTTCCTTGCCTGTATTCTTTCCCAATCTGAAGCTTCTGAAGAGGAATATTATCTTCACTCTCTATGTGTCTAAGGATCTATCTAAATAGGTCAGGTAACTTTAGGAAAGCTTAGGATCTTTTCATTTTGTTCTCAGGGAAAGATAAAGGCCTCAAAGACTCCAAACCAATGTTATCTGGTTATTATTCTTCAATTACTTAAAAAATAATAAAATAAAAACTGACAATGTGGGCCCTCTCAAAAATAATCTGGGTGTAATGGTGGAGGAGGATGAGGAAAAAGCACAACTATTAAATGTCTTCTTCTCTATGGTGTTTACACAAGAAAGTCCAATGGGCAGCAACATGATTAGAGGTAAAGTTAACTCTCAAATAAATGTCACCTGTTTAACTCAGGAGGAAGTGTGGCACCACCTTCAAAACACTAAAGTAGAGAAATCGCCGGGTCCAGATGGCATACACCCCAGAGTTCTGAGGGAATTATGCACGGTGATAGATAGACCTTTATATCTAATATTTAAGGATTCAGTAATGACTGGGTCTTTTCCATAGGATTGGTGCATAGCAAATATGGTGCCAATTTTCAAAAAGGGGTCTAAAAATGAGTCTGGAAACCACAGGCCAGTAAGTTTGGTGGGTAAAAGATGCTATCCCTGAGTATCTCAATGTAAATAATCTTATAACACCCAATCAGCATGGTTTTATGAGGAATCGGTTCTGTCAGACTAATCTGATCAGCTTCTGTGAAGAGGTCAGTTCTAGACTGGACATGGGTAATGCGATAGATGTTGTATATCTGGACATTTCAAAGGCTTTTGATACTGTGCCACATAAAAGATTGGTTTGCAAAATGAGAATGTTGGGACTGGGGTAAAACATATGCATTTGGGTTTGCAACTGGCTCATTGATAGGAAACAGAGGGTGCTTGTTAATGGTAAATACTCAGACTGGATACCAGTCACCAGGGGAGTGCCACAAGGGTCAGTATTGGGTCCTCTCCTGTTTAATATCTTTATTAATGACCTGGTAGATGGTTTACAGACCAGGGTGTCCATATTTGCAGATGATACTAAACTCTGCAAGGTAATCAAAAATGAGGAGGATAGTAGAATATTACAAGGGGATCTAAGGAAACATGGGTGGAGACTTGGCAAATGAAGTTTAATGTTGACAAATGTAAGGTTATGCATTTTGGTCGATGAAATAAAATGTATGATTATGTACTTAATAATAAATTATTGGGTAAGACTTCCACTGAACGAGACTTGGGGATTTTGATGGATAATAAGCTTACCTTTAGTGACCAGTGCCAGGCAGCTGCTGCCAAGGCAAATAAAATTATGGGATGCATGAAAAGAGGTATAGATTCTCATGACAAGAACATAGTTATGCCTCTATACAAATCACTGGTACGGACACACAGACTATTGCTCGCAATTCTGGGCCCCAGTATACAAGAAAGACATAATTGAACAAGAGAGAGTGCAGAGAAGGACGACCAAAATTATTGGGGGAATGGGTGGATTGGAGTACAACAATAGATTAACAAACTTGGGGTTATTCAGTTTAGAAAAAAGACGTCTACGGGGAGATCTAATAACAATGTACAAATACATGAAGGGACAGCACAAGCAACTAATGATCTTTTTACTCCTAGGCCAGTGACAGTGATAAGGGGTGTGAAGGATATTGTCCTACAAAAACCCGCTTTCGGCACACCTGAGATCGCTTCAATTACCTCACACCCACCTATAGTGAGTGTTCTGGGCCGATAGGATAATACAAACCAAGCTTTCTAAATTTTATATATTTATTAACCCCTAAACAGGTCAGTACTTGACACTTAACACATACAGAGAATACATGTATCGGTTAGCAAGCAAATACAAGTGGAAAGCAACATGACACAGTGCACAAAATAAAAATAGGAATAAACAGAACGAAAAGGAAATATTACCAACACAAGCCTGTGATTGGGAATTCTTCGCTCCAGATGTTGAGCTCAGTCCAAAAGCATGCGTCCGGGCATGCTATTCCAGTGACAGCATCCCCTTGACTCTGGACAATGCTGTTCCGATGGCTTTTTTCAGAAGAAGCATAATTTCTAGAACAAGTAGATAGTCCGTTTCTCTGAGCCCATGTGGTAGGCTTCAGGGTTCTTCCTTAAGCAAGTTACAGAGCATGTGTCCTCTACATGCTGGTACCACTCTTCCAGGATAACAAAGG